>ML779661.1:394985-415444 GCA_009831015.1 Picea engelmannii
GTGCCCAAGCGTCCACCTAGAAGAGCTCGCAAAGTTCGCCCTCCAAGGTGCATGAGAGATAAAACAATAAAATATTCGTCCTAGGAGATTACTCCATATCCAACCCCCAAAAATAGCAAGCGGTCCACAAAGTGCATGTAACCCATCCACATGTATGAATCCCAAGGGAACATACACCATGGATGAATGTGCAAGGTGTGAAATGAAGTAGTCAAACCTTAAAATAGCAAGTGGACCATCTCCAACAAGACAAATCCAAGGAGATAAGGGCGAATTAAGCTTTGACCATGCCAAAAATCCATGAAATAATAAAATATATACCTCCATAAATAGCTAGAAGTGTTTCTACAAGTGCGCCCTCCAATAATATGCTCCAAATATAGTAAGAAGAACAAGCAAGAGCATGCAAAAGCCACGTGTGTCCCTCCAAGTATGTCATACGCCTCTCAATAAAATCCTCCATAACCACCTCAAATAAAATAATATATGTGCCAAGTCAAAGAGGTGAGGGTGCTCTCTAATGAAGATCAAAAGATGACAAGTGTAGCTGAAATATCAATGCAATAAAGATGAGAGAACACCTAGGAGAGGTGCGCCCTAGAAAAGTGTGCCATGTAACTGACTCAACCACCCAAAAAGTAATAAAATATCACCATGTGAAGTGCACTCTAGAAAGAAGTGCCAAGATGGTTAGAACTCATCAATGCTCATGGAAAGACCATGTGTTGTTTCCTAATACCATCAACAAATCCTACCAAACCATGTGCACAATAGTGTGTGTGCTCGAGAAAAATGTGCCAACCTCTCCAATAGTAAAATAATCATGAATGCCTTGGAAACTGTGCCCAAGAAAGAAGAGCTCCAAAGTAAAGCCTTAAGTAACCTCCAAATAACCCTTCCACATGTCAACATCTATCGAGTGAAGTAGGGCACTTAAGCTATTAACCTCCACGATAATCAAAGGGATTAATTTTACCACTGAATAGTTAAATCAACCTCAACATGTGTGCTCAAAGATTAGTGCTAAAATAAAACCATAGTCCAACCTCCCAATAGTCACCAATAGGTCAAATCAACATGAACATGTTTTCCAATGAGGGGAGGGTGTGCTCCAACAAGTGTTGTACCATGGGAAAATGATGTATCTTCTAGCAAAGACCACCATGATAACAATCCAATGACAAAATAGAAGCTCCACCTATGTTTGAGCCTAGGGTGCACCACCAAAGGACTATAATATGATAAAACCTCATCAAACCTTAGGAGAAGGCTTGATCATCAATATGTATGTAGTACCTCCACCATCTAATTCAAATTTAGGAAAAAGTACATCCATGAGGGTACTAACATCATCAAATACATTCCACCTAGGTGATGTTTAGCAAATGTTACAAATGTCAAGTCATATCACCTAGGGAAATCCCATTAAGGCAAAGTGCACTACCACAACACATATCATCAAATCACAACAACACCATAAGAGAAGGGATGAAAGAAAGTGGTAACCATCCAATCATCAACTATGTCCCCACCACACATCCAACACAAGAGGACCATGTACAATACCCCTTCCTAGTGACACCGATAATACAACATCATCATGCTTAAGTCACTAGGAAAGTCCAACAACATGAAACATCTACCTATTAACACCACCCTCTAACCCTTTGGGGGCTAGAATCATCATCCAAGAACAAGATGTAGCTCATCCAAGATAGACAAGTACACCCAAAACCACACCATGATGAGATAGCGTGCTGCATAACCATCAAATATGTAACCAAGGGGTGATCAATAAGGCAAACACATGTGAGAAGACCACCAAACCAAGAAACATAATCATCCAACCAAAGAGAAGTGAGACTTCCCTAACCAAGTACCTCCATCAAATGATCAAATGCCATGAAGAGAAAGGGCTCCATGAAGATGTATTACCCCAGTTCGGTCCAATGCTCCAAGATACCAACTGCAAATCTCCATCGATGTGATAAAAATCAATGTGCAATCTCATACAATATGAGGTGTAACAGGGCCCATAATTTTGGCTAGGAGGATTACTCATGGAAGTTATGGATTTAACATAGATGGTATTTTTAGAGATGTAGAGGGTAATTTTTACCATCATGAGGATGCTATTGGACAAGGGAAATCATTGTTATGCTTCGAAGATAAGAAATGTTCCATGGAGATACATTATGCTTGGGCTAGAGGACTCATCCCTTTCATACAAGGGATGGGGGAAAGGGGTGGGGATGTCTCCTTGGCATCTTTGTTTGTAGGAGATGCCCCTTGTCACTTTGTAAAGGGGCTATTAGGGATATTTCCTAGGAATACATGATACCAATAGGGATGCTCGACTGTCCCTAGAACAATGATCCCCTAAAACTCAAAAACCCTTCTTTTAAGACAAACAACTTGTAGCCTCCTCTAACATCACTTGACTTTTCCATTGGCTGATCATATCCTCGTTCCTCACTTTTTTGTATAACGCATATAGTATAGTCTACAAATTATGCTTATGATGATTTTTATCACGATGATGCATCATTGTATCTTTATAATTTTTTTTTTCTTAGCATTGAGAAAACAAGTGATTCCCCCATAGTCTATTTCAAGTTCATTATTGGTATGTTTCATGATTCATCCATTTATGTCTCAATGGATGTTGCAATATGTAAAATTGTAAATTGAACATTTATTATTTTTAAATCTTTTCCAATCTATGAATGAGTGTGTGTGTTATAAGATGTCTCTTGAAATTCGGAGGGCCTCTATAGCTGTCCCCTTATCCCTTTGCTCCATATACAAACAGTTATCTCTGAACCTTACCGAAACACAATCAGTTCACAGGAATCATGCAAAATAAGCTATAATGGAGCTAGGAAGGGATCGACAGAATAAGGGAGTACTTGTTAGCTAAGTTACCAGGAAACGGATACGGATCCGGATCCACCAGATTTTTGAAAAGCCAGGATCCGGATACGGCGGGGAAACGCCACGTACAAAAAATATATATTCAAAGTTAAGAATCAAAACCATTAATGAATCACAACATTAGAACTGAAACTAAGATTGAGTTGGAGAGGTATTTCACTGTTTGCTTAAATGTTAAATGTATAAATAATTTAAGCATTAATAATTTAATTGTATAAAATCAAACACAATGCATTAATAATTTAATTGTATAAATTACGGTGAAAACCCTTTGGGATCCGCGTATGTGGGGTCGACAGAAACCGGGATGCGTTTCCAAAATGCGGGATCCATTTCTGATG
This sequence comes from Picea engelmannii, assembly GCA_009831015.1. NCBI lineage: Eukaryota > Viridiplantae > Streptophyta > Pinopsida > Pinales > Pinaceae > Picea > Picea engelmannii. Next base: position 398,261 of record ML779661.1, read on the forward strand.
CAAATGGAAACGTCTTGCTGGCGGGTCCTAGCCGTTTCTGAGCGGATCCGGATCCGGATCCGGATCCTGTTCCGAAATGCGGATCCGCTGATCCAGCATCTAGAGGGGCCGGATCCGGTAACATAGCTTGTTAGTGAAACAAAGGAGTGTGGGATTGTTTTGTTGAGGGATAACATTCTAGAAGAGTATAACACATTTTGGTAGGGTATGGTTATGTTATATGCAGACTGTTAATCCATCATGTGCAGATGAATCCATTAACATGGAAGCAACGACTTCTTGAATATGTGTAGGTGACATGGACATAGATGGAGTGAGGCAAGAAAACACTGAAACAATCTTTTCATAGTGGACAAAACATATAATTGCTCAATATTACATAGAGATTTTATTCTCCAGTTTTGTAAGACTTGCTGAACACTCAGAAGTCTTGACGACTTTGGCTGAGGTGCTCCTAGAACGAGTACTCGCCATCATTCCAGAACTCGTGAAATTCTGGAAAAATTCACAAAAACTCATCAAATTTTATATTAGCATATTTGATGAGACGAATTGATGGATATACTGCTGTTTCATAGATTTTCTGGATTGGGAATGCCATTATTATTTTTTCTGCACAAAATTTCTTGTATTTTGATTTTTTTATTTCTATTTGCTGAGTCTCACTGAGTCTTAAAACGAGTTTTTCTGAGCCCAAAGCTGGCTGAATTTTTGTCGAGTTTGAGCCTCACAACTTTTGTATTCTCAACTCTAGATGATAGTAAGATGGGGGAAGAGCTTCCTTAAGAAGAAAGGATAACCTTGCTTAAGAGTGCTATGCAACTTTTTCTAATGTACACTAATTTTACATATAGTTATCTCTTGGGATTTGATACCTTCCTCCCCTAATTATGGGGGTACATCACATGTTTTCTCAAGTTGCAAAAATGAAAATACATTTATATACCACAGTTAGGTTGATTACTTAGACATCGAAAGTGTATTTACTCATTATTTCCTCCATGCCTAGGAAGAAAATTTTCCCTATTTTTGTTGAAGATGGGGAAATTGTTGTTCAAATACGGGATTGAGGAATCCACTTGGATTTAGAAGGTTAGGTCCCTTCTCAAATGATTAAGTGCGTTTTATGTTTTAATCTACCTCCTTCCCATGGTTCTTGTTCTGGTATGAAGTAGTGTTTCCTTAAAGAGCAAAGGTTGGAATTCTCGATTATTGTCATGTGGGTGTATCACGCCTATCTCTTTTGAATATGATGTCTCTTACAATTTGAGATTTTTGACGTTAGATGTATAATAAATGTTGATTGTTGGAAGGTCTAGGCGAAAAGAATTTAGTCCAAAGCATGAGTATGATATATGTGTACAAATATGTATATGAAGTTTGAACATGATACGATACAATGAAAATCTATATTTGAAAAAACCAATTATGACCGAAATAGGAGAATATACTCTAAAATCTGTATTTGGTTTTGGGAAAACCAAATATAACCAAAATATGGTCGAATATGAAGCTATACAACCAATATGGCCAAAAAATGACTGACTATGATACACATATAGTGAAAATATGACATGATACAACCAACATTCATATTTATTTCAGCCATATCTCCATATTGAAGGCTAGGATGATCTTATGTTGTAACCATGGACCAAAAGCTTGCAAAACAATAGAAGGCCCATACTGAATGGGTTTTGGCTTGTGAGGTTTTTTACCCTTTGCCTTACAAGTTGTGGCTAGACTTTATTAACAACTTGAAAATGACAACAAATCTAGTGTCTATCTGGAAGAGCTTTATCTTTGCTTGCATTTTATGGAGAATGTCCTTAACCTTGTTATGTGTTCATGCAAGTTTCTCTTCATGTATGTATTCATGGTTATGATCTTCAACATGTCAAAGAGTGCTTTTGTTAAGGGAAAAATCCCTTATGGCTATGGGTTAAAGCCACAACAGAGCGCTGATCGTTTAAAGATCAAACCAAATCCCATAAATGCAATCAAATTCTGCATGTAAGGATAGATAGCAAGGATCACCCCCCCCACCTCCCTATGCATGATTTGTAGTCCAGAAGGGATCATTCCAACAATAACTCATATGGTTACGAAGCTCAAATCCCGTGGACTTGAATTCCTGCAAAAACACCAAATCCAGCCTCGTCCTCTGGAACACACCACAAAAAAACAACTTATGGCTTGGGATCACCATCCCTCTTATATTCCAAGAAAGAGTGCTTCATTCAAGGAGAGGGTTGCCCAAGGTACTATTTTGGTTTCTCAATCCTACATTCCCAAAGAAGAGAGAGGACCATGACTTACCTGAAGGACTTCACTTGAGGAGCAGGATTCACTCCTATGCCAGGTTTGTCCAAGCGATTAGGGGACGAGGCTTAATGTCTCACCCTTGGAGTCTCCTAACTTCTGTGCTCTTGTTCATTGTGTTTGGAAACTCATCTATTTCCCTATTGGGGATAGAGGTTGACTTCTTTGGTGAGACGATGATATTTGTCAGACAATCAAATTTATGAGAGGGTGTAGCAAAATGATGGCCCACAGGCATCATTGGGTGTCGCAGGAGGCTATACAAAGGCTAGAGGAGGTTCGTATCTTCCTAGAGGAGGATCTTCATAACAATGCCCTCTAGGAGGATGTAGCCCAATTGGAGTTGGTGTACATAGGGAGGAATAGATTTCCAGAGGTGCTCATATTTGCTCCCGATTACAGTAGATTTAGGAGGAGGATGAGGGATCCAAATTCTTTTTTGACTTTTTAAAGAAGAAAGTGGTAGTTGACAGGGTGTTTGGATTGCATTGACTTGATGGCTCTCTTGAGGAAGATTTGGTTTAGATCTAAGGTATGTTTGCTCTTCATTTTTAGAATATTTTTTGTCATTATGCTTTGTTGGATTAAGTTGTGGCTGTTAGGAACTCTTGTTATCAAGTGGTCCCCCATAAAGTCTTTGTGGGAGATTGTGATAGATAAGATAAGGATTTCACGAAAGAAGATCTTTTTGCTGCCCTTTGTTCAATGCAGAATAGGAAATCCTCAAGAATAGATGGGTTTCCTTGTGAGTTTTACAAGGAAATATGGGACATCGTTGGGGATGACTTTTGCAACTTGACTTTTAAAGTCTTTTCCACATGTTGCTTGATTGAATCTTTGAACCAGGGTTGATTAAGTTGATCCCCAAGAATGCTGCCAGGGATTCTGTGGGGGGGTGGCATCCTATCACATTGTTGAGTGTAGCTTACTAGATCATTTCCAAGGTGGTTGCATTGCAGGTGCGAGATGTTTCCAAGAAGATTGTTTTGAGGGAACAAATAGGTTTTCTAGAGGGGTATTTCATCTTGGATACGGTGATCTCAACATGGGAGGCTATGGAGTGTGCTAGTGAGACTAACCAGTAGCCCTTTTCTTAAATATTGACTTTGATAAAGCTTATGATTTGATTGACTAGTCCTCATCATAAAGATGTTGACTTGTTTGGGATTTGGTCCGAGATGTGTGGGTATGGTGAACACCCTTTTTTCTTGTGCCTCTATTTTTGTTTTGGTCAACAACGCTCTGTTTCACTGTATTCTTCTTCATTAGTCCATTAGACAAGGGTGTCCTTTGGCGCCATACCTTTATGTCTTCGTTGCAAATGCCTAGGGCTACCTGCTAGAAGCTACTCAGATGCAAGTCTATTTGTGGGGTGTTTCTCTCCCTGATTATTTGGAGATGGTGAATAATCATTTTGCAGATTACTTGCTCCTTTTAGTGTGTGCAAACCAGGATTTAGTTGATGGTGGTAGAGATTGTTTGGCTGTCTTTTGTGAGGCCTTTAAGGAAGTTGTCAGTGATCACAAAATTGGTTATTGGTTGGTGGGGCTTGATGAACCCCCTTCTTGGATTCCCCTAGCGTGGAATTTTGTCTACCTAAGAGTCATTGTGCGCTCTTTTGGTATCCCATTTGGTGCGGGTTTTCCCGAGTAGATATGTGGGATTGATGTCTTTAGCGATTGCAACATAAGCTACTCTTTTGGCAAAGTAGGGACTTCACGTTCATAGGAAAGTTGATTGTTGTGGGAGGATTCTTCGGGCCTCTCATATTTACTACCTGTCTTGTTGGTTGCCCAACAGAGCCCAATTTCGCTGGTTAGAGTAATTTCCATAGTTGTACTTATGGGCTAAGTATGGAGGGCTTGGGGCCTACCATTGGTGCCTTGGGATGTATGTATCACGACCAAGGACAAGGGATGTCTCAGATTTATTGATGTGGTGACTCAGGGGAGTATTTTGGCAACAAAATGGGTGGTTCAATGTTTGGAAGGGTTGTCTCCATGACAGGTATTGTTGAGGCATAGGTTGCACATTGCTCAACATATTGGGAGTATTTCAGGGTCTTTTGGGTTATATGATGCCATTTTAGTACCCCATCATTTTTAGATAGCAGTCACCTTTTTCTTCAAGAGTATCTGGTTTGCATGGAAAATGGGGTTGGGTTTGGCGAGGTGGCAAATGTATGGTAGTCATGCTAGGTGGGATTTGGACAAAAGACCGATTTGCAGCTAGAAGATTCAAGATGTCTATGTAAGTGATCTTCCTTGTTTTTAGGCTCGATGGTTGAGCAAAAAGAGGATTTGTTCTCTTTTTGTAGAGACTTGAGGGATTCGAGTTCTTGCTCTTGGAAGGATTGGTGATCCTTAGCTCATGAGTATGCTCTTTCTTCTGAGGATCAACTGACCATCATGGAGATTATTGGATACATCCCACAAGAGGATCTATTTAAGATGAATATTGATATGCCAAGACCCATTTGATGTGAGTAGGAGTGGAGTTTTGGGTATCCATTAGTTTAGTATGATTCTCCTAGGTTGTACTCCATTTTTAATCAACGCCATGAGCTTGGCCCTATTCTTAATGTGAGGTGGGGGTCCTTTGACGCTGTGAACAGGTAGATATGAAGGTTACACAGTTTGTGGTTGGTGCTGGTGTCATATAAGTTTCGGGTGTTTGTATGGTTGGTGATTTATTAGGGCCTTCCTTCCAAGACTCAAGTACCCAAAGGTGGACTATCAAATGGTCTTTGTCCTTCTTTCCTTCGATTGGAAATGGTGAAGAATCTATTATGGTACTATCCTTTTGCTCGGTCATGTTTGGATCATATTTAGTCATAGAAGGCAACTATTCTTTAGGGGAGTTTGCACTAACGTGTAGTCTTGTTTGGTGATTCTAGGTCCTTAGTCTGTTCTTCCCTGAACGACATTTGGCACTATTAGAGAATCATGGCTCTATTTTTTCTCTGAAAAATTCAACACAAACATGTTTTTGAGAACGAAGTTAGCACTTTGTTTGGATTTTGTCACATGTGGTGAGAGGAGGTATGTTGTAGTTCTTGGCCAAAGGTTTTTTTTTATTGAGGATACCAAATTGTTAGACCCTAGTGCCTATTTGGATTTTCTTTCTGTTCTTTTTGCTTCAAGGAAGAGGATGTAAATATATAAGAAGTATGTGAATATAAGAAGTAGTTTTACAAAAAGAAAAGAAGGGGGGTACAAGAGTCCTGTTAAGAGGAGAAATGAATGAAGTGAAAAAAAAGTACTACAACAACAATAAAAGAAAGAACATATCATGCGCACTTAAGTAGGTGTCATCCTAGGAGGAAAAACCCTAGAAAATGGAAGAGAGATGGCCAAGAAACAATGTAGATAGAAGTGAAGCTGCACCCAAAAGAGGAGGGAGCAATCCCTACTTAGCTTTAGAATCAATAATTTGGGTCTCTATGCCTAGTGCTTGCTGGATAGTGTCCTTAGGAGAATGGCCTAGGTTGATAAAGCCTTGAGGAGTGACTTTGGGGGGCATTAGTCTACTCCCCTTTGGGATGGAGGTAGAGGGAGGACCACTCATAACATCCAGGGACGATGAACTCCCACTAGAGGAGAATAAATTGGTAATGCTCCACTTATAAGATGGATGGCTCTGTCAGGTTGCTATGATCCTCCTAGAAACCCTAATCCCGAAATGGCAAGAGGCCTGGGTAGTGTGGGCTAGAGAACAAACTAGACAATCCTAGTAGTACCCAACTTAGTGTCGGTGGGCTACTTTGTCTCCCCTGTCCTTGAGAATGGAAGAAAGAAATACTCTCTGGAATTGTGGTAGGTGAGCCCTAAAATAAATGCCACCTAAAAGAGCATGCGTCCCTAATGTATAAAGCTAGGAAAAATTGATCATAATATTTGAAGAAGGTCGACAATGATTGGTCTGAGCCTTTGCATAGTTAGGGAAATCTCCATCTAATCTCATAGTGGGAAGAACGCCGAAATATAAAGTGTTCCTCTATTTCAACTTTGCCTAGAGAAGAATTATGCAGATTTGTTTTTCTCTGGGAAGATTGCGATCTGTCCTAATCCTCAGTGAGTGTGAGCCCACTCGAATATGGCCAAGTTGGCTGCAAAGCCCATGTAGTAGATGGAACTAGAGATAGCATGGTTGAACAATAAGCTTGTCGGTGATCTGGAGGAAGTATTCAAATTAAAAGGCCAACTTCGGACTCAAAGGCCCAAACAATCTAGAAGGCCTATGTGGAGGAGGAGGTGGGGAGGAGTATCAAGAGAGATTGAGTAGGGATGGAGTCATTAAATTGAGATACCCACATCTTCAAGAAATTATTGTACCTTGAAAAAAACCAACAAGGCCATTGGCTTGCTTGATCAAGGGAGGAGAGTCTCTCGGAGGAGAAAAGCACCAAGTAGGGGGTATCTTGCTTGCCTGGAAGGGGAATCAACCATCCATTGTATCCCGTGAAGGTAGATGATATGCTTGAAGGCTGTCTCAAGGTGTAGGGGCCCGGGGGTATGCCCCAAAATCAGTCGGCATGATACACTAGGGTTTGGTCCATTTGCAGTGGACAAGGCATTGTGATTGGAGCATGAGAGTTTGTACCCTCCTGATGCAAGACCAACATTTGCAATAAAGGCTAGGGCCCTATATATCAGATCCTTATAAGACAGTGGGTTTGGTGATGGCATTGAAGATCCTGAGTTGACGGAATGTCCTGGAAGTGAATCTGCAAAAATTGTCTCTCTAACTGGGCTAGAGATGCAAACACTTGTGTGTTCAAGTCATATCTCAGTTGCAGTCTAGGAGTGGGTTGTGCTGATTCTCTTCCAGAGATTACAAAAAGGACTGTTCTTCTATCTCCTTATTTTCTACTTTCTCAAGGTATTATCTGAAAGACTTCAATATGGTAATTTGGTATTAGTAATAGGAATGCATGCATGCACTTTTATCACTAATCCAAGATATCTAAGTGAATAGTAGAGATTTTATACAAAAGGGAAAGGACTATCATGTACACCAACATGAACAGCAATATAGATGCCAAATTGGCTTCTGGTGTCTACTTGTTTTCTTAAAAATGCACACTTACTCTTTTTGTACTTGGAAAACGGCTGTATAAAACAACTCTTTTAACTCATGTGAGTGCAGTTAACACTGTTTTTATTTTTAAGTTTTGGCATGTCACTCCGTTTTCTTGTTGGAGATTGTACAGTGGTCATATTTAATTTTCTTGGTTGCAAAATGTGTGTAATATCTGACAACACAGTGGGGCAGGATTAATTGTTTATGATCAATCATTTTTCTGTTGATACATGTTAAGTTGTTCATTTAACTTTTAAAAGAGATATTGTTTAGTGTTGTTGAGTAGAAGAATACCGCTGACATTGTTCACTTTGTTCTGTAGCAATTGGTGTTGTATGAAACATCATCATCAGAACTGGATATCATTAGAGATATTTCTCGCACTTTTCCATCACATGTGTACTTTCAACAGAGACATGGACCTGGACAGAGATCTCTTTACAATGTTTTGAAGGCCTATTCTGTATATGATAGAGACGTGGGCTATGTCCAGGTATGCATGGTTTATGAAAGTCTCAAATGAAGTACATGAATTGCATTAGTTTACAATACGAGAATTAATTTTTAAATCTTAGAGAACTGTTTCAGCTGGTGTATCTGAATGCTGTTTTGGCTGATTGGAAGGTTGGGCCATGCAGGGAATGGGGTTTCTAGCAGGATTACTTCTTCTTTACATGAGTGAGGAGGATGCATTTTGGCTGCTGGTTGCATTGTTGAAAGGCGCAGTTAATGCACCAATGGAAGGACTATATTTGGTAATGATGTATATCTCTATATATATACTTTTGGAAAATGCATCTTGTATTTCATGCTGAACAATAAAGAGTACATCAACAATCATACATCACTGAGTCAATCTACAATTATACATACTACCCATTCCTACATAGACAAGAAGGACCAGCATTTCTGCCTGTCTAATCTCACGAGAATCTACATCATTTCTGAAAATGCCAATTCTGGTTGAATCCTTTGTTGCAAACTCTTATCTAAAAGCTGTGATCTCAACCAAATGAAAAGGGGTAGCATCTCTAGTAAGAGTTACTTGTCATCACTTTTTCCAAAAAAGAAGAGATGCCTGTCAATTTGATGGCATTCCAGACAGTTCCCCCAAACTGTCTGACCATCCATCTATCCCCAAAAATAATCCCTTTCCTTAGAATTGGTGACCATAAACTGACATCAGTTCTTCTTCTATAAGTTAATGAAGTGCTATTGGCGGAAGAAAACACCTCTGGGATCAATGCTCAAATTACACTTAATAAATTCGTCATCAGGGATATGAAAATCTTGACGGGATTGACAAATGCTAAGATACATTCCACACCCCTCCCCACCAATTTAAGAAAATGCACCGTATATTACATTATTGCACAAAAGAGTACATTAGAGTATACATCATAGCATAGACATCAATAGGCCACTGCAATTATACAAACAAATCATCCCTACATGGGAAAGGAGTTCTAACATATCCACCTAAGCCCCAACGTTAATGGAGTCTAATCCTTTTTGAAAGCTACAATTTTGGCTAAAATCTGAACCGCTAGATTTGCTTTAAACATTGCCATCTCCCCTAAGTGCACAAGAGAGGATTCCTTGTTAAATGTTCTACATCTCTACCATCAAAACAAAATCCTTGTCAAAATGAAGGTAATCCAAATCTGTGTAATCATCTAACTGTCTTCAAATATGATCCCCTTCCTGATGATTGGCATATTCAATGAGGCCCAATCTTAGAAAACTAGGGCTAGTCTACACAGAAAGAAGACGTATTTGACAGTCTCAACTTTGTGACATACAATCAATGTTTTAAACATTGGAATTGGATTTGGAACCAGCTGAGGGTCAGATTGGACTTGGATTGGAATCAGACTAGTTTATAGTTTATGAATTGGTTTATTAAAACATACATAAAATATCAAAATTTTAATGAAAAAAAGTATATATTCATGTACATCAATGTAAATCCAAGATTCCAAACCATTAGAGACTCTTTCTTAGATTGGAATCCTTTCTTAATTGAATTTATCTCCCAAGATGGATTCCATAACTCATGTATAAGAATTTTATGTTAGTCAATAACATTTTTGAATTATCTTCTAGACTCGTCATTGATCTGAGTCTACATGCTAAAACCAAAAAAAATTATGATTTTATCCTCCCCATTTGACTGTTATTGGTTCAAGATGATATTCAGGGGGTTTTCGACTTTAGATGATGGTAAATTCTCGGCCCATTTCATGCAATTTCCACTAATTCCCCACAGTATCAGTGAATCAATCCCCATTCCATAATAAATACTCTAATGGCAATGACAACACTTGATTTCCCCTCCTCAACTTGATGGAAGACATTGAATTTCTCCTTTTCTCTCAATCCCCTACTTTTCTTTTTCAAAATGATTGAAAAAAATCAAATTTTGTAGGCGGCCTGTCCTTCATATCCTGACCAGCCCACATCTTATTTAATTGATATATAGTTGGAGGCTTTGGCCTAATTTTTTCCATATGGAAATTTAGATTTATGATCCATGAAGGACAATATGCAATCCCCACATTGGACCATGAGCTTCTGAATTCATCTTGAGAAAATTGGACTCTGGTAGAACCTTGCAAATATCTATTAAAGCTTGTTTGTCAATAAATGGCCACCTTTGGTCATGGTTAATTGCCCTCCAATCTAGCCAGTGGTTGTTTCCTTTTTCAAAAGACACATTAGTTGGGACTCTTAGTTAACCTTTTATCTACTTAATAAGACGACAAACCATCTTGTTAAAGTGAAAGTTTCTTTTGAATTCATCTTGAGAAGATTGGACTTTGGAAGAACCTAGCAAAGATCTACAAAAGCTTGTTTGCCAATAAATGGCAACCTTTGGTCATGGTTAATTGCTCTCCAATCTAGCTAGCGGTTGTTTCCTTTTTCAAAAGACCCATTAGTCGGGACTCTTAGTTAACCTTTTATCTACACAATAATGCGACAAACCATCTTGTTAGAGTGAAAGTCCAAATAAAGTTTGCTACCAAATCTCAACCACTCCGTGGCCCATCAAAGTCGCAATGCATCTTTATTGAAATTGTTTTTCACACCTACTAGAGTCTTTTAAGGATCTTTTCCCATGGAATCTTAAAAGCACTGGTTCCTCCCACCACGTTAGGAATATCCAAAGGACCCTATGCTACAAAATGGACAAAATGCTCAATGCAATGTGGAATAGGAGTCTTCCAAGGTGCCTTCCCATTCACAGTCCTTACTATCCATTTGGCTACATAGTCATGCCTTGAGATCAGATATTGATTGAGCCAAAGTCTCTTTCCTCTATAGGAAATGTACACACATCGCATTCGACAAGTGGGAGTCCCCTCTGTAAGCAATGTAGTTGGCTCTATCTCTCTCTTCTTTTATGGTGTTTTCTTAAAGCAGTGGCTCCTCTTGTGTCATATATTGTCCTCAAACAGTTGGCTTGTCATAACCACACTTGCTCTCACTAAGTCATATGTGTATTCGCATAGTTAGCTCGTTATGACAACAAACTGTCTATGAGAATGCAGGAGACCACCACGACCGCATCTAGAGAAGACAATATAGCGTCTTCGATGGAGCAACATACTGTGGATGCCCTCAATAGACAACAAAAATCCATGGAGATTGACTTCATGAATCTTTTGAAGGAGATCACCAACACGACCCACTTCCTAAGCAACAATTCCAAAGCACCTTTCGACAATGCTGAGCCTTTCAAATCCATTTCCATTCTTGAGGGAAATATCGATGCTTTTCTTCTAGTTGTTAGAATATTCGATGTGCTTGTTTTACCATAGACAATATCACTATTGTCAGCCAACCATAGGCACACAACCACCCCCGAGCACCATAACCTTTGCTAGATAGAATGATTTCGGAAGCAACACTATAACCAACAGATAAACCCTAGTTGATAATGACAACAACAACTCAAGACAAGTATAGCGCTCCTTCTCCAAGGGTAGTGCACAAGATAGTCTCCATATCCACAAAACAAGTACCATACACAAATGCTGCAACTGTGCACTACTCTCTCAAACTTGTGCAATACTTAGCCAGAATATCACCAAGAGTATCACCAAGAATATCACCAAGAGAATCACCAAGAATATCACTTGATAGCGCTAGAGAGAGACTAAGACCAAGAGATGACCATACGCCCTTATTCCTCCTGGCAGCTGCAGTTGTAGCTGCAACTGCAACTCTCCACAAGACTTGCGCTCTGACTGAGTGTACAAATGAGCTAAAACGTCCTCTATTTATATTAATCTGCCCAGTGACTTTTTTGGCTGGGCCGACCTGACTTTCTGGTAATTATATTTTTTGTTTATCTTTTTCCTGTGGAGTTGACTTGTCTTTCTGGAAGGTAATATTCTAATATTATTTATTCTACTAGGCCGACTTGTATTCTAGGGTTTTCACACATCTGTTTAGGGTTTCCCTTGCTTCCGGAATATTCCATTCTAGTCAAAGGTTACACGTGGAGGTTAATACCTCCCGCAGCTATCGTAACATCAACACTAGTCACCTTGTGCATTTTGCAAACCTCTCTATAATGGCATAGAATGCAGAGAAAATCAACAACAATGGTAGCCAAAAGAATATAATTTCTGACACAACCTTTTAACAATGAACAAGGTGCACATATGCCGTTAATCATCCACATCTATGAATAAGAGGTATTATGAAAATTTTGCCTTGTTGTCCATTGATATGGTAGTTTTTCCTGAGGGGCACATCCCATGTCTCAAAGGCACATCTCTCCATCTTGAGAGATGCATTCCACATCTCGTGTGTGGGAAGGTGTCCCCAACTAAACTTGAGGGATGTCGCCTTGAAACAATCCAAAATATTATTTATATGATCTAATTCCATGCCTTGTATTCTCATTGTTAAAGTCTTGTCCACGTCCTTCATGTGCAATGATCTGATTTAAGGCCTGCTTTGAATTTTCCATGCCTTGTGATCTATCACATGACTTTGTCTGAGAAGTTATTCTAAGAGTTTGATTTTTTGCAAGGACTTGCTAGTAATGGCCCACAATAGATATTAAGAGCAGAACTCCTTAGTTTACAACTTTAGTCTTAAGATTTTCATCTTTTTCAATGTTCAATTTCAGTTTAAGATTTTCATATTTTCATTTTCAATCTTAATTTCCATTTCCACATAATTAGAAAGTGAATCATATTACTTTGTGTTTTAAGCTTTTCTGATTCACATAAATTTCAGTTCCATATTTTAAAATTTTAATTTTTTCATATATACAAAATTTTATATATGAAGTCCCTGGATGTTGTCCCATACCTTGATTTCAAAAAGTGGTGTCCCGTCTCTGTCCTCATCCCTGTTATTCCCACATACCTTGGCAGCATAGTATAGTTTGTGGTCAAGATTGCTCTAGTATAAAGAGATTTTGTCTAAAGCCCTAGAGAGATGAAGTAGTTTTTGAGCATTGTGGAGAGTTGTAAACTAGTCTCCTTGCATTTAGCAAATATCTTTGGATCCTAGTGTGAGGTGCATGAATCATATTTGAGAGGGAATCTTAGTTGATAGTGGGTTGAGATCAGGGTATCATTTGATTGAGTACACATTGGAAATTAATCTAGTAGCTGGTATGTATGTCCTTTCTTATTAATCACTAAATATATTTCTTTATGTTGTCAGAAACCTAAAAATTGATAGATAAATGTTATCAATCGTGAATTTAAGATAATGTAAAGAGCAAGGGTTAATCTCATGTTAACAAACTTAATTAAACCTAACAAACCTTACTATGTCATTATAAGGCTTGAATAACCTTAATAAGGCTTAGTAATACTTTAACTGTACTTAAGTAGGCCTAATTAGCTCTTAGCTAAGGAGTACCTGTTTAGTTAAGCTCAAATCCCCTTATATTTGGCCTTAGCGCACTTAATTAAGTTGAATAAACATCTTTTGAAGGGAGAGGACTCTAGATGTAGAGTGTCTCCCTTATAGGCTATGTTAAGCCCTTTAATTACATGGTAAGTTATTGACATTTAGGAATAGAAGTTTTAACAGGTTTTGAATGCAGGAAATTGGCATGTTTCATACCTAATATAAGTTATAACCAATCTTGACTGCGAAAGTTTTGGAAGATAAGCTAGATTTTGAAGATGTTATGGCTTAAATCAAGGAAGACTGTTATGTAGATCTATATCAGAAGATGATCTAAGAAGCTCATTGATAGAAAATGTAGGATCCTTGGGTATGGAAGCAGGATTCAAGCTATTGTAGTTAGGTGTTCATTTTCTTGGTTCTAATGGAGATATACTATCACAACAGTTGTACTATGGAGATTAGTATGTCTTCATATTTATTTTGCTAATCACACAAAAGCAAGGTGGTTGGGAAGATACCATTGTGTAATTTGATACCTCAACATTAGAATGGCATGGGAAAAGTTTGATTAATCTAGACATGTGAGTTAGTTTATCCAAGACAATATAAAAATGCGTATAACTAAGATGATGGATTTTTACCATCATTGGCAAGAAATGGTGAATAAAAATACATATAGGTGTTGTGGGTAAGTTCTTTAGAATATGTTTAATCACTTCTCTACATCAGTGGGGCTATAACACATGGGAATCTTTTGCAAATGTGCAATAGCGAGAGATTATTAAATAGGAGGATGTTTCTTTTACACACAAACTTGAACAAGAATATATATTAGACTGAGAAAGAGTGGTTTCATTGATTTCATTAGATGGTGCAATGTCTCATTACATAGTAGGAGAGGAGGAGTACGTTATGTTGTTCCCAAATACCTAACTATTAACCAATACATTAATTACTTCATTAAATGTCCCATTATTACATCGCTTTATTAGTGAGACTTTATTATTTGGTTAAGGCCTAATATGTCTAAATTCTAAATATGACCATTATCTCTAACACCCTTCCATAATGGTCATTTTACATGCTTGTTCAAGGTACAATAAGACAAAAGCTTTGGACAAGCAAGATCTTTGCAGTCCACAAGATAAGATCTTAAAAATAATGATTGGAAGTGCATTGTATCTGGCAAAGTTGATTAAGTACAATTTATGTCACCATCCTTTTGTTTGACCATTGACTCACTAGCTAGATAAGAGGCAATGTTGGCTAAATAGTCAACCTTTCCACCGTTGACATAGAGCTTGGCTTGTTCACTAAATTGACCTCCTCCACATCTTGGCAGTCCCATTATATCAAAATTTTTCATTTTCTTCTTTGAGGAAACACGATCTTGTTTTACCACTTCATTTTCACCCTCCCTGAGGGTTTTCTTCTTTACCACTTCATCTTTCCCCTCCCCGAGGGTGTCTCTTCTTATGAATTACAATATAAAATGCATAATATACCTGTTGTTTTCCTTCTCTTTACTGATTTTGACTTGTTTAAGCATCAGTGTCATTTAGGGTTTGGTTTCTCGCAATTTGTATCACCTGACACCTCTCTGGCCTAGGCATTATGGCTGAGATTTCAGTGAAATTACAGCCATCTCTCTGTTTAGCCAATCTTACATTCTCAATTTCTATGGACTGGAATAAGCCCTGTTCATCCACACCCATAGCAACCATCTTTTTTCTATTCTTTTCAACAATAAAACACTTATTATTGCTGAAATTTATATTTAAGTGTGGGCTATGCTTCATTATACTACAAATCCAAAGTAGATTTTTCTCCAAACAAGGAACATAACAGAGATCTTTAATCATTACCTTCTTACCTCTTAGGTAAAGAGTGTCATTTCCTTTTCTTCTAACCTTGTATTTTTTTTTCCACTCAACACAACACAGTCATATTGAGATTTATTCTCTACAAAATCAACATACCAATCAATACTGTTATTAAAAAGTCTAGATGCCCCTGAATCAACATACCAGTCATCCTTACCACTCGTTGAATCCTTGTTTCTGGACATTAGCGTGTTTCTCTCTGGATTGACCATTGGAAGAATTCTCTTGGTTGTGCTTTTTATCCCACAACCTCTTGTTGGAAACTTTGATTATATGACCAAACTTGCGATAATAAAAACATTTAATAGCTTTTCTATATATATATTGTAAAAGATACTTCTTATATATACAGAAAAATATTTACAACAACAGCTAGAAACAAATAAAAAAAACACAACGGTATATACAATGAACATCATATCCTCTTCCATAAGGCAACTAAAACAGCTATGAAGTCAGAATAAGTGGTCGGATCTAACAATTTGGCATCTGTAATCAGCAATGTCCCTTTTTCTAGGAGTTTCATACGTACCTCATCATGCCATAATTGACAAAATGCTGACTAAGAACTAACCTAATTATCAAAAACAAACTTGTAATGGAGTTTCCAAAGGATATACGAAGCAGAGACTCTTAAACAGTGCCAAATACTGACCAAGGAATCTTGGATCACCGATTTGGAATCACCAAACCTGCTGATGCAAATGTCCCTGAAGGATGTTTGCCAGCCGAGATTGAACTTGAGCCAAAAGGAACTGGTCATATCAATATTCATCTTAAAGTTTGTGGAGCTTTTCTATATTTACCAAACTCTTTATTTCCATCATTCTCTTTGTTTTGTTTACTTNTACTTCCCTTGCTCCTAAACTCTCTGCAAGTACTACCTCAGAAGAATCATTCACACTGCTATACCCAAACTGCTTTTTCCATTTGTCTTGCTGCAAGAGCTTAGTGCTCAACTGCTCAAATGTCAGATCTTTATCAGTACTAGTAATGTTCAAGGTCCAAATAAAATTAGCATAGGAAGAAGGAAAACTTTTCAAAGTTATAACCACCATATCTTCTTAAATTGTCCTTTCAATTGATGTCTAATATTCTTGATTTTTACAAATGATCTTGTAAAGAGTCAGACGACTCCATTTTAATTGAAAATAACATATCTTTCAAGGAAAAATGCTCTGCCTTTGTCTAAGGTTTGATGCATCTTTCATAGATTCCCTCATATAACACATGCATCATTGCCATCTTGAAGTTCAGGAAACATTTCATTTGTTACCGAGAGCTTGATCAACATCACAGCCTCTCCATTCTTCGCATCATACTCTGCTTGGGCATCCACATCAGTTTTACTCCGCACTTCTTTTCCTAATACAAGTTTGTCCAAACATCTGTATTCAAATATGGCAAACATCTTGTATTTCCATGATTTAAAATTCTCACCATTAAACTTTTTGTTTTTTCCCAACATTGTATGAGCTAAATTGGCCATCTTTAAGGTTTTAAATACACCAAACAAAGCTGATTTTATTGCTACAACTCAGAAATTGATAACCGTATTGCTGTACCAAAGAGAAACACATTCTAAATCCAAGTCTTCAGCTTCTTGCCAAGAGAAAAGTCCTTTGGTCTATGCTCAAAAAATTAGAAAACCATTGTTCTTGACTATCACTCCATAAAGTTTTTTTTCTTTTAAATTTCTGTTCTGTAGACAAATGCAGAGTTTACTCTGGCACAATATTTTGGTTTAAATTGCAGATATAGACGTTTGAAACCTTCTTCAAAGTTGATGTCTTTGGAATTAATGTAAAACATAGGTTCAAATCATGAAACTTACTTGTTTTAATTCTTCAGACACACACTGTATTTAGTCTGTTCTGCAAGTGACTCTTCGAATTTCTCTTTGATTCCCTTGATAGCTTGTCGTCATAACATTGCTCCACTCCCGAGTAGTGTACAACAACATAGCTTGTCTTCACAAGAACGCTTCACTCCTGATTAGTGTTTTTCTTTTTTT
>ML779661.1:420661-447240 GCA_009831015.1 Picea engelmannii
GCTTCCTAAAAACGCTCCCGCTTCGCTTCGCGCTCTGGCAACATTGGCTATGAGGGACGTTTCTACGCTGTCAACATCACCCAATACTTGCACTTGGCCTCATCCGCACCCACTTGGAGGTGGGGTTGAACTCGATTCTTTGCATCACCTCTGTGCTTGCAGCTAAACCACACATCCATAGGCAATATTGTGATTTTTATTCTCCTCATGTTATTGAGGGTTTACTATTGTTTGTAGCGCCTGTAAAATCACAATAGGTGTAAGTCTCAAGCTAATGAAAGCAAAGGAATAAAATAGAAATATTGACAGGGAGCCCCAGCCAAATAATTCTCTCTCCATACAATGATGATAGTTGTGCTCTAATGTGGATATATTTTAAAATATTCTGTCTTGTTTGTTGGAATACTTGTACATATGAAAGATGTCAAGACTCCCAAATAATAGAAGTTTGTATAGGGTGAATTCTGCATGTAATTGTGGGCTATCTGGAAGGTGCAATTCAGCCTTCATTATAATCTATTGCCAGTATCATAGGTTGATTTTTCAGCCAGTTTTAGCTAGAGTTGTCGTTGGTCTCTGCTACCTGTTTGGGAGGTGAGTAGACTGCTTGGGCAGATGAGGAAAATAACCATGCTGAGACAATTTAGTTCATTATGGAAAGCAAGGAATATATGTCCCCTCCATTATCATTATCATTGACCATACATGATCCTACAATTCTAGTCTAAGGGAACTTCGATTTTGCAGATATTTAAAGTCTGTGGATTCTTTTTGGGTGGAGATCTCTCTGCCTGCACTTGTAAATTATTCAATGCAGTGTAATTAGTAATTATGTCAACCTTATTCTTGACGCAAACAAGAAAAACATAATCTAGTTTTTGACACAAAAAAAATCTGTGAGAAGATGAGGCTTCTGCAAAAGAATTTAAGGAAAATGAGGATGACAGTAATAAGTTGTACATGTGTAAGTGGATATTTCCTTGCAAATAGGAGATGCACTGCGTTGCAAGTATAGATATTAATTCTAAGTATTTATAGGTATGATATTTTTGTATATGTGCTACTTTTTCAAATTACAGAGTAATAGGCAGACCAGAAACAGAAGAAAATGGATTCCGACCACTGAATACTACCAGATAGGGCTGCTGGCTCTAGCAGGTTCTAGTTCTAGGATGATATGGTTTCATTTACAAATTACTACTTATGTGCTTCTGGTTACTAATAGGTATCTTTATATGTGTATGCATTTTTCTCGCTGTATGTCTTATATTCTAGCCTTCTTTTCTGTGGAACAGGTTGGATTGCCTCTTGTACAGCAATACCTTTTCCAGTTCGAAAGGTTGGTAAAGGAGCAACTGCCAAAGCTAGGCACACATTTTGATCAGGAAATGATCAACCCAAGCATGTATGCAAGCCAGTGGTTTATAACTGTTTTCTCCTATTCGTTCCCTTTTCCATTGGCTCTTCGCATTTGGGATGTTTTTCTTTATGAGGTTTGTACTAAAATCTTTATTTTCACTATTATTTTATTTCAATTATATTAATTGAATTGCGTAATATGAGTGAAGCAACTTCATCTTTTAATTTTTTTCTTAAAGTTTCTAGTTTACTTTCCATTGTTAATTTTTTGCGTCATTTGTTGTCATCGCTACATGCTTAAATTGTTTGGTTACTGAGCTTTGTTTCTACATATGGGAATTCTCCTCTCAAGCTTCAAAGAAGATAGTATTTGTTTGAACTTTTGACTAATTTGACAAAGACTATTTGATGCATTTTTTTTCCAAGGAAAAAATACCATTTCTATTCATATATTGAATTGAAATTACATTGTTCATGTGTTATTTGCACCCACATATTTCATGGACCTTTTGCTTGTCCTGATAATCAAAACAGTACCTTTTCAAAAATCAAAGCTTGTCCTTCTCAAGGAATACAGCCCCTTTACATTCCACTGCATACTTCATTATACAGTCCATTACTTGTCTTTTAATCATAACAAAAAGAAAATGAACAGTACTCCTACAATACTAAAATTTTAAACAGCATAGTATCACTCTAAGGATAGAACAGAAACAGACTTTGTCTCCCTTAAAATTTATGGGAAAATCAATCCAAACCTTGAAGAAGAGCTAACAGCATAGCCCTTACTGATCTCCTCCCGAATCAAAGTGCCCTCAGGAACCTGTTGTGCATCTTCTTCCCCATTCAACTCTTGATAAATATGTATAAATAAAAAATTGTCATCTCCTTCAACTGTTCTCCAATTGGCCTGAGAATAATATTAATAAGTTGAATGGTGCCTCTTATCCAATTAATTACCCAACTGGAATCCCCAATGATCTGAATTTTCTTTACATTTTTAACTGGGCACATTGTAGTAGAAACCTTCTGCCATAAATTCTGCATAATTGTTTGATTCTTCACCTAGACCAGCCTTGAATTTTACTCTATGAGCCTCTGATAGATACAGCCCTTCACCAGAAGCACTTACATCTGGATTCCCTTGTCTTGCACCATAAAAAAAACACTATGCTTGGGTTTTATCAATCACCAGGGGCTCTAACTGCCTTGGACCTGTATGTTTAACTTGCATCCTGCATTTAGAGAAAATAGATCTGATCCATGAGAGAAGCTGAAAAGGAGGAATACTTTTTTTATCAAAAGTTTGTGAATTCCTGGATAACCAAATGCTCCACAGTATCAAACAGGGCAGAGCCTTATATTCCTTGAGCTCTCTTTTGCTACACCATCCTTTTAAACATGCTTCAACTATTTCCCCAACCCATCCATTTTTAACACCTGTTAACTGTTCAGCCCCAGCCCAAATCTCTTGTGCATATAGACACTTAATAACCAAATGAGAGATTGTTTCTTTCTCCATCCTGTATGGCAAACATATTCCAGGCCCTTTCCTACGTCTCTTTTGTAAAACTTCCCAAGTCAATGCCGTATTTTTTAATGACAAACACAAGAATACTTGAGTTTTTTTTGGAGCTTTTAGCCTCCAAATTACTTTCCACCACCATTTTGGGTATTGTTCCTCAGAAGTAAATGTGGCTGTATAACCCAAGTATGCTGTGTACTCAACCAGATAATGATTCTTTGACCACACTAGAGAATCTTCCTCCTCCCTCAGTCTAACATGACTCCTATGAAGGATATCCACATATATGTTCCACAGAGCTGCATTTTCACCATCCAGGCCCAGAGCTTGTGCATTCTCCCTTCATTGAAACCATAGATTTGTTGATGTCTGATCAGCCACCTCATATAGAATGAAAAGTCCCTTTTCATGCAAAATATCTATGATCTCATCTGGGAATATAACCATGGTTTTACACCCTATCCATGGATCAACCCCAATCCTCACCTGTACTCCATTTCCCACTCTTCAATCTTACCAATTCCTGATCAATGGAAAAGCTTGTACCATTTCCTTCCAATGAGTCAAACTATTATTAACCTTTTTCCTTGGATTTCTAATCCAGTCCATCATGGTTCCAGGCCTGATGTATTTCTGCATCATAATTTGTTTCCATAGGCCCTCAGATTTTAGTACTCTCTATAAACCTTTTGCTGCTAGAGATTTCCCAAAGAAATGGATATTTTTCCTGCTCCAAGGACCCCTCTAATTGATTTTTCTTCTGTTGAATTTCCTTTACAACATTTTCTTGAGCATGTTGGGGATAGAATTTTATTCCCACTGTTGAAAAGGACAGATCTCTAATTGGATGCATTCCCAAACCCCCTTGTCTCTTTCAACATTTCTCGATTTCGGGTGATATTGGGGTTTGTCCCTAGAACTAAAGGAAACCTCAGAGGCAGATTTTGATGGGATGCTACTAGGATTTATATCTCCTTCCTTTTTGGACATTCATTTTGGGATTAAAATAGGCTTATTTTATTTCCCAGGAAGGGTTTTAGAGTTTCCCAACCCCCAAGTTAAATCCTCACCCCTTTCATTCTTTCTTAGAACACCTAGGGGGTTATACTCGACTCTGATGAGGTAGGCCATTTTTCATTGTCTATAAAATCAAAACTTACGATTTTTAAAGGCAATGTTTTGTGCGACAGGAAAATTACTTACCAATGGAATCCAAATTTGCATGAGTAACAACCTCCCTCTACAGCTCCTTGGGCTCTTCAGAGTCATTCATCTTATCTTTTGGATCCTCTTCTAGACAAGTATGAGACTTCTTGTCTCAAAGATCTCTAGACTCCTAGTGGTTTTCCAACTCTACCATGTCTAAACGATTACCAAAGGCCACTATATTCAATTTTGTTCCCCCACATTTTGGACATGATTGTTTTCCTCCCTTCCTACTGGCATTAACTTTCCCTTGATAGATACATCCTTGGCCCTCTAATTCACCTTATGTTGCTAGCTTATGAAAAAAAGGTTGCAGATAATCCTCTAGCACGTGCCTATAATCATGGCAGCTTGCACGACTATATGGGATTTTTACATAGTCCACTTTTTGTACCCCATTTTGACTTCAATCACATCCGACAACCCTTCCTTGAAATTTAGTTCAACCAAGATGAGTGCAATCGCCTTGTATAGGTTGTGTTTATAGGCCTCATCAACAACAATAGTTCTACCTACATAATCTCCAATATTATTCAAAATCTTGTTGGTCTAGAGCTTGATGGGCAAGCCTAGTAACTTGACCCATACTGGTTGCTTCCTTACAGTCTCCAACCTCAAATCAGAGCACATTGATCAATAATGTAATATTAATACTGTTGACCCACAAAATCAGCGCTTGATTAGATTTTTTCCGCATCTTCTTTCTTTCTGAAACAAAATCCTAGCCAACCCCATGCCAATAGGTAAAATTTTGCACCATAACCCAAACTGGCCTCCACACTCTTTGCATCTAGTCATTTAGTGTTTTTTGGAAATTTGTCGCTTGTAAATTTTCCTTGTTAGGGCTTTCCCATTGCATTCCATCACTTGTTCTAGTCTTAGATCCTCCCCAACCACCATCATCACTTTGCTTTTATTTTTCTCACACTTCCTCACATTCTTCACTCGATTGCCTTCTTTACTCTACCCCCTATGCCCATTTCCACCTATAATCTTGAGGTCCAGGCTTTTCTCTATAAAATATGCTCCTCTTATCTCTTCCTCTAAGTTAGACTTCTAATCACTCCCTTAAATCTTTGGGCAAGCTCTATACCAACCACCTTAGGAGACGCTGGATTTGTATTATCCCTCATAGAGTCAATTAACAAGTTTATTGAACTATTGGAAACCTCATTAACTAGCACATTAATTCTTAGCACCTCGACCTTACCTCCTTTTGATCCGACGACCTAGTCAAAGCCACCTGGTTTGCACCTTGTATGGACCTCATCAATGGCCTTGACAAGTTCCATATCCCCCCAATGTTTCTGCTTGTATCCAATTTTTGCCCTAGTTTTGAAGTTCCCTTATGGCTTGTTGAATACTTCATGGTACAAACCTCATATTCATTAACCCTAGGTTCTTTCCTATCTATGTTAACAAAATTTGTTAACCTTCAAAAGGATCCATGGAGTAATCCAACCGCTATTCTTCGTCCAGATCAATAGCTCTTAGTCCGATTTGATACATATACATACTAGTAAGAGCCTTTGATAAGCTTTGTTGCATTGGAAAGTGTTTCCATAATTGGGGGCCCCATTCCTTAGGTTCCAACTTTCCAGGGAATGTTGGGACAAGTAAGGAATGTTTTGAAATGGCAAGACATGTCCAAGGGGATGTTGGGAATGTTCCCAATGTTCTTGTGCAGTTCCCTACCAAAAATAGGAATGCTCTACCATGTCGTGTGACTCTCCCAACAATGTTACTTACCAATGAAGTGTTAGGATATAGACACTTAGGAGTTAGTTAAGATCAACTTGGTTTAATGTGTCTTTAGGTAAAACTGTGTTTCTTTAGTGTGCATTTGTGGTTATGTAATCCAACAGTCATGATATGTTCTAGACATATAGTGATCTAACGACTCATATTCTCCTTGATCTTAATGGCTACATTGATCCATGGCTTAACACCCGATTGGTCCATGATCTCTATTTAAAAAGCATGGAGGGTCATTTGTTGATGATTGATTGTGAGAAACTCTCTTGTAAAATATTTTTCTTCTACATTAATTTATTGCCTCAAGTGGCCACGTTGGCTGAGATCGTGGACTATTTCCCTCTTCAAGGGTTTTAACCACGTAAAAACATCGGTGTGTTGATCTTTGATCTGGTTGTGTGAGTGGTTATTGAAGGTGTTCATCCTGTGTGGGAATAGCCTGTTTTGTCAAGCATGAAGATGCCCCTAAAACAACACTGAGTGTTGATCTTGAACATATTTCCAACATCGCTTGGAAAACTTGTAGGTCCAAAGAATGTGATTCATTGTCTTTTTATGACCACAAACTATACAAAGATCATTGTTGAGCCCGCTCTTAGCTAGGCAATCTTAAGATGGTATCCCTTTGTAAATAACGAGCAAAACAAAGACCATAGTTTGTAGTTGAGGTGAAGAGACCAAACAATGTGTAGCTTACGAATCTACCTTTCCTTGTGATCAGAAGAGGTTTATCGGGCGGTCAGGATAGGGGACTGAAGATCCTTTCAATGTAGAAGGGAGAACAATTTTTTGGAATCATAATGCTAATCTGTTTCCCAAACTTCCACCCGAAATCATGCCATCTAAGGCCTCACATGTCAATGTTCATATTATATAGCTCCTTAGAAACAACTAATCCCATAATATCCTTGATGACCAACTTATCAGAGGATAAGAGGGCCTTCTAGCAAGGGAACAAACTCCAATCCTTCAGGGTCCTTGTGTCAATATCCCAAAGATCTCTTTAGAGGAAAATTCCTTTCCTTCCTGACCCACACACCAAGAATCATGGATGATCAACAAGACATTGACCCTGATGATTCGAACTCCAAATGGGATGCTTGGAAAAATCCCATCTTGCATGACTAATTGAAAATTCCACATGACTAGTGGGGCAACAAGCGTTTAGGCCTTTCACATGTTCTTATTGAGGAAGGACCCAAAGATATTGAAACGGTGGGGGGAAAGGAGTATATCATATAAACTAGATGCACCTCAAACCTTTTTCCGCAATAAAATATGCCAAGGAGCGGAGCCCTTGGGACACCACACCGCCCACTTAGCTACTAGAATACTACCTTGGGATGCAACATCAATAAGTTTGAGGCCCCCCTCCTTAGTAGGCATAATAAACATCTCTCAAGGAATCATAGGAAGCCCTCTCTCACCATTATATTTGGACCATAGGAAAGACTCGAGAACCTGCTCTAATTTCTTGAACTAGTACTTGCTAGGGAGCCAACAGGGAACATAGTAAATGTGGGAAGTTTGCAAAACTTGCTAAACGACTGTCAGTGCACCTACAAAAGGAAGATCTCTGAACTTCCAGATTATGATCTTAGTCTGAAGTTGTTGCAGGCACCAGTACCACATAGCCACAGTTGAGAGCCTTGTTTCAAACGAGGTCTGGCGGTAGTGCACAATTACCCTAGCATAGTTAATTCCATAAAGAATGAATCTAGGCTAGAGGATCCTCAATCCTAATAAGCTAGAAATTGGTCCTCTACGCATTGATAATAGCTCTAGAAGCACTACAAAAGAGGTCCAAACCAGCCCTTGTAGGCTCAACAGATTCCCAATCTACCCAAATTGATAGAAAAGAATCACCAACAAAGTGATTTTTAAACATCTCTAATCCATCGGGAAGAAATATAGCCCATATTTGTCCCTACATTTTGCTTTCTTCTAGCTAGCAACTCAAAGCATCAATAGCGAGAAGATACAAATAGGGAGCAAGTGGGCAGCCCTACTTGATCAAGTGACAAAGTGGGATGGGAGTTGTGAGAGTATTGTTCACAGAAAGAAGTTGAAGCATTAGAGAAAAGGGTGTTTAGCATGGCAACACATCTGGAACCAAAACCAAGGCATTGTAGTATGGCCGTGATGAAGGATCAATCCATTGTATTGTAGGCTTTATCGAAGTCAATTTTAAGAAACAAAGAGTCTTGGCCCATCTCCCTGGCCTATTCCATGCCCTCACATGCAAAAAACATTGTGTCAAGAATAAATCTACCTTCTACAATTCTTGTATGTTCTTATTTGATAATTCTTGAAGCCACTTCATGAATATGGAGAGTAAGTGCTTTAGCCAAAATCTTATCAGAGACACTGAGTAGAGTAATGGGTTGCCACCCCCAAATTGTATCACTCACTGCATTCTACTGAATCAATTTGATTACCCCTTGATTGAGAGAGGTTGCTAGAGTGCCCAAGGAGAAAGTTTCATTGGCCATACAAAAAGATTCTCACATATGGTATCCCATAGGGCCTTGAAAAATTTCTTGGAGTATAATGCTCGAATATACCTAAGGAGTTCTTTATTATAATAAGATAAATGTAATGATGACTTTACATTAGTATGTTAGGCATGATTAATTAGGTGGTTAAGTTGTACCAGTAGTACAACTACCCAATGAATGAAATAAAAAGGGAAGCACTCCCATTGTATCAATTGACTCTTTTGTAATAAAAACATATCTTTTACATGGGTCCATTTCTAATCATGTTTGAATCTAGCAGAAATATTCAAAGTCCAAGATTAATACAATCTAATTGAATTTCAATGTAATTCTATGATTGTGATCGAGAGACAAAGGTTCAAGGAGAAGACGAGTCTATAAGGAAAGTATTTTAAATTGAAATTTGTTTATTTATTTGATTGATTGATTGATTTTAATGACGTCCACGAGGCTGAACAACCTAAGGGACCAAGAGAATAACAGCCCTAACTCATCTTCACACTCTTTTCAATGTCGGATCTTCTGTTGTGAATCTTGACTAGAAGACTAACAATCTGGTTGATCTTATCCTTGTCAAATAGCTGGTGCATGTTGTTGACCTTTAAGCTGTTTTCATACTGACTGTGAATATCCTTGTAGGCTGCACATTCCGTGACAAAGTGCCACTTTGTCTCCACCACACCCTTATTGCAGAATATGCAAGTTCTCTCTTCCCAAACTTCCTTGGGTACCCTCCACCTACCGGTCTCACATCTAAGGTGATGTGAATCCATCCTCAACTGTGCGACTAACAACCTTGCTTTTTCTTTAGTAGCTGCCCCTAAATGTTTTTTCTCGCTATGATCGCAATTTGGGTTAAACTCCTTGATGTAGTATACTTTTAAAAAAGAGTTATTTATAAATCTTACAAAAGCTGAAAGTTTATTGTGAGAAAATCATTTGAAGAAAGAAAAGTCGCAGTGTAAATATTTGTGGCGAATCGAAGAGAGAGTATTTGTAAACAAAGGCGATATAGCCCTCGATTCCATGAAAGTCATAAAATTTCGTACACTAGATTGAATGTATTAACCATGGATTGAAACCCGTCGCCATTGAGCCGTCGAATTAGTGATTGAAGCCTGCCAGCATTGAGCCGCCATAGCAGAGATTGAAACCCATCATATCATTTTTTTATCAGATTGAAGGAATCATAAATAGAAGAGCTGCCATAGTTAAACGCACAGCTGAGCCGTCAGAAGGAAAGGAGCAACCATAGCCCATGTCAATTCGAGGGAGCAGTGACAGCTCATACATATCACTATCACTTCATCAAATCGAAGGAGCCACCACCCACAACTAGCCTGTATCCATTCGAGGCTCATATCAATCCAAAGGCATTCATACGAGAAGAAAGTTGATGGTCCTTATCAAATAATAAGCAGCCATTGACAGAGAAGCTGTCATTCGAAGAGGGTAGAGGTATTGTAGTAGAGAGCACAGATTCATACTCGCATGATCTAGCCCAAATTTATGGGTGACAAGAATATAGCTAAATTCATAGAGACAGAGCATCCACAAATATTTTACTATTGTGAAAATTATCCAACAGAATATAAAACCCTAGATGTGCCAGTATAAGGAAGACGCTTGCAATCACCATTCTTAAACACAGAACAAAGGTCTTTTGAAGACACAAGAACACATGTATTTATGTTCTTGTGATTTTCTGAGCAGTGCATATGTTGTCATAAATAGAATTTTTATTTTCAAATCTAGAATCGAAGCACACAGGCATATAATAGACACAGAGTTAGTTGAATCAAAACACACAAGCATATGGACACAGATTTAGAGATTTTTCAGAGTTTATATACAAAGAGTTTTATTTTCAGAAATTTTACTTGGTAGATATGAGATATTTAGATATTCTATACAAAAGTACATCCTTGAAGATAGTGAAACAAAATTTAACCCAACAAATCAAAAGAGGCTACAAATGAAGATGACGACAACAAAAATTGATTGAATGGTTGAAATTTCAAAACAGAAAGAAATTGGAAGAGGTTTAACTCAACATGGATCGTTGTCCAAGTGATTCAGGAATTTGGGAATTGCACTGATTTGGGAGTTCAGGAATTCAGAGAGTTGCACTAATTTGGGAGTTTGGGAATTTGGGGATTTCAGGAATTTGGGAATACTACCCTGATGAGGGTGGCAAGACAACATCATGAAGTGCATATATGATTTTGAATTGTGGAGGAGTGAAACTACCTAAGAATCATTTTTCATTTTATATTTTTGTAGTCACTTTGTATTGTAACATTAAGAGGGGGTGCTGGAGTATAAGTTATAACACTCCAATATAACTCAATGATAAGGAGCCTTTATTATAATATGACAAATGTAATAGTGATTTTAACGATATTAAGTTAGGCTCTTTTTTATTCGGTAGTTAGGTTGTATGGGTAGCACATCTACACAATGAATGAAATAAAAAGGGAAGCACTCACATTGTATCAATTGAATTCATTGTAATAAAAACATATCTTTTACTTGAGTCTGTTTCTAATCATGTCTGGATCTTTCTTGTATGCTTAAAAGTTTAACAAAATTTACTTGGTATAAGCAATCTTTGGTTGTGCCAGGGTGTTCAATTTTCATGGATGCTTAGACAGTGATTCAACAAAGACCCTTGTGGAACATTGTTGTCACCTCTTCAAGAGGGCCCTACTTCTCAAGCAAAGTTGATTGTACTAGAAAGATGAAGAATGCATGATTCCAGTTTGGAGCATTGAAGGATGCAATCAAAGATGTTTGTCCTTCTAACATGGTTCAGGTTATAAAAAATGCAACACCGATTTGTAGATCTACCAGATCATTGATTGAAAGTAGGAATCCAATTAAATGTTTTAAAAGTATTGATAAGAGAATGATCCACTTCAAGAGGGAAACCTCCTTGACCACTTCAAGAGGGTATTCTCCTTTTACAATAGAATGTACTCGAAAGATAATTCACACCCCTTTCATAATGAATGGACCTACATATAAATATAATCTAAGGATACCTATTTAAAATTTGAATAGTCATGACCTTTGAGTCATACCCATTTATTATTGTCTTTATTCTTTATTAATGTATTATTATGTTATATTTATTAGTTCTACTTTATTATTGATATATATGTACATAACATTGCCACCCTCTTTAAGACAGTTCGTCCTTGAAGCATGATAATGTTATTAGCATGTAATGTGCCATGACCTATGGCTTAACATGTCTCTCCCTTTCAAACAAGTGTTGGCACTTGATTAGCTGTGGGTACTTTTGTATGAAGAACTCATCTTCCCATGTTGCATCTTCCACTAACAAGTTTGTCCACTTGAGGAGCTACTCAGTGATTGCTCTATTTCATAATTGCTTGATCCTTGTTTCCACGACTGTCTCTGGTTATAGTATAATGTTTCCCTCTTCATCTATCTCCGGAAAAATAGTCTATACTGGGATCTTGTCACTGATTACCTTCTTTAAGCAAGAAACATGGAAGATTGGATGTACATGTGAAGATGGAGGAAACTCCAATTTGTATTCCATATTGCTAGTTCTCTGCAACACATTATAGGGCCCATAATACTTGGGTGGTAATTTATTGTCCTTTTGTTGCTTGAGGGACATTTGTTTGTATTGTTGCAGCCTTAGAAATACCCAATCCCCCACTTCAAAGTTCCTTTCACTAAGATGTTGATCTGCTTGTTTCATTCTATTATGTGCTATAGCCAAATTCTCCTTCAATAGTTGGAGAACAAGTTGTTGGTGCTCTATGTGATCCTCCACTGCTTGAACCTTAGCTTTTCCTCTCAAGGGTGATGTGATGGATGGAGGATGATACCCATAAAGTGCCATAAGCGGGGACATTTTTAATGAAGTATGGAAGGAAGTGTTGTACCACCATCCTTCTAAAGGTAACCACTTGATCCATTGTGTGTGATTATTAGATTGCAAAGCAACGAAAATATCCTTCTAGACATTTATTCACAATCTTAGTTTAAGCATTAGATTGAGGATGGTAAGAGGCGCTATGAGCCAATTGTAAAATTTGGCAGCATCGATAGTCATTCTCCAATGAGAGGCCATATGGGCCACCCTGAGGCTAGCTAGGGAGATTTGGAGAATCAACCAATCTTGTGAGGTATTGACAAAAGCTAGGGGAAACGTACAACCTCTGTGAGTCAAACCAAAAGTCAGGACGAACGAGATGTTATATGATCTTGTGAGTCAAGCGAAGGCAAAGGTAGAAGCCTTGTAAGTCTAAGACAAAAGTCAAGATGTAAGTCTAATGCAAAAGTCAAGGGGAACGTACAACCTCTGTGAGCATATGCCATAGATAGTCTAGTGCAAAAGTCAGGGGGAACGTATAACCTCTGTGAGCATAGACAGACTAGTGCAAAAGTCAGGGGGAATACAACCTCTGTGAGCCTAGTCAAGCCTTGTGAGCCATGAGCAAAAGTCAAGGCATCTAGCAAAAGTTAGGTTGGACATAAAATTCCTATGAGCTAGAAACAAACAATCTTCTTGATATTGCAAATGATGTAAATGTATTGATCTAGTGCATTGGCATGTGTAACACCATCCACCATGAAGAAATTCGAATCGCCATGTAAAGAGTTGAGCTGTAAAAGTCAAAATTGCATGTCTAGGTCAAAGTCAAAGTTGTCAAGTTTTTGTTGCATGTTGCATGCATGTCACGTGCATGCTGAGTAGTTCGCATGCATGCCCAGTCAAGGTCGAGTCAATTGTTGAGTTGGCATAACATGCAGTGCCATGTCAAGGGCGAGTTGAAACTGAAGTGTAAAGTCAAGTTCTAAACTTGAACTAAAGTGTAAAGCCGAGTTATGACTAGCATGCAATAAAGTTTCTAATTCGAGCCCTCTCCTTCACCTCTCCATTCTTATATAAGTAGAGGTCGACCCTCCTTATTGTGATTGTGTTTTGTGAGGGTGTGAGTGCTTGTTTAATGTGCTGAAGTATATCAGTCCATATAGGCAGCATATATCAGTCTACAGGAGGCTGCTATAACAGTCATATAGGCAGCGAATATCAGTCCAGAAAAGAAGCTGCTATAACAGTTCATATAGGCAGCGTATATCAGTCGTAAGGAGGCTGCTATAACAATCAATAAAGGCAGCCATATCAGGCCAACAACAGGCTGCTATAACAGTCAATATAGGCAGCGAATACCAGTGCACAGGAGGCTGCTATATCAGTCCACAACAGGGTGCAGTATCGGTCCATTTTAGGGCTGTGTATCAGTCCAATAACAGGCAGCAGTATCAGTCCATTAAAGGGCAACATATCAGTCCAAGAAGGCAGCGAGTTACACCTTCAATGCTGGTCTGTAATAGGAGTTTATAACAACATAGTCTCTCAATAGTCTACAGTCAGGTTAGAGTCATTGGCAAGCTCTTTAAGAGCAAAGTTTTCATGGTGGATATATTGTAAGTGGTCATACATTGTCTTTGCAATAAAGGAAGTTTGTTTGCTGGGTTTTTTCTCGCTGTATAGGGTTTCCCCAAGGTATATATGGTGTGAAAATGCATGCTAGTTTTTCTCTATGGTTTTTACTATTCAATTTTGATTATGCATCAAGAATCTAAGTTAAAAGTACAGTAAGAATTCAAAGAAGTACTTACGGTATTAAATCAAGCTCATAATTTAACACCAACTAAGTACCCAAACAAGAAAATAACTGTCCAAAAGTTACTGGTGAAAATTGGATCTCTTTCATTTACAATAATCTTGGGGTTTTCATGTAGCTTTTGAACTATTTCCATGATTGTTGTGGCTAGTGTATTTTCTTTGGAAGGATGAGAAAGAGATAAAAATGGGCATACTTTGTGAGTTGATCCACCACCACCATGACGACGTTCTTTCCTTTCGACTTTGGTAGACCTGTGATAAAATCCATTGAGACCTCTTTCCAATGTTGACTTGGTATGGCTAATGGTTCTAGAAGACATGGGGTCTTGATTGGATCTCCATTGTTCCACTGGTAAACCAAACGTTCTTTCGCAAACTTTTGAACATCAATTAAGAAAATATCCTTCTTGATCTCGTGGTAAGTTTTCAAAAACCCTAAATGTCCCCTAATAGGAGAAGTGTGCAATTCTGAAAGGACCTTCTGTTTGAATTGGAAATTCTTACATAAATATAGGTGATCTTGATGCCAAAGTGAATCATTTTTCCACACAAATTTATCTGATGCACTATGATCCTCTTGTAGTTGTTGAATAAGCTTCCATGTCTTTTGATCCTCTTGCAATTCTATCCTAGCTTCTTCCACCCAATCATCTTGTAGAATGGTAGGAACACAAAGTAAGCCTTCAGTGTCTTCTTCTTTCCTTGAAAGTGTATCTTCCACCACATTTTGTTTCCCTTTTTTTAGATAATTTCAAAGTCATAACCTAGCATCTTTGTAACCTAGTTTTGTTGGTCTTCTAAAGATAGTTGTTGTTCCAAGAAGTACTTTAGACTATTATGATTTTTTATTTATTTTGAAGTGTCTTCCTATTAGATAAGGGTTCCATTTCTTAGTTGCATGTAGTATGACCAACAATTCCTTCTCATAAATGGGTTTGAGTAAGTTCTTTCCTTTACATTGGCGGATTTCAAAGGAAAGGGGCCTTCCTTTTTGCATTAAAACAATGCCAATGCCATTCCCCTAGGCATCTGACTCCACCATACAAAAATTTGTGAAGTCAAGCGTGGTCAAGTCTGGATTGGTACACATAGCCTCCTTAAGTTTCTCAAACAATTTGGTTACTTCTTGAATCCAAAAAAATGCATCCTTTTTCAATAATGCTATTAGAGGTGCTACTATTTGACCATAGTTCTTGACAAACTTGTGGTAATAACACGTTAATCCTAAGAATCCATGAAGATAAGGATTCTTAGAGGTTTTGGGAATTGCCCATTCCATCATAGCTTTAATTTTTATTAAGGTCCACTTTGATGCCTTCGCGAGATACAATATGACCCAAATATTCTACTTGAACCTCAAAGGCACACTTGGAAAGCTTTGCATATAATTGTTTCTCCTCCAAACATTTTAGGACCATGTCAACATGTTGTACATGCTCTTCCTAAGACTTGTTGTAGATTAGTATATCATCAAAAATACTAACACAAATTTTTTGAGGAAGGGGTTGAAAATAGAATTCTTTAAGCTTTGAAATATGGAAGGTGCATTAGTAAGGCCAAATGGCATTCCCAAAAGCTCATGATGACCTTCAGGTGTTTTAAATGCTATTTTGGGAATGTCTTCATCCCTCATTCTAATATGAAGATATTTTGAACAAAGATCCAACTTACTAAAGAAAATTGCTCCTTGTAATTCATCAATTGCAGGAATAGGAAACTTATCTTTAATGGTGATCTTGTTGAGATCTCTATAATTAGGACACATATGCCATGAACAATATTTTTTGTAGATCATCATCACTGGTGAAGAGAAAGCCCTTTGGCTAGGTCAAATAGTCCTTGCTTCTTACATTTATTGAACCATATGCTAAATCTTAGTCTTTTGGGCATAGGGGTATCTATATGGTCTTATGTTAGGAATAAGGCTACTTGGTTGCAAGTGAGTAGCATTATCATGCTCTCGAGCAGGTGGAAGTCGTTTAGACATATCTGCAAATGCCTTGGAATGCTTGTCGATAACTCTTTTGAGATCCAAGGGAATAGAGGGTTTAGATGTTTGAACCTCTAGTGAGCACGATTGTGCAATTACACCATGGTGTCCCTTTTTTAACAATTTTGTCATGTTGTTAGAGCTTATCACTTTAGATGCTTTCCCTTGGATACCTCCGAGTTCAATTTCCTTACCTTTAGAGGAAAATCTCATGAATATTTTCTTAAAATCAAAAGACACTAATCCCAATGAATGTAGCCATTAGATCCCTAAGAACATCAAAACTCCTTGTTTGGATTGCAATCATTGGGCTATCCAAGGAATAATCCCCCATAGTGAACAATTTATGGTACCTCCATTTGCAATCATTACTTGAAACTTTGGTGTTGGATATACAAAGCAAGTGAGTGATTTGGTCAATTGACAGTTAATAAGGTTATGGGTACTACTAAAATCAATCAACATTGTTACCTTATTCTTTTTTATATATTCTTCTATTTTGAGAGTTTGAGGAGTGCGAATGCTAGCCAAAGCATGGCAATATATGGTTGGAGTAATCTCTTCTAGTTCTTAAGATGATTCCAATTCTTGTTCTTCTTCCTCTTCACTATCTATTTAGAATAATTTCTTCTCACTACACTTATGCCCCTTATTGTCCTTACTATCACAATTGAAACATAGTCCCTTTGCTCTTCTTTCATCTATTTGTTGAGGTGTCAACCTTGTAGGTTGAGTGGGGTTAGGAATGAGAACATTTCCCTTTCTATAGGAGTTAGAGGTAACCCTTCTAATAGTCTTGATTTTACTTTCAACTCTTCTTGCCACAATTAAAGCATTCTCCAATGGTTTATTTTCCCAAAAACACACACCATGTTGAATGCTCTCTTTTAAAGTGCCGATAAAAAGATCCAACAAATGATCCCGTGTTCTTCACTTTAAGAGTTAACTTTTGAAAGTGTTGAATGTGCCTTGTACTTGGACCTCTTTGCTTGAGATTTATCAGTTGTCTAAAGAAGGTCTTTCTCTTAATATCCCTATATTGTGTTATCAATTCATCCATAAAAACAAACCAAGAGACAATAGAGTCCTTTTTGCAATCACACAACCATTGGTACCACACAAATTGATCAAGTTATAAATACAAGGATGCAATGGTTACCTTTTGTAAAGTTGGCACTTGGTGTAGATCAAAGAATTGATTCATCTGGCATATCTATGTCAGGGGATCATGATCATCAAACTTCCTTGTATCCATCTTGGAAATGAAGTAGTTCCTTGGTCTTGAGTTGAACCAATGATGATGTGGATCTTGGAATAATGAATGATCAGGTATCTATAACTCATTTCTCTTGTTCTCCTTATCCTCTTCTCTAGGAAAAGAAAAGTGTTTTTGTATTATTTTTTCAAGATCCTCCCCCATTTTTTCAAAGTCATCCTTCTTTACGATTGTAGATTCTAGGTTCCCTACTCTTTCTTCCAACTTGGGCATGTTTAATTCCCTCTTTTCATGTTCTTCTTGTATCAAGGATGAGCCTTCAAAAGCCTTTCCCAGAGTTGCATTTGGCTTATTATGTCTAGACATGATGGCAAACTTGTACAGACTGCCACATCACAAATACTTCACTTCTAGGTCTGAAATTTGGACTCAATGTATTTCGATATGTCTTCTCTGCACCCTTAAAATTCCTCAAAGAAAAGTTGGAATGAAAATGGTAAGATGAATCGTTTGAAGAAGCCAAACCAAGGACCGTCCACTCTGATACCAAATGTTATGATCCAATTAAATGTAATAAAAGTATTGATAAGAGAATGAGCCACTTTGAGGGGCAACCTCCTTGATCACTTTGAGAGGATATTCTCCTTTTACAATAGAATGTACTTGAAAGATAATTCACACCCCTTTCACAATGAATGAACCTACATATAAATATAATATAAGGGGTACCTATTTGCATAGTCATAACCTTTGAGTCATAACTATTTATTATTGTCTTTGTTATTATTAATGTATTATTATGTTATATTTATTGGTTCTACTTTATTATTAATATATATGTACATAATATTACCACTCTTTTTAAGATGATTCATCCTTGAAGGACATCGAAAAAATTCCTTGGACCACACACACTATTTTGGATGCAAGAGGCTACCGTTTGCAACCACCATGTTCCTTCAACTATAAATATGAGGCATGTAAAAAAGGAGTTCTTGAATTCAACAAATACAATATATGCTACCTATTTTGTACTTGAGCATATGATTGAGGTGTGGGTGGCCTTGCAATCTATTATTATTAGTGTTGAGTGCTCTGCATAGGGGGAAGCCAAAACAATGTGGGGCATGAAATTAAAACAATTGATTTTTAATGATGATTGGTGGTATGAATGCAAATACATTGTCTCTTTCTCATCTCCAATAATGGAGACGATTAAGTATGTAGATTCAGATTCCCCATGCCTTGGTGAAATATATGATGTAATTGACAACATGATCGACCAGTCTATCATCTGGTAGAGAGATGTCTATGTGGTGCTTCTCAATGAACTCCAAAAGTTGACAAAGAAGAGGTGAAACAAATTGAACACCCTTCCTCAAATGGCTTCTTATGCACTTAATTAGAGTGGTATGTGGAGAGGTTGGGTAGGGTTGCACCAATAAATGATCAAGAGGTGAAACAAAGGTTTGTGATGCTATAACACAGTTGTTTAGTCTTGAAGAATATTTTAATTCAAGACCAACTAATTGACTTTTCTACACTCTATAGTCAATGATGTATGTGGACAAATCCCCAGAGATCCGTGAACATGCTATATGTTATCACAGGTTACCTGTTCCTTAACTATGGAAAGGAGCTGGTTGCTTACAATTTTACCCACTCCATTAAGTGGAACATACTTTCCTGTGAGAGCGAGAAAACCGTTAAAACATGAATACACAATATACACCTCAATTGAGTCATTTGGTACAATGAGGTAGATCACCTTATATCATTTGGTACAATGAGGTAGATCACCTTATATTCCATATATTAGAGAGTTGTGCGACTTACCTTACCAAACTACTACCATCTAATATTAATGACGCTTATTACTCTATAGTGGCCACTTAACTAAGTGTGACCCTTATTGCATATTAAAGTCACTTTATTAGACATTGAGTCCTAGTTTTGGAGTGTTAAGACTCCAACTCCACTTATTCAAAGATTCAAAATTTTACAAATAAGATCACAATATTATAAAAGATCATTTGCTTTATTTCAACCGTTCTTCATCTTGGGCCCTTTGTTGTTGCTCCATTGGATTGCCATATCCTTTTATCAAGGAAAAATTTGAACTACATTTTATGGTTATGAACTTCTATATCTACGCTGGAAGCACAAGTCATGATTGATCTATATTATATTGTGTATTCTAATTTCTTATGTGTTTAATGTAGTATCTACTTGTATTAAATATTTCTAAGTGATCAAAATATTTTCATCTTAATGTCTATATGTTATTTATGTGATTACGATTATATATATATATATATATATATATATATATAGAGAGAGAGAGAGAGAGAGAGAGAGAGAGAGAGAGAGAGAGAGAGATTAACTACCATGCTGCCCTACTGTTGACCTCGGTTCAATTCCTTTTGTAAAGGTCAATGGGTTCAAATAGGAGATGGTGGGGACGAAAGTCCGTGACTAGGTCTCAGAGGGTGAGGTGTACCAATGTATAACAACGAGTTTACTATGGATGCCATACATGAATGTGGGGAAGTGTCCCTGGGTTTTCGAGGGGGATTATTTCCTTGAAAAATAATATATGTGGCCCCTAGTGTCATGTTTTGGGTGTCTATGTGTCTTGTGTTGGACATTCATGATCTTGTGTCCGCTTGTCCCAATGTTATGTGACTTAGATTAATATTAACACCATTGTATTAATCTATAATGGTCACTTAATGTGACCTTAATTACATATTAAAGTCACTTTATATGCATAGACAACTAGTATTAGAGTGTTAATACTCCAACTAAAGATTGCTTATGTGCATAGCAATGTTTTCCTTTGTTTGAGAGAGAGAGGGGGGTTTAACTACCATGCTGCCCTACTATTGACCTGGGTTCAATTCCTTTTGTAAAGGTCAATGGGTTCAACAATAGGCGATGGTGGGGATGAAAGTCCGTGACTAGGTCTCAGAGGGTGAGGTGTTGATCCAGATTTAGGAGTGGAACAAATTGATTAATAGACTGAATACAATAAACACAGAGATATGAAGAATAACACAAATATCCAGTGAACAATATCTTCTATTGAATAATGAAATAGGTTGAAACTTTAAAACTGCAGAACTGAAACACTTGCTCGAATGGTGGTAGCTATCTCCGAGAAAAGATGTGGCTGCTACGTGCATCCGTCTGAGCAGAATGTATTACAATGAGGCTCCAGAGGCCTTTTTGATATGATTCATGAATGCCAAAACCCTAGACATCAAAAAACCTAACCCTAGAAGGTGAAACACCAAAATTCATGTGGGCCCCTATGGGTAAGTTGGTGTAAGTTGGTAACTCAACTTCCCAGGGTCGTAACTTTTGCATACGACCTCCGTTTTAGGCGCGTGATAGCCCGTTGGAAAGGTCTTTCAGAGAACTACACATTCTGTCGTCAAACTCTAACTCCGTCTACAGTTTAGGGCCCCAAAATGGCCCTGGAAGTACAACAAGATGTGCTGACATGAAAGCATACAAAATAAGCCAGTTGGATTAGGTGAGATGCCACCAGTATCCACTTGGAGGATGTGTGGGGCTTTAGACAGGCCCAAAAGTGTAGAACCCACAATTACAAAGAAGTACAAAAGAACGTGATGAACAAAACAGGCAAGAGGAGCCAATTGGAATAGGTGGGTGGCCACCAATATTCACCTGGATCAATCCTCTCCCCTTAGGAAGCAATGGTCTCCATTGCGTTGAGTTCCCCCATCAAGTGAGGAAACTTCTGCTAGATTTGGCCCTGGGTGAGCCACTTTCCTTGGCGTAGGAGTTGCCTTGCCTTGACAACATGATAAAGTTGGATTCTCTGCTGGCGAGTGCCCTTGACTTGTGTGTCCACTATCTGATCAGTGGATGCTTGTTCCATGCAGTCAGGGTTGAGCTCTATTGGTGTTAGTTGTCCTGCGATCTTTGAGGTGTCCAATAATGGTGGAAAAGATGGCCGAAGGAGGTCCACATTGAACACTGGATGCATGCCAAGGAAGGGTGGAGTGTTGAGCTCAAAAGCATTGCTACCCACAACCTTGGTGATAGTGTAAGGCCCATAACGAAGTGGGCGAAACTTCCGATGGGGCCCCGTGAGACGCTCCTTTTGCAAATGTAACCAAACTTTGTCGCCAATTTGAAACTGGTGTGGTACCTTGTGTTGATCATGGCGCTGCTTGTACTTAGCATTGGATTTTTGCAAAATCTCCTGGACCTATTGGCGGATGTGCTGAATCCGCTCAATGAATCTGGTGGCTTTGTCAATTGCAGACTGATCATGGGAAGAGTTTGTCTGTGTGGTGGCAAGAGGAAGTGCAACATCAATGGGTCCCAAGGGTTGGAATCCCAAACCCACCTGAAATGGGCTATGGGCGGTGGAGCTATGGAGAGCCCTATTGTAACTGTGTTGAATATAGGGAAGACTCCCGTCCCATGTACGTGGATGCTTAGAATTGTACATGCGCAGGATGCGCACAATCATTCGATTGACGACCTCTGTTTGGTTGTTGGTTTGGGGGTGGAAAGAAATGGGTTTTGTGAGCTTGGTGTCCAACAGAGACCAGAGACTCGACCAAAATGTGCTGAGGAACCTGTTGTCCCGGTCGGAGATGATGGTCTGTGGTATCCCAAAATGGACCCACACTCGTCCGAAGAAGAGCTTGGCAGTATTTGCTGCTGTGATATTCTTCTTGTAGGTTGTGAGGGTGGCCATCTTCAAAAACTGATCAACGACCACAAATACACAGTCATTTCCTTGCTTGGTGGACGACAAGCCAGACATGTAATCCATTGAGATGGATTCCCAAGGCTTCTCAGGAATAGGAAGAGGGGTGTATAAGCCTTGCTTCTTGATGGCTGGCTTGGCAATGGCACAGACAGTGCACGATCTAATATGCGTGCTGACGTCTTGTCGAAGTTTTGGCCAATAAAAATGTTTCTGAAGAACGCCCACAGTTTTCTCCACGCCAAAATGTCCTGCCACCCAACTGTAGTGAGCTTCCCAAATCAGCTTTGCACCCTCGCTTGTAGGAACACAAAGATGGCTCAGGTGGCATAAGAGTCTGTCTTGAATGTGAAAATCGGTGACAGTTGCGCATGTACCCAAGAGATGATAGGTGGTGGCGAAGTCCGAATCTTGCTGATAAAGTTGGGGCCACTCAGATGCTTCATGTCCATAGGAATGGAATACAGTGGTGAGTGCAACCACAGGAGGCCAACTGACGCAGTCAATGACACGATTGGAGATACATGTCTTATACTTGATGTTGAGATGGAACTGCTGCAGGTAGGTGGACCACTTCTGTTGGTGGTCGTTCTGCAATTTCCCTTGTGTCTGTATGAACTGTAGAGGCTTGTGATCAGTGTGTATGATCGTCTCTTTTCCCATAATGTAATGTTTCCATTGACGACAGGGTTGTACAATGGAATACATTTCCTTGTCATAGGTGGGGTATTTCTGGATAGTATCGGAGAGTGTCTCATTATGGTATGCCACTGGATCCCTGTGCTGAGTGAGAATTGTGCCCAAAGCATAGTCAGATGCATCAGTCTCAATCTTGAACGATTGTTGCAGATCATGCAAGGAGAGTATTGGAGCTGAGCACAAGCGATGCTTCAGATCATCGAATGCTCGTTGCTGCTCCTTCCCCCACACGAACTTGGCCCTACCACTGCCCTTGGTTGTTGATGAATGCAGCTATGGGTGACATCCTCCAACTTACAAACCTGTGAGATGTGGAACATAGTAGCTATGGAAGTCTTTCTCTCAGCTTACAAACCTGAGAGAAAGCCCCTAAGAAGGGTACATGGTTCCTGCCTGATACAGAGCTGGGAACATAGAGATGACCTCCTCCATTCAGAGAGTTGAGAAGAACTCCAGATGATTATCCAGTGGAAAAGCGATCTGTTGAGTTAGGACGTGCCTGTGGCTAAGCACAAGGTGAACGTGTGAAATCCCAAAGTGATGGGGGCATCGTCATGAGAACATAAATGAAGATGATGTATTAGCCTCCTTTGAGCAACAAAGTTGACGAGAAGACTCCAGATGATTCTCCTGTCGGTGGTAGTGGGAAAACAGATCTGTAGAGTGGACGTGCCTGTGGACGAGCACAGGTGAACGTATGAAGACCTGGTTCTTTTGTGTAATGCAGTGAATCGGAGCTATGACATCCCTATGGATGTGCCCCTAGTGCATGAGTACTAGTGGGTGTATCGGATCCTTTGCTATATGTTGTTCAAGAGTCAGACCTGCCTATAACCCTAATAGTTATATAAAGGGTACAGGTCGGTCCCACCTTAATGTGATTAATAATAAATGTAAAAGATAATTAATATTAATAATAATAATCATAATAATATATTATAAAGTGACTTAGAGAGGTCGGCCCTATTGAGCCAATAGATGCCTTTGTTGATTGGACAAGTCTAATATAAGTAAGGGATGATTCCCCATTGTGGAATCATATCTTCCTTGTGAGTTTGAAAATTTCAGCAAACACATCTACTTGTGAAAATGTGCGCACCTCTCTTGGGTGCTAGTCTTCTAGGGTTTGAAGCACCCTCTTGTGTGCTAAGGTTTATATTGGTGGAGGTCTTTCTCTTGAAGAATATAGCAAAATATTTGGCTGGGTTTTCTTCCCTTGTTGAGAAGGGTTTCCCATGATACTTCTTGTGTTCTTGTGCATGGTGTTTCTTCTTGTGATCTTGGTCGCTGCAACATTATTGCTTATGGTTAAGTGAAATGCTAAAATGAAATGAACTTCATGCTTAACCTAGCTTATGAAAAATCAACATTGGTCACCTGGCTGAGGGCCCATGCAATATGGGAGAATCCCAACACGAACCGTCTATAGAAGTTGGCTAGTCCCAAGAAGCTCCGAAGCTCGGTCAGTGTGGTCGGGGCTGACCAATCACGGATGACTTGGATCTTAGCTGGATCAACATGTACCCCATGCTCATCAACAATGTAGCCCAAGTATTGGACCCTGTTCATGCCAAATGAGCATTTTTCCAAGTTGGCATATAGCTTGTGCTGCCGCAGAGTGCTCAAAACCTGTTGAATATGTCGCATGTGCTCCTCCCATGTTCTGCTGAAGATGAGGATGCCATCCAAATATACCACCACAAAGGAGTTGGTGAAGGGTCTCAATACATCATCCATCAACCTCATGAAAGTGGTTGGTGCATTTGTTAAGCCAAAGGGCATGACTAGCCATTCAAAGAGACCTTCTTTAGATTTGAAGGCTATCTTCCATACATCAGTTGGTTCGATGGGAACCTGGTGGTAGCCAAACTTTAGGTCAATCTTGCTGAAAAACTTTTTCCCCTTGAGTTGGTCAAGAAGGTCATCAATCTTGGGAATGGGGCACAGGTTCCTGATTGTGATTTTGTTTAAGGCTCTGTAATCAATGCAGAGTCGCCACGTCCCGTTCTTCTTCTGCACTGGTACAATCGGGCTTCCACAAGGGGAGGAGTTGGGTCTGATGTGCCCCTTTTAAAGCACCTCTTGGATCTTTCGCCTGATTTCATCATTTTCCATCAGCGAACGATGATAGATTGGTCCATTAGGTAGAGGTGCTTTGGGGGTCAGACCAATTGGATGCTTGACTTGGCAGTGTATCGATACCCCTATAGGTGAGGAGAATATGTCTTTGTATTCTTCCACGATCCCGTCCACTTGCTTCTATTGTAAAGAGAGGCTCTGTGTAGAGGCCACAGATGTGGCGACGACCTTCTGCTTATGATGAGCACAGATCACAAAGAAGACGAACTTCTCGGTCTGTGAGATGACCTTACTGCATTGCTTAGCAAAGATTAAAGAAATAACAGTAGGCGGCGCTACCTCTGGTATCCTGTACAATTGTCTACCCAAAGTAATAATAACACTGTGGGGTCTAGACTCATACACAACATGACGCTTCCACAAATATGGTTGTCCTAAAAGAACATCACAAACTTCAAGGGGAACAATATCACATAGTACCTCATCTTTGAAAGGCTTGATGTCGTAGGGTAGACAACATTGTTGGCTGACACATAGATCTCTTCCTTGGCGAAGCCAACTGATGGTGTAGGGTTGTAGGTGCAGTGTCGTTGGCAGGTCCAACCACTTGACGACCTCTGCTGAAATCAAGTTCTTTTGACTCCCTCTATTGACAATGAAATGAAGCGGAGCCCCCTTTACCCACATCTACGAGTGAAAGAGGCGCTCTCCTTCCTCTGGTTCTTCTGGTTTGCTTGGTCGAACTTTGGTGGTAGCGATAGTGGCATTGGGTTCAACATCGATAATATGCTTCCCTCCTTCAGGATTTGATTCAGAATCATAATCAACCTCTAACTCGAAAGCCTTCAGTTCAACCATGAGTGACTGCTTGGAGCGACATTCTTCGGTGTTGTGGCAAGGGATTTTATGGTACTCACACCATTTTCCCTTGTCCTTCCTCTTCTCATTGCCCTTCTTGTGTTGTGGCTTGGACTGGTTGTCCTGAGGGAGACCATCTTGACTTGATCCCTTGTTGTGTGGGTTGGGGACGCCTTTGCCCTACTTCAGTTGTGAGGGGTTTGCAGATCCAAACTCTCGCCTTTTTGGCTTAAATTTCTACTCAATCTTGATTGCGTATCTATAAGTCGTGCCCAATGAGGTGATGTCCAGAAACTCCATTTATGTTTGAATGTATCTATGCAAACAACCGTGATATCTGAGCACCAGATGACGCTCAGAGTCTTTGATACCCAATTTGGTGCGTAGGGTATGGAAAATATTGGTGAAATCTGGTATTGTCTGGTCCCTTTCTTAATGTAGGGTGGTCCATCTGGTGTATTGGTCCTTGCAGCTTCCAATAGTGTAGTATTGTTCTTTGATGGTGTCCCAGAAGGAATCCCATGTAGGGACCACCACAAACATTGCAGATTCCTCTACTGCCCTTTGCTCATAGTAAGTATCCCACCAGTCTTTTAACACGGGGAACGTCCTAGAGGAGTGGAAAAGTGATATTTTCCCTATCGAAAAAATTGTGGACCAAAAAATACCCTTTGAGCAGATTCAACCATTTATTTACAACATCCGCATCTATCAGTCCTTCAAATAATGGAATATCAAAATTTACTTGTACCTTGAAGGGGGTTGTGTAATGTTCCTGACTTGGCTAGTCTGGGAAATGCTGCTAATGTGTGTGTAGGATCAAAGGTTTACAACATATAAATGATCATACAAATAATAAACGTGACAAAGGACTGCAAGTTTGTATTATGATATCTCTGTGGATTACAAAATGGCCAAATGCGGCTGAATAACTGACAATACTCGACTAGATCAACATACAAAGGATCTT
>ML779661.1:484021-510762 GCA_009831015.1 Picea engelmannii
GCGTTGATTTCACCATTTCACATTTCGACATTCCTGTGGTGAAGTGTTTCGACACTCCAACTCCCGGTATCCGAAACCTACTCCAAAAGGTGTTTTTCTCATTTCAGCATTTCGCGATTTCGCATGTCATGAATTCCTGTTGCGAGGCATCTCGACTCTCCAAGTCGCGATCTTCGAAATGGATTTTAGTTGTTAGCGCCTTCCTCCAACTCTCGACGATGTGACCACAGCCTATGACCACAACCTTATTCGAAACTGCATTTTGCAATTTCGTGTTTCGCGAATTTGTTGCGAGTCACTCTGACTCTTCCAACTCCTAATCACAAAATGGAGCCTTGCAACTTGCAAGCCCCTTCCTTCACATGCCCACAGTTGTGACCAAGTTTTTATCCATGAAGTGCTTTCGTGATTTCGCATTTTGTAACTTCGAGACTCCTGTGATGAAGAGTCTCGACTCTTGACTCCTCCAACTCCCAGTATCCGAAACTCCGAAATGAAGTCAGATCAACAGTCCACAATCTTGATGATTCAACGATCCAGATATTTTCGTGATTTCGCATATCGCGAGTTCCTGCGATGAGTTTCTTCCTTGACTCCTCCAACTCCAGGTATCCGAAACTTGGAAATGGAGTCAGATCAACGGTCCACAATCTTGATGATTCGACGGTCCAGATCTTTCTTGGATCAACGACTCAGATTAAGTTGTGGTTTCGCATTTCACGATTTCGACATTCT
Source organism: Picea engelmannii (assembly GCA_009831015.1). Taxonomy (NCBI): domain Eukaryota; kingdom Viridiplantae; phylum Streptophyta; class Pinopsida; order Pinales; family Pinaceae; genus Picea; species Picea engelmannii. The sequence goes on from ML779661.1 coordinate 484,757, forward strand.
TGTCATGAGTGTTCTTGACACCTCCAAGTCACGATCCTCGAAACTCCGAAACTCCATGTCGCGATCCCCGAAACTCCATGTCGCAATTTCGCATTTCAGCATTTCGCAATTTCGACAATTCTTGTGATGAGATATCTTGACGCTCCATGTCGCGATCCCTGAAACTCCGAAACTCCATGTCGTGATTCCCGAAACTCCATGTCTCAATTTCGCATTTCAACATTTCACGATTTCACATATCGCGAGTTTGAGAGGTTAGGGAACCTCGTTCCTTTGACTTTCCAGTCAGTGAAATGACGATCTTTCGCCACGTGTCCTTCCCGAAGATGGACGGTCCTCCTGCTTTTGGGATTTTGTAATCCCACTTCACCTTTCACTTTAAAGAACGTGCATATTCTCTTGGATCCAACGTCGGTCAGACCTCGGGCTCAGATCTGACACATGAGATTTGTTCTCTTCTATTGTGCGCTCCTCCTATCTAAATTCAAATCTGATGGTTATCGGGAATTTTGAATGGGATCCAACGATCACTATTTCTCTTCATTGTTACGATTTTGATCTTTCCATTCCATCATCGTTGTTGATCTTCCTTGCCTGCTTGTTTTCCATTGTTGTCTCCCAACTGTAAACCTGCCAATGTCACTACTATTCTTTCCTGTAACCATACCTTTGTCGTTGTTGTTCTTTCCATCAATAAATGTAAGCATGCTATCTTTGTTGTTGTTCTTTCCTATGGACATGCCATCGTTGCTGCTATTCTTGCCATCAATGAAAATCACACTCTTCTTGTAAACATGCCAACATTCTCCATGCCAAAATGTCCTGCCATCCGACTGTAGTGGGCTTCCCAAATCATCTTTGCACGCTTGCCTGCAGGAACAAGAGATGGATCAGATGGCATAACAGCCCATCCTGAATGTGAAAATTGGTGAATGTCATTCCTGTACCCAAGTCTTGCTAGGTGGTGGCAAAGTTTGGATCTTGTTGATAAATTTGGGACCACTCAAATGCCTCATTTCCACAGGAAAGGATCACAATGGTGAGTGCAACCATGGGAGGTCGAATGGGGTAGTTAGCGACACGATTTGTGCTTGTTGTCTTATACTTTATGTGTAGATGGAGCTATTGCAGGTAGGTGGACCACTTCTGATGGCGATCGTATGAACTGCAGAGGCTTGTGATCAATGTGGATGATCGTCTCCTTTCCCATATTGTAATGTTTCCATTGACGAGATTCTTGTATAATGGAATACATTTCCTTGTCATAGGTGGGGTATTTCCAGACAATATCTAAGAGTGTCTCACTATGGTATGCCATCGGATGACCATGTTGAGTGAGAACCGCACCTACAACATAGTCAGATGCATCAGTCTCAATATCAAACGGTTGTTTCACATCATGTAAGGAGAGTATTGGAGCTGAGCACAAGCGATGCTTCAAATCATCAAATTCTCATTGTTCTTCCTCCCCCCACACAAAATTTTCCTTTCCATCGCCCTTGTTCATGTGGCTAAGGGTCCATGCAATATGGGAGAATCCCAACATGAGCCGTCGATAGAATTTGGCCAGCCCCAAGAAGCTCTGAAGCTCGGTTAGTGTGGTCGGGGTTGGCCAGTCATGAATGACTTGGATCTTAGCGGGATCAACATGTACCCCATGCTCATCAACAATGTAGCCCAAGTATTGGACCCTGTTAATGCCAAAGGAACATTTTTCCAAGTTGGCATATAGCTTGTGCTGCCGCAGAATGCTCAAAACCTGTTGAATATGCCACATGTGATCCTCCCAAGTTTTTTTGAAGATGAGGATGTCATCCAAATATACCACCAAAAAAGAGTTGGTGAAGGGTCTCAATACATCATCCATCAACCTCATGAAAGTGGTTGGTGCATTTGTTAAGCCAAAGGGCATGACCAACCATTCAAAGAGACCTTCTTTAGATTTGAAAGCTATCTTCCATACATTAGTTTGTTCGATGGGAACCTGGTGGTATCTAGACTTTAGATCAATCTTGTTGAACAACTTTTCCCCCTTGAGTTGGTCAAGAAGGTCATCAATCCTGGGAATTGGGCACTGGTTTCTGACTGTGATTTTGTTTAATGCTCTGTAATTAATGCATAGTTGTCAGGTCCCGTCCTTCTTTTGCACCAGTACAATCGTACTTCCACAAGGGGAGGAGTTGGGTCTGATGTGCCCCTTTTGAATAAGATCTTGGATCTGACGCTTGATTTTTTCATTTTCCATCAAAGAGCGATGATAGACTGGTCCATTAGGCAGAGGTGCATCGAGGGTTAGATCAATTGGATGCTTGACTTGGCAGTGTGTTGGTACCCAGTGGGTGAGGATAATATGTCTCTGTACTCTTTCACGATTCCATCCATTTGCTTCTATTGCAAACAGAGGCTTTGTGTGGAGGCCACAAATGTGGCAGCGACCTTCTACTTAATGTGAGAACATATCACGAAGAAGACGAACTTTAAGGTCTGTGAAATGACCTTATTTCACTACTTAACAGAGATTAAAGAAATAACGGTAGGTGGCGCTACCTATGGTATCCTGTACAATTGTCTACCCAAAGTAATAATAACACTGAGGGGTCTAGAATCATACACAACATGACGATTCCACAAATATGGTTGTCTTAAAAGAACATCACAAACTTCAAGGGGAGAAATATCACACAATACCTCATATTTGAAAGGCTTAATGTCGTAGGGCAGACAACATTGTTGGCTAACACAAAGATCTCTTCCTTGGTGAAGACAACCGATGGTGTAGGGTTGCAGGTGTTGTGTCATCGACAGGTCTAGTCGCTTGACAACCTCTGCTGATATCATGTTCTTCTGACTACCTCTATCGACAATGAAATGAAGTGGAGCCCCATTTACCCACATTTGTGAGTGAAAGAGGCGTTCCCCTTCCTCTGGTTCTTCTGGTTCACTTGGTTGAACTTTGGTTATAGCGACCATGGCATTGGGTTCAACATCAATAATCTTCTTCCCTCCTTCTAGATTTGATTCAGAATCAAAATCGACCTCTGACTCGGAAGCCTTCAGCTTGGTCACAAGTGACTTCTTGGAGCGACATTATTCAGTGTTGTGCCAAGGGCGTTTATGGTATTCACACCATTTTCACGTGTCCTTCTTCGTCTTCTCATTGCCCTTCTTTTGTTGTGGCTTGGAATGGTTCTCCTGAGAGTGGCCATATTTTATCTGTCCCTTGTTGTGTGGGTTGGGGTTGCCTTTGCCCTGCTTCAACCGTGAGGAGTTTACATATCCAAACTCTTGCCTCTTCTGCTTAAATTTCTACTCGATCTTGACATCATATCTATAAGCCATACCCAATGAGGTGATGTCCAAAAACTCCATTTATGTTTGAATGTATCTATGCAAATAGCTGTGGTATTTGAGCACCATATGTCGCTCAGAGTCTTTGATACCCAATTTGGTGCGTAGGGTATGGAAAATATTGGTGAAATTTGGTATTGTCTAGTCCCTTTCTTGACGCAGGGTGGTCCATATGGTGTACTGGTCCTTGTAGCTTCCAACAACATAGTATTGTTCTTTAATAGCATCCCAAAAGGAATCCCATGTAGGGGAAACCAAAAATATTGTAGATTCCTCTATGGCCCTTTGCTCAAAGTAAGTATCCCAACAATCCTTAACAAGGGGGATGACCTTGAGGAGTGCAAAAGTAATATTTTCCCTATCAAAAAAATTATGGATCAAAAAATACCCTTTGAGCAGATTCAACCATTTATCTACAACATATGTATCTATTAGTCTTTCAAATAATGGAATATCAGAATTTACATGTACCTTGAAGAGGGTTGCATGGTTGCTTGATGAAGATGATTCTTATGTGGGAAATCGTCGAAGGATCTACGCAAAGTTGTCCATCATTTCGTTCATGTGTCGCACAAGGGCTTCCTCGAGAAATATTTTAAAAGGATCTCCTGCTCCATCATCTTTATTTTCGTCTCCCATGGGTTGTTGTCGAGCTTGACGCGACCGATATTGCAACGACTCGATTGGTTTGAGTCCCAACTCCTTGTACCCAGATCTTGTCGAGGACATGCACGAAGAAAAATAAATGAAGAGCAGACCGCTCTGATACCACTGATCCATATTTAGGAGCGGAATGAATTGATTAACAGACTGAATACAATAAACACAAAGATATGAAGAAAAACACAAATATCTAGTGAACAATATCTTCTACTGAATAAATGAAATAGGATGAAACTATAAAACTGCAGAACTAAAACACTTACTTGAATGGTGGCAACTATCTCTGAGAAGAGATGTGGCTGTTACGCGCATCCGTCTGAGAAGAATTATTAGAATGAGGCTCCAGAGGCCTTTTTAACATTACTCAGGAATTTCAAAACCCTAGACATCCAAAAACATATGATCTATCCTTAGGAGATGAAACACCAAAAGTTATGTGGCCCCCTATGGGTAAGTTGGTGCCTAAACTTTTCGGTGTCGTAACTTTTGCATATGACCTTCATTTTAGGTGTGTGATGGGACGTTGGAAAGGTATTTCGAAAAATACACATTACACCGTCAAACTCTGACTCCGTCTATAGTTTGATTGTGGTGAGCCAAAAAAACATTGTTTAGGGCCCCAAAACAACCCTGGAAGTACAACAAGATGTGCTGACATGAAAAACATACAAAATAATCCAGCTAGATTAAGTGGGAGGCCACCAATATCCACCTGGAAGATGTGTAGGGCTTTAGACAACCCATAAGTGTAGAACCCACAATTACAAAGAAGTACAGAGGAACGTGTTGAACTAAACACTGCCAAGAGGAGCCAGTTGGAATAGGTGGGTGGCCACCAATATCCATCTGGATCAACTAGTGCACCGCATATTTATATGCATTAGGGTGCTTCTATCAACAATAAGCACTATTTCACCACAACTTGATATGCATTGATACTTTAAAAATATATACTTCACACATATGCTTATGATATATATTATGAAATCTCGGTTCTTTTTTAATATAATGACAATTAACACTGGTGCACATATCATCTTGTGCATCGTAAGTTATTGTAGCATTAATAACAATGGTAACGCGATTAGTAACCATATCATTTGAGGAATATTTTCTTTTGTTGTCGTTAAGAGAACTGGTGATTTTATTACATTTATCCTCACTAGTGTGTAATACTCATTTAACCGCACTAGTGCGTAAATAGGTATGAACCACACCTTTGAGTTAAAATGAATACAATGCAACAATTTGTTTTAGTGCTGAATTTTCCATGTTGCAAGTATGCAAATGCCATTTTTTTTAATACAAAATTCCAATTAATCATCATAAATCAAATATTTTATATAACAATATTGATTTTGTATTTTAATTATTGCATTTGGATATAATGATTGCATTAATATGTTGTATTATTTAAACAAATATACCTTTTGGTTACACATTTATTCATTGTAATAATGTAAATCATCCATATATTGAATCGGAAACATAACATTTTACGACACTAGACAATTCAATAGAATAATGCATTCATTTTATCATATATGGATAAGAGACCTTTCATTATACAAAATGGGAAAACATAAAGGTCCATGATATTCAAAATATCAATAAATAATTGTTATAGTTATTGATAACATGTTGTCATCCAATTGGGACAATATGTCCACATTAAACATGTTTGATTTTCAATAATACAATCATTCAAAATACACAACTTGTAACATTCAATTTCGATGATCACCATTAATCACTCGAACTATTGTCATTGCTTGAGTTGTTTGCATGTCTCATTTTTCATCACTTGAATGAGATATTGTACTTGGGTTATTTGGAATGTTTTTTTTATTGAATTGATTTTGACATTGTGCCTCTTCATGTTCCATTTATAAACATACAAATAGAGTGTAATGAATATATCTACATTTATAGTATAATATGTTGGATTACTTAGAGGGTGGGGGGGAGTGAATCAGTAATAGAGAAATATAATCATTTTTAACCATATAATGCAAGTGTTATATCAATGTAGCATTATCATCCAATATTTGCAGAGTAAATAAACAATGAACAAATGAACAATCATACACATACACAATACACCATTGTTTTTACGTGGAAAACCAAAGCAAGAGAAAACAACAGAATGTTTTTTTTTATATGTCTTGAAGAATTACATTCATTGGAAGCACCAACTTACTTTGTTTTCCAATTGCAACTGGAAGGAGGTTCCAACCCCCTAGTTTCTCAAGCTACAACCTGAGGGAAGCTCCAACTCCCCAATTCTCTGGCTACAACCAGAAGGAGGCTACAACCCCCTATGTTCTTCGGCTACAACCAGAAGGTGGCTACAACCAGAAGGAGGCTACAATCCCCTATGTTCTTCGGCTACAACCAGAAGGTGGCTACAACCACATGTCCTTGCCCCGTCCAACCGCCCTGACATATAAATAGAATGATGGAACCACTGTCACACTATCACTATGAGATATACTGCTGTAAACCTGTACCAATAAACCTACACCAAACAACCAGTACCAATAACCTGAACCATGTATCAACCATGCATCAACCTGTACCTCAACCTGTAATCAACCTGTACCATAAACAAGTGCATCAACCATGCACCAACCTATACCAAACAACCTATAATCAAATTGTACCATAAACAAGTGCATCAACTATGCACCAACCTGTACCTCAACCTACAAACTTTCCTTAACTTCAACAACAAAAGACTAGCATTTTCATCAAACTTTACTTTAGTCTCACATGACTAGTTATGCATTAGTCAACAACCCTAACTTGAAATAATCATAACTATGTACCTACAATGAATAAAGATCTCAAAATAGTACACAATGTTCTTGAGTGTGTTTTATGCAATTCCTCCAGGTGTCACTACTTGGAACCTCTCAGAAAAGGAGCTATAGAAAAAATGGCATACCTTGTTGAATTCTGGCTTATTCTAGAGAGCAAACTTGTAGAGCGTGCCCCGCACAGAATATTTGTTGTATGGATCTGAAAATTTTACATAGAATACTATAGATTATATACTAACCAACACATTTGGTCTTACTGAATTTGTATCTCTTATGAATAAGTTATGACGTTTTTACCCGAAAGACTTGTTTTAGACTAGTTTCATGATTAGCCACAAACCCTATTTTCCACATAGTGTAAATCCAAAAATACAATGACCCGCAAGTTGAAATTCATACCACAACTACTTGGATATGTTTCCTCAATTGAATCCCAATTTCACGGTCTGAATCATTCTAGAATTTTTTTTATTGCGAAAATGGTGAGATGACCTGTAAATAACATACCTTAGAAAGCATCGTCAAAAGGATTTATCCTCCCTTGAATTTCAACCTTCTTTACTTCACCTTCCCTCTCAAATTTGGCTTAGATATCCTTTGGTTGCCTTAGTCACCTGTAGATATTCAATATTCTCAAGTGTTATTAAAATGAGAGAGCCTTGCATCTTATTTATACTTTCATGTAGCTTCCTCAAGGGGTTACCTTTTAACCATCTTAACCCAATTTCTTTATTTTAGGGCTAACCCAGTTCTTACCACTTTCTATAATTAGAAAGTTCTCCATTTACTTTATTATTTAAATAATCCTCCTTGACTTTGTCACTTCACTTTATTATTTAAATACTCCTCTTTGACTTTATCACTTCACTTTATTATTTAAATAATTTCTTCTTTGCAAGAACTTGACTTCTTTGACCTTTTGGGGCTTTAAGCCAACATATGAGGGTCCTCCAAATTCATAAGGCCATAACTCTTAAACCGTGAGGAGTTATGTGACGTTCCATTTACCACCGGAAATGGCATGACATCTAATATCCATCTAGAACAGTCGTACCTGCAAATATATCAAAACTCATACCATTATACATCAAACAAACTTGGGTCCATTACCCAAACCTGGGTTCTCCAACTTCACATGGCCATAACTCTCTAATCGTGAGGAGTTATGTGATGTTTCACATACCACCAGAAATGGCATAACATATACTACCCATACAGAATAGTCTTACCTTCAAATATATTAAAATTCATGCCATTATACATCCAACAAACTTGGGTCCATTACCGAAACCTTTGTGCTACCGGTATTTCTCCAAGGGTTGACATCAATCACTAAGGGTTGAAATCAATCAACAATATCACTCTCTAATGGTTGACATCAATGACAACCAACAATCCATACCAACTATCCATAAACCTAAGCCTGACAATCTGCCTCTTTGGCATTGATGGCAACACTTAGTCATGATAACATTCATTCTTATACTCCTCATCAATGTTTTTATTTCTCCCCCTTTGACATAAATGTAAAAGAGTATCTCCCTTTCGGGCTGCTCCTTCTGACTAAAATCTCCTTGGGATGCTCCCCCTGTCTACATGCCTCTGTGCTCTCCCTGCAAGAATTTCTATCCTGCATATGATAAATCTCCCCCTTTGTCATCAATGAAAAATGTATCTTTCCATCCGGGGCTTCTCCCCCTAACTGAACTCTCCTTGGGGATACTCCCTCTGACTGAACTCTTCCTGAAACTTAGCTCCCAACCTGAATTTTCATATTTATGGTGCTTCCTCGTGTACATCTAAGACATATAAGATAAGCATTCAAAATAATTCATTTTGGAGTAGAAATTACTCCTAGTCTCTGGTGAAGATACTCAAAGGCTTCCCGTGGAAGCGGTTTTGTAAATATGTCTTCCACTTGTTCTTTTGTGCCCACATATTCAACTCTGATGTTCTTCTCTACAACCTATTCCCATAGAAAGTGATACTTGATTGGAATGTGCTTCGTCTTGGAGTGCATCACCGAGTTATTTGAGATATTGATGGCATTTGTATTATCACAATATATTGGAATGGGATCATCATACTCAACATGTATATCTGACAGAGTTTGTTTCATCCATAGAACTCGTGTACAACATGTTGTTGTTGCAATATACTTTGCCTCGATTGTAGATAAGGATATTGATGATTATTTCTTTTTTAACCATGATACTAAACACTCACCCAAGTAGAACGTTGTTCCATTAGTGCTTCATTGGTCATCAATGAAACCTACCCAATCTGCATTTGTGTAGGAAATAAGTGATAGATCATTTCCTTTTGGATACCATAATCCAAACTCTTATGTTCCTTTGAGATATCTGAAAATCCTCTTCACTGCTAATACATGTGATTCCTTTGGTGTTGCTTCAAATCATGCCACTTGTCCAACTGCCTGCATTACATCTGGTCTGGATGATGTCACATATAATAAGCTACTAATCATTGACCTATATTTCCTCTGTTCTATAATCATCATCTTTTCTCAACTTGCAACTGGTTTGCATAGGAGTGGTAACTAGTTTGCAATCTTCCATTCCAAACCTCTTTAGCATTTCTCTTATATACTTAGTTTGAGAAATAAAAATTCCTTGGTTGCTTTGACATATCTGAACACCCAAAAAGAAGGATGGTTCTCCACGTAATGACATTTCAAATTCAATCTGCATATCATTTGCAAATTTTTTTCTTAACCTGTCATTAGTACTTCCAAAACATTATCATCAACATAACTTTCACTTAATAAAATACTATCTTGAGTTACCTTGATGTAGAGGTTGTTGTCTGCACTTACTTTTCTGAACCCTGCCTGTTGTAGATATTTATCCAGTCTAGAGTATCATGCTTTAGGATCCTGTTTTAGACCATACACGATCTTCTTTAATTTACACACATAATCTGCATTCTCAGACAACTAAAATCCTTCTGGCTGTTCAATGTAGACTTCTTCTTCAAGTTCCCCATTCAAAAAAACTGATTTTACATCCATCTGATACAATTTAATATTTTTGGAGCATGCATAAGCTAAAAACAATCAGATTGCTTCCATTCTGGCAACTAGGGAAAATGTCTCTTCAAAGTTGATTCCTCCAACATGTGGATATCCTTTGCATACCAATCTAACTTTGTTCCTTGTAACATGTCCATCTTCATTCAATTTATTCCTGTATACCCACTTTATGTCGATCACATTCTTATCCTTTGGTCTTGGAACCAATTCTCAAGTGTCATTTTTCTCTATTTGATCCAATTCTTCATCCATGGCCTTATTCTAAAATTCATCCTTGTTGGTCTCTTCAAAACAGGTTGGTTCAATCGTAGATGAGAGTGCTAGGTGCATTAGTTCTGGTGAACATATTCTTCTTCTAGTCTCAACTCCTGCATCTTTGTTTCCGATAATCCGATATGAAGGATGATTCTTCTGTACTCGTCTGCTAGGCCTCCTTGGAGGCACTTGCTGAACTTTCTCTTATGCTTCTGTTAGATCCTCTTCATCTTCCCCTTCTACTTCTTTTTCATCTTCTGCTTCTTCTTCGTAAAGTTGTTCCATTGATTCATTTTCTTCTTCCTTTAATTCTTGTCTACTTGTTTCATCAATTGTTACGTTGATGTTTTCCACAACTTTGTTCAATATTAGGTTGTAACACTTGTATGATTTCCTTGTACTTGAGTAGCCAAAAAGTACTCCTTTGTCCACACGAGAGTCAAACTTTCCCATTTTTCCATCTTCTCTTTTGATGTAATATTTGCTTCCAAAAACTCTGAAGTGCTTCACATTTGTTGGTCTTCCTTTCCATAGCTCGTTGGGAGTTTTGTCAGTGTTGTTTATGAGCATTACTTTGTTTTGAATGTGAAATTTTGTATGCACTGCTTGTTTCCAAAATATATCTGTCAGTTTGGAATCCATTGGCATTGTTCGAGCCATTTCCTGTATTGTCCTGTTCTTTCTTTCAACAACTCCATTCTGTTGAGGTGTCTTAGCAACGAAGAATTTCCCTGTTATTTCATGCCTGCTGCAGTAGTCCATAAATTCATTTAAAGTGAACCCTCCTCCATTATCAGATCTCAAGCATTTGATTTTTGAATCCATTTCATTTTCAACCATTTCCTTGTAGACCTTGAATTTTTCAAAAGCTTTTGAATTATTCCTGAGAAAGAAAACTGTAGTCATTCTTCTATAATTGTCAACTAATGACATAAATTGTTTCTCACCTTTTAAGCTCTTTGTTGTAGTTGGTCCAACTAGATCAGTATGCATAATTTCTAGTGGTTTTGTCATTGAATATTCTTTTGATTTAAACCGGGTCTTTGTTTTCTTTCCTTATTGACAATGCTTGCATAAAGTGTTGGTTGGTTTCGTGATCTGGGGCATTTCTCTAACTGCTTCCCTTTTAGTGACTTTGACAAGGTTATCAAAATGCATGTGACCCATTCTTCTGTGCCATAGCCAACTTTCATCTTTCTTTCCTAGGAAACACTTTTCATTTTCAATTTCACTTAATACATATATGTTGCTTGAAGTTCTCGCAACTATTGCAATCAATTTTCCTAAACCTTCTTTTCTTATCTCGCACTTTTGTGAATCGAAAGTAACTTTATGACCTTGGTCACACATTTGAATCACACTTGGAAGATTATGTTTAATATCTTCTACTAGTAGAACATTTTCTTCCTTGGTATTGTTGTTCCCAATTCTGACTGTGCTTTTTCCAATGATTTTAGTTGAATCATCATTTCCGAAGGAAACTGATCCATCTCTTTCCTTTATTAATGTAAGAAATCTGTCTCTATCACCTGTCATGTGTTTTGAATAGCCACTATCAACATACCAACCACGTTTCTTCTGCTTAGCTTGTAGAACGAGTGTGCATTCTTCATTGCTATATTGATTATGCTTTCTTATCCATGTCCTTTTCTGAGGTTCTTGTCTGTGACTGTTGTTATTCTATTGTGGTTTTCTAGGAGGGACTGTCATTCTGCAATCTTTGTCCATGTTTCCAAAGTTGTTACATTTGTAGCATTCCACTTCAATACTCAAAGATTCAAACATGTTGTAACTTCTTCTCTGTGTTTCACTAGGCCTTCTTGGATAACCCTTTTGTGTATGACTTTCAAAGTTGTTTATTTTCCTGTTGTTAGCTCTGCAATTGACAGCTTTATGTTCAAAATTATTACATGCATAAAATAAACCCAAAAATATAGTTTGATACATGGGAGTTGAAGTTCTTATGAAAGGAGGTACTGTTATGAATTCTTATTCTTCCTGAGGCCTATCTGTTTCTATCGGTTGTTGATTCTGGAATTTGAATCTTCTCGGTGGAGGAGTGTCCCTGTAATTTTCTTTGTAGACCTTCCTATCCCCTTTGATTGTTTATGCATATCTTTTTGGATATGTTTCTTGTTTTGTTGTTTGGGAGATTCATCCCTTTTCTGTCTTATTGTATCCAAGTCTGGACTTGTCATGATGAGGTTTTTGACTACTGATAATGTCATTCAAAACTTTTGAGTTGTTATGCATATTTTTCTTTTGAATATCCTTTCTTAATGTGACAATTTTTGTTTCCAAATTTTTAATGATCCTGTCTCTTCCTTTTAGCCGTTCTTTGAGTGCTTCTTCAATTCTTTTATCTTCTTCAATTTGAACCTTCAAATTTGTGATCATTTGTTCTAGTTTCTGAGTGTCTTCTTTCTTGTCTAGCTCTGCTTGTAGTTTCTTGTTTTTCTTGTTTTCTCTTTTGATAACTTCTATGGAACACAACAATTCTTCTCGATAGTCAACTTCTGCCTCTTCATATTCTTCTTCGGCCTCTTCATATTCTTCTTCAGAGTCTTATTTATCAAAGTCTTCTACTGCCATGAATAAAACTCTTTATTTCTCACTGTCATTGACTTCATCTTCATCTAATGATGAGATGTCTTCTTTGGTGCATAAGCTTTTCTTGAAAACTTTATTTGTGTTTTTTTTTTTCCTTTATATGTTTGTTTTCTATTTGAGTAACCTTCATCATTTCTTTTTTTCTTATGAGGACATTTGTTAGCAAAATGACCAATACCATCGCAATTAAAACAAATCAAAGGAAGTTTACCTCTATACTTGACGTTGGTTCCCTTGTTCAATCTTCTGACAAAGTTGACCACTTCTTCATCATCTTCCGAGACGTCATTGCTGCTGCTATGTTCTTTTTCTTTTTGCTTTCCCTTTTTCTTTGACCTTTTAGATGCTTTGAAGGCTACTTCTTTTATATCTGGATTTTCCTGTTCAATTCTCATTTCATATGCTGTGAAGATTCCATGTAGTTCGTCCATGCTTATTGAGTTTAGATCTGCTCTTTCTTCTAGTGTTGATATCTTAGGGTCAAATCTCATAGGACAAGATCTTAGTACCTTTTGAACAATTATAGATTCTTTGATTTCTTCTCCCAATCCCAAGATTTCATTTACTGTTTCATCGACTTGTAAAAAGTAAGCTGCAATGTTTTCATATTCCTTCATCTTTAGTTGTTCAAACTGACCTCTGTAAGTTTGAAGCTTTGTTGTTTTGACTTTTGAATCTCCTTCATAAATATTTCGAACTCTGTCCCAAATCTCTTTAGTAGATTTACAATGTGCAACTTTGGTGAATATCGATTCTCTAATACCATTCAGAAGTTCATTTGTGGCTTTGGAATTATTCTGACCGAGTTTCATTGCTTTCTCATTTGTTGGCGGAACTATTGGTGCTGTGTATCCATCTACAATTGATTGCCAAATTTCAAATCCTTGTGCTTGTATATATGTCTTCATCTTTATGCTCCAAAATGCATACTTATGTCCATCAAACTATGGAATTCCATTTTTATACATGGTGTTGCTCTCCATGATCAACCTTTCAGTGGTTAAACTAATTTATGAAGGAACCTGCTCTGATACAAATTGTTGGATTACTAAGAGGGGGATGAATCACTAATACAACAATATAATCATTTTTAACCATATAATGCAAGTGTTATATCAATGTAGCATTATCATCCAATATTTGCAGAGTAAATAAACAACGAACAAATGAACAATCATACACATACACAGTACACCAATGTTTTTATATGGAAACCCAAAGCGGTAGAAAACCACATAATGATTTTTCTTATATGTCTTGAAGAATTACATTCATTGGAAGCACCAACTTCCTTTGTTTTCTAGTTGCAACTGGAAGGAGGCTCCAAGCCCTTAGCTACAACTTGAGGGAAGCTTCAACTCCCCAATTCTCTAGCTACAACCAGAAGGAGGTTGCAACCGCCTATGTTCTTTGGCTACAACCACATGTCCTTGCCCCGTCCAACCGCCCTGACGTGTAAGTAGAATGATGGAACCATTGTCACACTATCACTATGAGATATACCGTTGTAACCCTGTACTAATAAACATGCACCAAACAACATGTACCAATAACCTGAACCATGTATCAACCATGAATCAACCTGTACCTCAACTTGTAATCAATATGTACCATAAACAAGTGCATCAACCATGCACCAACCTGTCCCAAACAACCTGTAATCAACTTGTACCATAAACAAGTGCATCAACCATGCACCAACCTGTACCTCAACCTGCAAACCTTCCTTAAATTTAACAACAAGAGACTAGCATTTTCATCAAACCTTACTTTAATCTCACATGACTTGTTTTGGATTAGTCAACAACCCTAACTTGAAATAATCATAACTATGTACCTGTAATGAATAAAAATATGAAAATAATACACAATGTTCTTGAGTGTGTTTTATGCAATTCCTCCAGGTGTCACTACTTGGAACCTCTCAGAAAAGGAACTATAATAAAAATGACATACCTTGTTGAATTATGGGTTATTCTAGAGAGCAAACTTGTATAGTGTGCCCCACACAAAATGTTTGTTGTATGGATCTAAAAAAATTACACATAATACTACAGACTGTACTCTAACCAAAAAATTTTGTCTTACTAAATTTGGATCTGTTATGAAGAAGTTATGATGTTTTTACCCGAAACACTTGTTTTAGACTAGTTTCAGGACTAGCCACAAACCTTATTTTCCACGGAGTGTAACTCCAAAAATACAATGACCCACAAGTTGAAATTCGTACCACAACTACTTGGATATGTTTCCTCAATGGCCTCCCAATTTCACGGTCTGAATCATTATAGAAAAAAAAATTATTGCAAAAATGGTAAGATGACCTATAAATACCATACCTTAGAAAACATCGTCAAAAGAATTTATCCTCCCTTGAATTTCGGCCTTCTTTACTTCACCTTCCCTCTGAAATTTGACTAAGATATCCTTTGGTTACCTCAGTCATCTGTAGATATTCAATATGCTCATGTGTTATTAAAATGAGAGAGACTTGCCTCTTATTTATACTTTCATGTAGCTTCCTCAAGGGGTTACCTTTTGACCATCTTAAACCAATTTCCTTATTTTAGGGCTAACCCACTTCTAACCACTTTCCATAATTAGAAAGTTCTCCATTTACTTTATTATTTAAATAATCATCTTTGACTTTGTCACTTCACTTGATTATTTAAATAATCATCTTTGATTTTGTTACTTCACTTTATTATTTAAATAATGTTCTTTAACTTTGTCACTTGTTATTATTTAAATAATCCTCTTTGACTTTGTCACTTGACTTTATTATTTAAATAATTGCTTCTTTGCAAGCACTTGACTTCTTTGACCTTTTTGGGCTTCAAGCCAACATATGAGGGTCCTCCAAATTCGTAAGGCAATAACTCTCAAACATCGAGGAGTTATGTGGCATTCCACATACCACCAGAAATGACATGACATGTACTATCCATCTAGAATAGTCGTATCTGAAAATATATCAAAACTCATACCATTATACATCAAACAAACTTGGGTCCATTACCCAAACCTGGGTTCTCCAACTTTACATGGCCATAACTCTCTAATTGTGAGGATTTATGTGATGTTCCACATACCACCAGAAATGGAATGACATGTACTACCCATCTAGAATAGTCTTACCTTCAAATATATTAAAACTCATACCATTATACATCAAGAAAATTTGGGTCCATGACCTAAACCTTTGTGCTACCAGTCTTTCTCCAAGGGTTGACATCAATCACTAAGGATGGATATCAATATACAATATCACTCTCCAATGGTTGACATCAATGATAACCAACAATCCATACCAATTGTCCATCAACCTAAGCCAATTGTCTGACATAATATACATGATCACATAAATACAAAATCATACTATCGCAATGAGTTATTCATAAACAATACACATTCTTTCAAAACCATGGTTCATGTCGTCTATCAATATATTTTATGTTGGCTCTCCTCAATACTTTGTTTCTTACGAATTCCATACACCATGACAAAGCATAAATATAATTAAAGGTTTCTTGTTATTCCACTAATGATAAAATAAGAGAAATAAAACAACCTAGCTACTTACAAATTGTTCAATTACCCCTTGATACTCCAACATATATTCACGATGTCATTGAAATGTTTGGATGGCTTTATTTTGTATGTTGGCATTGGTTAGAAAACATCCATCAATGATTGCAGATCAATTTTAATATATACATCACAATAAATATTAAATCTTAAGTACGGAAAATGTATGAAGTACTTAAACTTTTTTATCAACCCTTTTCTACCTTGTCCCTTCTTATGTATAGAATGGGTTCCATTTTGGTTTTTTTGTACAAAAAAAACAATTGTAAATTAATATTCCATGTGATAATTAAAATCTTTGTATATATAAAAAATCAATGAATACATACATTTGATGCTTGTTGTCGTTGGGATGGTTCCTCCTATGATGCAATTATACTCATTCCTTTAACGTCTCCTTGTGCGTTTTTTTCATCCCTGCATTCATGTTTTAGATATTTCATTGATCGCCCCTTTGAATTTTATCAAACTTCCTAAAAACAAAAAACACAACAAAAAAATTGATTAATATTAATATCAAATAAATATAGAAAAACATTAGTTTAATCATTTTTTGGACCAATAATTGTTTTTTGTTTCGATCCATATTTGCTACCATATATGAGATCCAGAGCAAGAAAACCCTAGAGTATTGTATCCTTCGAAGTTTGTTACATTGAGCGCAGTTTCGGGGGGGTGGGCACTTCTCTCCATCAAAAGAAGACACATTTAGGGCACTGGTCTCTTCATTGACCAAGTTGATTAGAAGTGTCCTTCCTCTACTCAATCTAAAATTCAAATTTCTCCTTTTTGTTTATGTTTTAGGGTAAATTTATGGTTTTATAATAACTTACATATATTTCTAGCCACTAAAAACCCTAGACATCGTGGTATTTGTGAATGCACTTAACCAAAAAAAACTTTTATTGTCATAAATTGTCTTGCTGATTTATATTACAGCCATATTATGGCCAGATATCTTGGTATTTTTGGCTGTTACGTGCTCTTAAATTTCCATAATTAACATTTTTCTATAAACCCTAGATCTATCCATTACTTTAGCCCTAGTTTTTACTTGTTTACAATCTATTTAAAGGGATAGAGTTGACTGTTCTTGTAACTTGTTCAATGCTGCAATTTTTTTATATTTTTTATACAAGTTTTATAACAACCACTAGTAATTTTCAGATTTGTAGTATTTGGGGATCATTTTGCATTGGATAATAACTTGATAAACCCCCTAAATCATCCTTAAAGAAAATAAAATCCAAATATGGAATTCACTTTGAGTAACCACCTAATCTATATATTTAATTGGTGGTAAATTGTGTAGCTACATAAGAGACCTTAGACTTGATTATGTCTTGTCTTAGGAACCCTACTAGGGAATCCTCCCCTGTGTTGGATCTGTCCTTCACTAAAATGAGGGAAACTGTTGTCTAGGTGAAAATGACAACACTTATAATGTTTCACTCATCTTTGTAACTTGTGAAGGCTTTGCACTAGGGTGTAAGGTTGTGTGATAATAGGTTTTACATACTTCAATTAGGTCAATTACCTTGATGATCGTAAGTTTACTATGGGTTATGTTTTAAACCTTGGTTCCAAACTTGTCACTTGGGATTTCAAGAAATAAATTGCCCTTTCTCTTTCTTGAGAAAAAGCACAACATCAAGCAATAGTCCACTTGGGTCAAGAATCTCTTTGGCTTATATAGATCCTTTCAAACTTATATTCCTATAGTAGCACCCAACCACTTTATGTTGTGATAGCCACAGTCCCATTTAATTCACCGAGGAACTGGTCCATCATCAACAAAATAAAGACATTGAGATACACATGCACTCCATTCAAAATCTTCTTCAAGATCATGTCCTTGAAGTGCTCTATCTTCATACATATGATCAAGTTGCTAACATTTTCATGAAACCCCTTGCATAAGCCAAGTTCTTAAAGAATCAATCTATATTAGGAGTTCAAGAAGTTGTCATTAAGGGTGGATAGGCTCTAATTCCTCCTTCCTTCCTTCTCCTCTTGTAACTTTTGTAATTCATTCAATCCTATCCCAAGTTGTTCTTAAAGTGGGACATTAGGATATTTAGACACTATGAGCTAGTTTAAGTTCAATTTAGTTTAATGTTATTTTAGGTTGAAGTGTGTTTTTAGTGTTCTTTTTTACTTTACTAATCCAATGATCACAATCATGACACACACATAAGTGATTTAATGGTTCAACATCTCATTGATATTAAAACTAGATCCATGGCTTAACCCTTGATTGGTCCATGATCTCTATTTAAAGAGCATGGCAGATGATTTGTTGTTGATCAATGTGAGATATGTTCATGTAAACTGTTTTTCTACATTAATAGATTGTTATGAACCAAGGCCTTGATAATAATAAAAATTCAATGAATAACATTCCACTTTGAGGGGGAAACCTCCATTTACAATACATTCAATGCACAAGACCAGAAAAGATGATCCTAAGACTAGGTCTCCTTGGTATATATATATATATATATATATATATATATAGGAGAAAGTGAGTACAATTATAATGAAAGTTTCTAGTTGACCTACTAATATAACACTAGAAATGTAATAACTCAATATATAGGGCTTAATAAAATGTTTTACGCTTAACATGGGGCTTTGTATAGGGATTAACATAGATTGACTTCAACATCATAGTTTGTTTTCCATCATTGAGGGTTTTTAACCACATAAGAGTTGATGCCCTGACCTTTGATATGTGTGTTAGTGAATGTCTTTGGTGTTCAACCTATGTGAATATACATTGTTTTCAAACAAAATGTTTCAACCTGGCTCTTTTGAAAAATCCATTACTATAGATAGAAGAGTAGGGATTCATGTTGAAGCCACTAAGAAAAAATACTTTGCTTTGGTAAAAGAGATTATACATATGATAAGAAGGGAAAGGAAGATAGGACATATGAAATGTTACAAATCAAATCCCCTAGTTTCATCCCATCTTATAACCTAAGCCCTTTCAATTAAATCTCTATTGTAAATTCTCTCAACATTGGTTTAAGGGTCATGTATGTAATACTAAAAATATTTGTATGGTCAAAGACCTACACCAATATGAATTTAGATATAAGTTGACAAGGAATTCACTTCTTGAATAATAAAATAATGACTCCGATCCCCAAGACAAATCACCTTCTACCAATAGAAATTAGTGAACCCTTGGTCTCCTTTGTTGCAATGACATGGTTGGGTAGACAAGATACGTTGATTTTTTATGCCCCAAAAAAGAAAAAAAATATTTGTTATTATTGATCATTGTTGTACATTGGTAAATATTGATTAAAAGCAAGTTAAGAAGTTGTCCCTTCATCTAGATAGTTTTGAGTGCTTCCCCATCATCATCCTGAGCCATAAACATATTCAATGTGAAGGTGTTGTGCACAAGGTGGAACTTACCATGGAATACTATAGCCTCAAGATTGTTATGATATTTAGACACTTAGGAATTAATTCATATCAACTTGGTTTAATGCATCTTTAGGCAAAAGTGTGTTTCTTTAGTACGCATTTTTAGTTATGTAATATGACAATCATGATATGTTCTATACATAAAGTGATCCAACAACTTATATTGTTCTTGATACTAACAACTATTGATCATTGGATTAACACTTTATTGGTCCTTGATCTCTATTTAAAGAGCATGGAGGGCCATTTTCTAAAGATTGATTGTGAGAAACTCTTATGTACAATTTTTTTCTTTTGCATTAATATATTGCCTCAAATAGTCACATCGGTTGAGGTTGTGGATTGTTTCTCTGTTCGAGGCTTTTAACCACATAATACATCAATGTATTGATATTTGATCTATTTGTGTGAATGATTTCTTAAGGTTTTCATCTTGTGTGGAAATACCATGTTTTGTCGAACATGGTATCAAATACCATTTGAAGACCCACTCTCGTTGTTGAGCAAGATCTTGAACCTCTATCGTTGCATGTATACAAATATTTAAGTTTTTTTGTTATTTTTGTGTATTTTTGCTACTTATCTGTTGCTTTTAGTTGAAAACACTTTTCCTTTCACTTGAAAAGGTTTATGTTTTCCCAAGATGACCATTTTTGTTAGATCAAGAGGTATAAAGTTTGATTACACATTCTTCTTCTTTTTTAAATCCTGATTTAATATTTCAGTTTTATTGTTTTTATTCTCAATTTTTCAAAGGATTTTCTCAAGCTGAAGGAATTGACTATAATGAAACATTTTTCCCTATAGGCAAAATTAATTGCAACTTCCTTGTTCTATCCATTGCTGCCTCACAAAAATGGGAGGTCCATCAAACATATGTTAAATCCGCCTTCTTGCATGGGGATCTACAAGAAGAAATATACATGAAACAACCTTCTGGATATGTTTAGAATGACTCCAGCCTTATATGTCTCCTCAATAAATCTCTCTATGGTCTTAAGAAAACTCCTTAATATTGGTATGATAAAATGGATAGCTTTCTTCTTGACACCGGATTTCTAGATGTCATTTTGACTCCATTGTCTATACCAAGAAAGTGGGAAACCATCCCATAATACTTATTATTTATTTCTATGATCTTATCCTCATTGGTAGTGACCCTAAAATTCTAACCTATGTGCAATCCAACTTTAAGAATAAATTTGAAATGATATACTTAGGCTATTTGCATTATTTCTTTGGCCTTCGAGTATTTCAAAGAAAGGAATGAATTTGTCTTTCCCAATACAAGTATGCATGTGACATTCTTCACTTCTTTCACATGGAATATTGTAAGCCAACCCCTTCTCCCTTCTAGTCTAGAGTCAAACTTTTTGCCACACATACTACATCTAAAGTATATGCCACTTTGTACTGTCAGTTAGTTGGTATTTCTTTGTATTTGACTCATACCCATCCTTATATTTCCTTTGCATGTTGGTCTTGTTTCTCACTATATGAAAACATGCCATGAGAGCCATTGGAAAGTAGAAAAAATGATACTTCGGTATATCCAGGGTACAATTTATTTTGTGATACATTACAGTTCAAGGGGGGCTCCTTTACTGGTTGGTTTCACTGATTCCAAATCGGATAGAAACCCTGATGATCAAAAATCTACCACAGGTTATGTTTTTAGTCTTGGGTCCAGACCTACACTTGGGCTTGTAAGAAACAACAACCTCTTTCTCTTTCTTCAATAGAAGAAAATTACTGAGCAACGTTTAAAGTAATTCAATAAGCCTTGTGGATTTGACAATTCCTTTCAGAGTTTGGATTCTAGTAGCAACATCTGACCACCCTTTGGTGTGACAAACAGAGCGACATCAAACTCGCCAAAGATCATGTTCAACATTGGTGCAACAAACACATTGATCTACAAATGCACTTAATTATAAAGCTCAGTCATGATTGCTTTCTTGAAGTGTTATTTTTCCCTATAGATGATCAAGCTGCAAACATTTTTACAAAGTCTCTTATAAAAGTTGAGTTTTCCAAACTTTGATCTATGTTAGGAGTTTAGGAAGTTGTCATTAAGGGGGCATAATCTATAATTCCTCCTTCCTTCTCCTATTATTTCACCTTTGTAAATTCTTCAATCCTATCCCAAGTTGTTCTTAGGGGGGGATGTTAAGATATTTAGACACTTAGGAGTAAGTTAATATCAACTTAGTCTAATGTATATTTAGGTAAAAGTGTGTTTCTTTATTATGCATTAGTATGCATTTGTAGTTATGTAATTTGATGGTCATAATATGTTATAGACATTAAGTGATACAATGATTCATATTCTCCTCGAAACTAATGCCTATTGATCCTTGGCTTAATACTTGATTGGTCCATGATCTCTATTTAAAGAGCATGGGGCCAACTTGTACTTGGATATCTTAATTCTATTTTTAATATTTATGTTAATATTCATTGCAATGGGGCCAACTTGTACTAGCCTTCTTAATGATATTAATTCTGAAGGGACCGACTTGTCCAATGACATCTTCAAGAGGCCATATCTCCTCAACCATCATGAACCACGTGGTGTGCCACCTATTGTTGGAAGCGTCTTGACGAGGGTTATCAATCCATGGAGGTTTTGCATGCATTTTCAATGTTCTTCATACTATGGGGTTTCTTCACCATTCATTCGGGCTTCCTTTCCTCTCTTCTAGGGCTTGTTTTCCACTGGTGTCTCCTATTGTAATCCACTGACATGTATTAAAAGTGTTCATGTAAAAGATCCTTCATGGATCCTCAAGTAGCCACATATTCATTACTAATAGGGGCTTCAGGGAGATGACTTTGTCGTCTCTTCTTCGTTGCTTCCAAGGAGGATGCGTTCTTCATGTTGATTACCAACAATTGACTTTGACATCAATGACAACACCATTCAACATAGGAGAGTTCATGTTCATCTTGTTGACACATAGGGGAGTTCGTTCTTTTCTTGCTAACACATGAGTTCGTGTTTTTCTTGTTGACACATAGGAGAGTCCATCCTCATCTTATCGATACATAGGAGAGTTCGTTCCCATATTGCCGATACATGAGTTCGTGTTTTATTTTCGATACATAGGAGAGTTCATGCTCATCTTGCTGACACATGAGTCCGTGCTTTTCTTTACGACACATAGGAGAGTTTATGATTTTCTTGTCGACACATGAGTTCGTGATTTTATTTCCAACACATAGGAGAGTTCATGTTCATCTTGCTGACACATGATTTCATGATTTTCTTGCTGAAACATAGGGGATTTTTTTCTCATATTGTCGATACATAGGGGATTTTGTGCTCATCTTGCTAATACATAAAAGAGTTCATGTTCATCTTTCTGACACATGAGTTCGTGTTTTTGTTTCCAACACATGATTTCATTGTTTTCTTGTTGACACATAGGAGAGTTTGTGTTCATCTTGTCAATACATAGGAGATTCCATGCTCATCTTTCCAACACATGAGTTCGTGTTTTTCTTGCTGACACATTGGGGATTTTGTGCTTTTCTTTCCAACACGTGAGTTCGTGCTTTTCTTTCAACACATGAGTTCGTTTTTTTATTTCCAACACATGAGTTCATGATTTTATTTTCGACACATGAGTAGGACCCTGCAAGACTGTCTTTCATATTTTGGTCGTAAATTTTGACTCCAATTCCCATTTTTCACATTCCTTATATCGTTGGAAATGTCTTTCCAATATCTAAAACTTCAAAATTATATGATTAAAGATATTCCTGACCAATTGTTCACATTTTTAGGATTAATATCTAGCACATTGCCAAAATCCTCGAAGAATACAGTACTTCAACCAAGAGCAAATGAACTAGGAACCGAACTCAAGGAAGCATATATGAACTTTCACTTAGCTGATGTTTCAATTCTATAGGTTCGAATTCATTATTTCAAAAGTTTATTTCAATATTATTCTATGTTCATTCATCTATTATGTATTGAATGGTGTTAGGTACCAATTTTAAAGGAAGATAATACTCAACAATTAATATAGGAAGCATGTGAGGTGAGAAAAATATGAAGGCACAATAGCTACACATCAAAAAAATCTACCAGTATGAAGCAATACCCTCACAAATATGATCTACCGCTGAGGATAATGGAGCAGCAACAACAACAACAGTTATAACAATAGTAGAGGAGCAACAAAATGGAATTAGACTCAAATAGTCGAAGAAGAATTATGAATCCCATGATGGTCAAATATCAAACTTGGAGAGAGAAGAGTTTCCCAATTTCTAGACCAGTCATCATGGTGGGTGAGGTGAACTATAACCAAAATCTATGATGGTCCACCAACACTAAAAGACAAATTTGAAATGTAATTTCATATATTACATTAAATTATAAACATTTATGTTGTCTTTGTTCTCTCATCATTACAAAAAGGATAAGGAAAAAAGTTTGTAAATGAAAAGTCATGGGGTGAAGGCGGTAGGCCAATAGTCGAGTTGAATATCAATAAATACGAGGATTGTATCTAAGAAAAGTGATTTTGGATCTTGGATCTTTCATGTACTATTACTGAAACTGTTAATGAGAAGTCGATTTGGACGAGCTATTTTTTAGAGAAATCTAATTCTCATGTTGGACGTATTGTGGACTATTCCTTTGCATTTTGCTCAGTACTTGGGTTGTGGAAGGATGTACTTCACATTGTAGAATATTCTTATGTATGGTGGATGCATTCTTATTTCTATTCTTCAGAGAGTATTTGTCTAAATTTGTGGGCATAGAACTATAAACGATTGTTTAAATCCTAGACTATTTTGTGTTTGTAGTTATTTATTCATGTTTATGTCTCTTATCTATGTGAATATTTTCCTGGCCCATTGACAAGAGCATGGTTGGTTCTATGTTTGTTTTCTGGTTACCTTAGTTCCATCTGAATGCATGCATTTTAGGTTAGTTGCATTTCATTCTCTAGATTAGCAACCGTCATCAGTGGACCGGGCCACAATCGGTAAACCCAAAACCAGAAATGAATGTCGATCCAAAATCCAAATGGGTTCCCTATTCGAAATTGTGAGAGGTCTAATTGGGAACTCTTATCGAGGGTAACCCCTGTTATTGACAAAGAGAATTTTTTCTACGTCAACATAATCATAGAGCAACCTAGAAGTGTCTACATTCAAAGATCAAAGGAGAAGGTATGAGAAAAAAACATTTGCAAGGATAGATTAGGAAGATCAATCCACCAACCTTTGATGGTGAAAACAAGATGGGAGAGGATGCCGAATCCTAGTTATTGAGAATAAGAATGTACTTCTCATTGCTTAATTATTCATTCAATCTAGAAGCCAAAATTTCCATATGTGATCTACAAGGAAAAGGTTCTATTTGGTGGGACCAATTGAATCAAGTTAAGCACATCGACGAGAGGAGTATTTCTTGGAGGTAACTCAAGAAGTATTTCCAACAATGGTATCTTTCCAAGCACTACTATGACAAGAAGATGTAGGGATTCTTTGAACTTAAGTTAGGAAATATGATCATGGAAGAATATGAGAAGAATATTTTGAAGTTGTTGAGGTATGTTGTCTATATAAAATATGAGGAAAATATATAGAGGTTCCTAAGTGGGTTGCTTGTTTTCTAAAAAGATGAAATTCAATTTGTTGAATGGATAAAAGCTAAATGATTCCCCATTTTTCAGTCCCGGATTAGTATTGTGTATGCATATGATGAATGGTTAAAAAAAAATGATGTAATATGTAAAATTGCACATTGAATGATAATAATACTAATAATACATCAAATGTTGTAGAAGGATAAGGACAAAAGAATGAGGGGCCAAGACTCCATACGAGGGAAAAGAAAGGGGACTTAGGAGGCTAAAGAAAGATAATATCATTTTAGTGATAATCCTAAGTCCTTAATTTGTGTAATTAGTATTCCTTAATCCTCAGGATTAGTTATGAGAGAGGATAAACATGTACTTTCCATAAAGACACATGGTTTCTCACTCACATGAAATTTTACCCTATGCATTTTTCAACCATGAGGGGAGAGAGAGAGTTCAAATGTTTTTTGGGGGTAGTTTGAATTACCCAAGAGCTCAAATTATTGGGGAGTTCAGATTACCAAGTGGGTTGGAGTGGCCATTCTATTCGAACTACCTTTTCGTCTCAAATCATAAATATGTTCAAATTACCATTCAATGGAGAAATCTGAATTATCAATT
>ML779661.1:525612-539163 GCA_009831015.1 Picea engelmannii
TAGTTCAACATTGAACATCAGGAGGTGTGCAGAGGGTGTGCTCTTGGGAAGTACACCAAAATTGTCTTTCCCAGCAGTGTCAGTAGATCAGTTGGGGTACTAGACTTGATACACACAGAAGTGTGTGGGCCCATGTCACGAGTTTCCTTGGGTGGTTGGGAGTATCATGTTACTTTCATTGATGACCACTCCAGGAAGACCTAGATATTTTTCCCGATGACCAAGAATGAGGTCTTCAAGAGGTTCCAAGAGTTCAAAGCTCTTGTGGAGAACCAAACAGGAAATAAGATCAAGGTCTTGTGGTCAAATAATGGAGGTGAGTATACCTCCATGGAGTTTGCAGATTTTTGTACCGAGCAGGGTATCATAAGGCAGTTGAATGTTCCTTACAACCCTCAGCAAAATGGGGTTGTGGAGAGGAAGAACGAGGCCATAGTGGGTGCAACGAGGAATATGTTGCATGATCAAGCACTGTCATTCTACTTGTGGGTAGAGGCTTATAGTACTGCAGTATATCTGCAAAACATGAGTCCCTATGGAGATTTGGGGAGGAAGACTCCAGAGGAGGCCTTCACTGGGAGTAGGCATGATGTTGAGCACCTACACATATTTGGGTGCTCGACATTCTATCATTTCCTCTCAAAGAAGAGGACAAAGCTAGATCCCACATCAGAGAGAGAGATGCTAGTTGGATACTCAGAGGTTGCAAAGGCCTATTGAATCTACATTCCAAGACTTAGGAGAGTGGTGGTGAGGAGATGTCAGATTTGAGGAGGGTAGAGCTTTCAGGAGATCTCTCAAGTTGAGAGACAGAGCTTAAGAGGTCCCACAGTTGCAGAGTGACGCTTTGCAGGGGATACAACCTCAGGTGTCAAGTACACCGAGTTCAGAGGCGATTGGTCCACTTGGGACAGGTTCAAAGTCATAGTTGTCGAGTATACAGACAGTTGGTGCATGTGCTTTAGGGTCACAAACTACTTTGCAGAGATTTGTGCATGAGACTTAGAGGGATGAGGAGACTACTCTGTCAGAGGTTACTTCAGGGAAGAAGAAACCGAGATGGTTTCAGGAGACCTTGAAGGAAGCTAAGGAGTATGTTGGAGAACCTCAGAGGTTGATGAGAGAGAGTAGGGTACCAAAGAGGTTTGGGTTCCACTTGGCTAGGGTGACGAGCAGATCAGACTCGGAGGCCACTTTTGATGAGCAGTTTGCAATCTTACTCACCGAGTCTTTGCCAAGAGGCAATGATGTCCACTTCAGGGACAAATTTGGAGGGGTGAGTGACACTTTCCTCTGTAAGAGAGAGTGTTGAGATTTGGGTACCTTGAGAAGTGGTCCCCTTGTTTTTGTGAGTATCTAAACACAAGGGGGGGAATTTTGACCCCCATGCTTGTACTTTATGTTATAATTTCACTTTGACTTTATTCACTTAAGTCTAAAGTGACTTTATTCACTTACTCATAAAATGACATTAATTTCACTTAAGTGTGAATTAATGAACATAAAATGAACTATGGAAACTTAAGTGAATGATGTGATCTAATCTTGTGAAGGGCAAGGTGAAGGGCGCACACACTTGTAGTGGGCACACTCTTGTGTAGAGAAGGCGCACTTGTTGGTGTGAGTGTGCAAGCCAAGGAGTGAGGCTTTGTGTGAGGCAAAGGGTGCACCATAGGATTGGGCGCATTCTCCAAAGCCAAGGGTGCAACTATACATCACTTGCATGCAAGCAAAGGCAAAGCAAGAGAAGGGGGCACACCAAGGCAAAGGGTGTTTTGTTCAAAGGCTAGCAGGCACAAGTTAGAGGGACTCCATTGCAAGCTTGAAAAGAAGTTTGTCATTGTATCAGGTTCCTTGTGTATTTACTTGTTGTAGCATTTTCTTTCAGATCTCCATAATATATCTATCTCTTACTGGTTTTTACCATGGGGGTTTTTCCAGGGTCATGTTGACCTAAAACACTTGTGTTCATTTGTCATGGTTTGCTTAGTATTTTCAGCTTAGTAGTTAAAGATTCTAGAGTATTGTATGTTTTGATGCATGTGAAGAGATAATTTGGACAACAAAACTATCTTACATAAACCCTTCACAAAGAGGAACCAAAAGAGCATGCAATCATAAGCTTAAGGCAGATTTTGAAGAGGGTAAAGTTCAGATTTATTGGTTGTTTTGGACAGTGAGAAAAAAGTGCTAAAACAGTGAGGAAAACAGTTTGAAAGTACCTTGAACTTAGTGCCCAACAAGAGGTCACATGACAGGCCTATTGGGCAGCCTTAGGAACCTCAAACTTCCTCATTGCAGACCTAAAATGTAAAAAAAATTGAACAAAATTTCCTAATCGCGAGGTTGAATAAAACCAGAGTGAAAAAAAAAAGTATGCAAACTCCATTGAGGACGGATTCTAAAGAGCAATGGGCTCAATAGTTTCAGAAGCTAACACTAGCTTAGCTTGTCATACAACGAGTAAAACAGCTTGCAATTAGGCAATGTACGATTCAATCTCTTCTAGAGAATGGTGTGTTCCTTGCTTCTTCTCATACGAATCAAACTACATACGGAAATTTTGTTCGTGAAAATCTTATGGACCGTAAACTGTTGTTATATCTCATCCATTCGAGAATGTGAAAATTCAACAGGCCTGTTTCAATTCTCCAAGCAGGGTTCATAGTTGCCATTTATATGGCCTTATCCTTTTAATGTTCTACATTTGCTATATAGTTATATTATAAATTATATGATCCCTTCAAAGAGTTGTTATTTGAGTATATCTGCTCCCAAAATATAGAGAATGTTAGCATTTATGGATTTACAAATGGTTGTCATCGATGACATGTTATACACAATCCATCAAGTGTTTTCATGGATAATTTACATACAGGTTTCTTAGCTATTTATTTGGGTTCTTCTATACCCTTTCAGGGAGATCAACTGATAGTAAAATCAATATCTAACTCTTTTAATGATATGAGCATCTACTAATCATCACGCCAAAAGTTAAAATAGAATATTTACCTTGTCTTCTCTTTAATCTCAACTATTAGCTTTTGTGTATAGATCATCCTGTATGGGGTTGGAGCCATCAGGTGGTTCTATTCATCGAGCTATGATTGTGACTCTTGTATATGTAACGATTATGTTTATTAGTAGATAATGGTACCCAATTCATTACAAGAAAAATAAAACAAATAAAATGGAAAAATGTATATAACCACTATGATACAAATACATATTCTCCTGAAATATAATATACAACTTTGCCTTTATGTAGAAATGGCAGTAGTTACTAGTACAATAAAATGATTGCCATGGTGCGAAAATTGACACAAGGCATCAGCCTATAAACTTGGCACCATATATCATCAATCTCCTTTGGATTCTTGATGTTTTTTTCCAAACATCCATGCCCTTGTAAACATCCTGTAAATTTGAGAAATACAATACACAATAGAATCTGAGTTGTCAGAAGTAGTCCAAGATGTCTGCTCTGGTGTATCTTCAAAGCCATAATATAAAACAAATAGAATTTACTGCCACCTGCATCTTCAAAGATGTGCAATCATATCTTATATCAAGAGCTGTATTTGATGGAGACCAAACAACAACTTTATATCATTTTATTTCCATTGGTCAAAATCCCCTTCCAAGCTCCTTCAAATTCCCTTCCACAGAATCTATAACCTGCTTCACAAGAGGCTAAACCATCTGATCCCAGGGCAAATTAGCATGATGGATCAAACCTTTGAATTGCGTTGAATCACCAGTACATCCTACAGCAAATACACCAGGTACAAGTACAAGATGAAGTACTATATCGAATCAATATCTGATTAGTTAGATTGCCTCCAGCTATCTGCCATGCAACCCTTTTGGTGTAAACAGGACACCTCTCACTCAATCACAAATGTCTGGGAATGCAATAATGAAGCCTTTTCACTAAAATTTGGCAAACATGAAAAACATAGAAAGTGAAGCATTGCATCTGTTCCACTAAATTTCAGAGGCAAGCTCTTCAAAAATGTTGCCAGCCTCTTGTAAGTAGTTAACAGCAGAAACGTGTCTAGCCAAAATCTTTCTTCTGCATTCTGTAAGTGTACTAAAATTCTCCTGATCACCAGTTATTTCAATTTTATCACGCATGCTTTGTTCTCCAGTTTGTTGATCTGGTGAATTAAGACTGCTACCAATAATCACCTGAAAAAAAAACAATTACAATTTCCATCAAGAAATTTGAAGCAAGTCCATAGGCACAACATAAACACCACATCAAGGTATGAACAATCAAGAAAGACAGCAGATTCTTACCAATGGAGCAGAATCACATGCCTTTGCAAGGACAAAAGAAATCAGTGTTTGTTCTTCTGGATTTATAATCTCCTTTGAAGCTCCTTGCATCGTAAACTTTGCATGTGATGAACTCACACTATTGTTCTTTAGTACACTAATTTGTCGATGCTTCTTTGCCAACTTTTCTAGGAAGAAACCCACAGTATTCTTAGGCTTTTTTGCACCTCTCTTTGAAACCTTGCATAGAGATCCCAAGTGCTCAAAAATTTCTCCAGCTGTTGAATATATACTAAGCAAATGTGCTGCCCTTACACCAGTAGCCCAGCAATCACATAATCCTGAGCCATCATCTAACCAAATCACAAAGAAGTGTTCTTAATACAAAACAAACACACCATAAGATAGAAAACTCATCAGCACCTGAAACGTAAAAATGTCTCAATTTATAATCTTCTATGTAAGAAAAGAATCAAAAAAATTAAGTATGACCACACCAAACCAAGAACATTTAAAAAACAAAATTAGTCAATGAGCCATAACTAATGTTATACAACTCTGCCACAGCAAGCCAAAGTGCAATAGTCAACTTGCTGCTCAGAAAAAGCTTGGAAATACATCAGTTATATATTTAAAAATATCCCATTCCATGACAAAATCCATGGTTGTGACAATAAAATGGACATGCCCATAGCCTGGTGGGCTAGCTCGACTGGTCAAGTTCTTTAAGCTTCATGCACAAGGTCTCAGAGCCAATTCCCCAGGCTGGCTGCCTCTGTTGGAACTTGGATGCCTCACTCGATGTCCCTACTGAGTCAGCCACCATAATCAGCATCAATGGGTTTACATTGGGTACCATCCACGAAATGTAGGGAAGCGCTTGGGGGTTTCCCCGCAAGGTTTTCCTTGGAAAAAAATGGACACACTCATCTAAATACAGAAGTAAAATAGTGAAGATAGTAGTTATATGATAGCTTATAAGCTAGAGCCCTGAATGCTGATAATCTAAAAACTGATAGTAGATAGTTTGTAATTACATAATACAAATTTCTCCTTTAATATTTTTTTCTGCATATATTTTCAGAGTTACTCTATTGCCTATCGAGTTATAAATTATCAGGAATATTTTCCAATAGACCTATGCATTACAAATTCAACGTACAAAGTATGTATTACATAATATGGAAAAAATATGAAAAGAAACACCAAGAAGTTAGACCATATTTGACCTACTTTTACCATCTTTGATGAAGAAATCTGTCTAAATTGAATAGAGTATAACTGAAATTTAACAGTCATGCAGAATATTGGTGACTGTCATGCCAGGCTGACAAGTTCAGTCAATTCGACAAGTCTCCCAAGTGATTGGCAAGCCCTTTTTCTTTTTGAAAATGTCTCATATTTACAGAAAAAAATTTACATTAGCAATGCAAGGGACAGAAGGGTTTATACAATGGAGCTTATATCCTCTTCCTCAAAACTACTAATGCAGATATAAAATCAAAATAAGCTATTGCATCTAGGGATTTGGCATCCTATATCAACAAGGCACTTTTTTCCAACAACCACATAAGTACTTCATACCTCCACATGGACCAGAGAGCAGACCCAGAACTGACCTCATGGTTAAAAAGTTAAAACAGACCTTCAAAAGATCTTCTAAAGGGTACAAAGAGACCAGATCCTCAGGTAATGCCAAATAGCAATAAAATATGTATGCACCAAATAACTGCAATCACCCAAAATGCCTCCCTCCAATAAATCCTACCCTAGATAAGAATTAAGTACTGATCCTAGCCATATTACCAAGCTTTCCTCACAAACTGACAATCCCAGAAAATATGTTTTACTATCTCGGAGCGCTGGAAAACCGCGCAAAAACATCAGACCCACTCTTGGCTAACCTGGACTTGGAAGGAAACAGATAATATATAACCAACCAAGAAAAAACTCTCAGCTTAAAGGAAAGCCAAAAAGTCCACACACTATGATGCTGACAAACCCACCTGCCCTCTAAATCAGTAGAAATCTAACGAGCATTAAGGAAGATGGCTAGGGCATCCTCCTGGCATCATACTACTGAAGAAGGAAATCAAAGCTCCTACCCCATTCACACCAAAATGGCTGTCATAGCAATATTCATCTTATACACGTCCTCCTTAGGGATAACTTGATAAGCCCAACCAACTTCATGATGGATGGACAATTTGAGGGGGGGAAATCAAACTCATGAGACAAAGAACACCAATCCTTCCGATAGCATGCAATTGAATCCCATGGGTCCTACCAAAAGAAGATTCCCTTTCTACTCAACTGACAGGCTTGGAAGCGAGGCATCTTCACAATACAACTACCCTGCGTCTTCCAGCTCCAAATAGGGTGTCTCGCCAAATCCCATCTTGCTCTACTATCCTCTATGTTCCATCAAACCAAGCTAGCTACCATCCACAAAGGCATCCAAATAATCCTAAAAATAAATGAATCAGGGACCTAGAATAGGTGGGGGGAAGAAATAATGTCACATAAGACAAAGACCCCTCGCACCTTGCCAACATGTTGCATTGAACAAAACCGATGACATAATAACAGCTACCAGGGAGCAGTCCCCTCCAAACAGAAAACAAACCCATTGGGCAACAAGGATACACCCTTGAGTAGCCACATCAATCAAACCAAGCCCTTCCTCATCCTTGGGCAAGATACAACATAATATCCTAGTTTTGATCCCTGGTCCAGTATTGTGCATGTACATGATGAATGGCTATAAGCTAGCAAATGTAATTTGTAACCGAACATTGAATGTTAATAAAATACATTGCTGACTGCGAAACAGAAGGACAAATGAATGGGGGCTATGACTACACAAGAGAGGAAAGACAAGTGAGCTTAAGTAGGCTAAGGAAATGGACCTTAGTAAGTGATTTAACCCAAAGTCTTTGTAACCTTAATTATGTC
This sequence comes from Picea engelmannii, assembly GCA_009831015.1. NCBI lineage: Eukaryota > Viridiplantae > Streptophyta > Pinopsida > Pinales > Pinaceae > Picea > Picea engelmannii. The sequence goes on from ML779661.1 coordinate 532,849, forward strand.
CTTTGATTATTAGCTAATTGTTGTTTAATTAACCCTTGGGGGGGTGTTAGTGTATGAAGGAGGTACGTAGGCCTCCGTAAGGTTACATGGCCCCTTCATGCCATGCAACTTAAGCTTTACCTTTTGCCATGCAAGGGAACTATTATTCAAGTGAAAGGTTCGAGGAACAAAGTTCAAAAGTTAGGTGTCATTCGGATTAGCGAAAAGCCCAAACTATCAAGAGTTTGAATTACTTTGTGAACTATCCTTTGTTTGGGGAAAACGGGAGAATTATCCTTAAGTAAACTGCCATGAGCATGTTGTAAATGAATTATGGAAAGCTACAACCACGAATTAAGTGAGAATTGTGGTTGTATGGAATGATAATGGCTATCATTGAGGAAAATCGCTATAGCTGATAATTCCCTGGAATCCCATAATGAGATTTACTAGTCAATCTATGCTAGAGCCCTAGAGGGAAGTGGGATAGCTTAAGGGACTACTGAGAAAACAAAGGGATCCCATTCCTTGGGTTATGCAGGCTGATGGGGCAGAGGGTTGTGGATTGGGAATTGTTGGAGGCGTAATTAATAACTGTGAACCTGGGAATTGAGTTGTGAGAAGAGAATTAGAGCCAAACATAGGAAGAGTTCACCCTTGTGGATTCATAGCCTCGGCTCAGGAGTAGCCTCTATTGCAGAGAGAATTGGTGCAACAGGGAGCCTATGGTTGGGTGGAACGTTCCTCTTCAACAGCTAGTTGGAGGATAATTCCAGACAAATAAGTGTTCATAAATGCATTTGTGAATTGTGTTGAACTAATACTGAAATGTTATGGTTTATATCATGGTTGAATTAATTTCCAGTTTGTTCAATTCTAACTACTTGTATTAGCCTTCATTTATGATTTATGGTCTCACGAATAATTGAATGGTTACAATTATGTTGCATAAATTTGTATTGTCATGCATGCTTGTGGTAAATAGTTAATAACAAAACAATATGTTTGGTTCCATAGAAAATTGGTGTGAATTTGGGTGCATAAAAGAGTACCCTATAACACCTCAGAATCCAGATACACTATAGTGTACCCTACATTTTTTCACAAGATGTGACCACTCTGATGAGCCCAAAGTGTGATGATTTCTTTTTATGTGACCATGATGGGATGATTGATGTACAAGTGTTGGTTAGTGATTTCTCATATCCCCTTAGGTGGATGCTCATGGCATGTCCTTTTAGTCCCCATTCTTAGGGTGCTTGGTTTTATTGCTCCAGTAGACTATCCCTTGGAGGTGGTAACTCCCTCCAATTCGGGCATTTATGTCTTGGTTAGGCGTACGGGCATTCCGAGGTGGATCTGCTAGGATACATGATGTATGGGGCCCTAACTATTCACTTATTCTTTTTCTATGTAAAAGGTGCCTACGCTTTGTAAGGGTTGTCGCACCTGTGGTTTAGCACACCTATTTTATCCCACATGGACCCTCTTTTTATTATGTATGTACCATACTTTGGTCATGGGCCCTTGGAGATGATTTCATACATGATTATCTAGTTTCACATTTCCCAAGGCAATCTCACAACTTTTGAGGCATTGGTCACTCTCCAAGGCACGGACGAACTATTTACTGAAGATTTTCTAGGTCCTAACAAGTTGCCAACTAGGTTTGTCTTTGACCTCAAGTTGGCTCTAAGTTTCAACTATCAAACAAGGGTTTGTTGTTGTTTTATAACAGCAAACTGTTCAGTAACTTCTTTGTTGTATTGTTACGGTTAGATAGGCCATTTAGGTGCTCTAGTATATAGTTTTTGTCACCAAGATGTTAGCACATCCATACAATAAATTATGTAACACACCTAGAGATCTTTACAGCTGAAATAATGTTGTTCTAAACACTAGCATACACGAAAATGAACACATGTATTTTTGGTCAACATAACCCTGGATAAAACCCCCCGAGGAAAACCAGTTTGGAATATAAGTGTATATATACGGAGAATAGAAGGTGGAATACAAAAAGTACAATAAACAAATGAACCTGATACAATATCAGCTTGACTCAAGCTGCAACACAAGTCCAAGAGGAAGAGATGTGCCCTAGCATGGTGCGCCCTCCTCACAAGTTGCCCAATCCACTGAAATGAAGCATCCTAGCTGCTGGAAGCTCTAATGGAGAAACCCTTGCACCAAACTCTGAATCTATGATGTAACTCTCCACTGAAACTGTCCTCAAAGCAAACTGACCACTGCATGTCCTCCCTGCTAGTTGTGCACCCTCCTCCTCAAGTGTGCCCTCCTCCTAGCAAGAACACTCCCCACAAATAAATGAGGGTCTAAACCTCTTGGCTACCTACATGAATGGGGGCGCCGAAGCTTTCCTCACTCAATGCCACCATCCTCTCCTCCATGTTCCCTCTCAAACTTCTCAAGTGAACATAAGAGTGAATGAGCCTCCCTTTGCCCTATGTGCCCCTCTTAAGGAAACATGAGAAAACCTAAAGTATGTGTGGATGAGATCATCTCATATCATCCTTAATCAATGGTTGAGATCTCTCCAAAAGAATCTCAACTCAAAACCCACTTTACTTAAGTTTCCATAGTTTCACTTTATGTCCCTCAATTCACCCACAAAGTGAATTAATAGTCTTTTTAGGCTAAAATGACCAAATTTCACTTTTGACTTAAATCTCCTAAGTCAAAGTGAAATTAGACATAAAGTACATGGTACATGGTACAAAGTATTTCCCTCTTGTTTTTAGAGGCTCACAAACACAAGGGGACCACTTTCCAAGGTACCCAAATCTCAACACTCCCTCTTACTGAGGAAAGTGCCCTTCACCACCAATATCATCCCTATAATGGACATGGTTGCTTACTGGAAAATACTCGGTGAGTATGGTTGTACCATGATCAATGAAAGTAGTTTTTGACACAAATCTGCTCAATCTGTGTGATCTATAGATGGAAGTGTCTCTCCACCTATCCAAGATCACCTAGATTTTGGTATCAAACCAAGGATCTCAACCTTGGTCTCCCACCAAGGATTTCTACCTCCTGGCATCTCGCCAACGATCACTACTCTTGGCATCTCACCAAGAGTCACTCTCTTGGCATCTCACCAAGAGTCTCCCCCTCTTGGTATCTCACCAAGAGTACCTGGATCTCGGCATCTCACCAAAATCCTCAACTTGGCCTCTCGCCAACTAGCTTCCACCTGAAGTGGATCCAGAACCTAATCTGCCTGTCTCCATAGCCAAGTGAGGCTCAAGCCTCTGTGGTGCCTTGCCGCTCCTCCTCATCAATCTTTGATGCTTTGAAGCCCTTGCACCAACCCTCTGTCTCGACAATTCTGAAACTGAAGCTATCTCGGGTGGACCAGTCACCCCTGATGATGGTGTCCATGAAAACTGAGTATGAGCTCCCTTTGAATCACTACCATGAATCAATATGTCCTCCTCAACTCTGTCTCCCCACTTGACGTTGGATGGTGTGACAACTGACAAAGAAGTAGTGAATGCACACTCTCTCGCAAACTGTGCATCGAACTCAAGCTCCTTTGTTGTCGCTGTTGAATCATCATGTTGCTTCTTCTTCTTCTTGGGATACTGTCCTGCATAGTGACCCATCTCTCTACAAGCAAAGCATCTCACTGTGCTCATGTCTCTCTTCTTCCCACCACTGCTCTCTCTCTGTGGCGGGGCCCCAAACTTGGGACCCTGTCGACCTCCCTTGTCGGTCTTCTTCCTTTTCTTTGTCCAAAGAGCAAGGTCCTCAATACCCTGCAATGTCTGCTGCTATCCAAAAGTCTTTGATGTAAGTCTAGTCTCCTCCTGAACGAAATCATCCCACGGTCTCTCCCAAGTGGGCATGATCTCTCTGGCAACAATGCCACAAACAAATAGACCCCATGGTTTGGTGAAGTTGTTTAAGGTTGTCCTCACCATAGAGTCTGCGTCCACTACCTCTCCAACGGCTGCAAGCTCATCTCTGATCTAGGTGTATCGACCAAGGTAAGAAGTAACCGACTCATCCTTGAGCATGTGAATGCCCCTGAGTCGATCAAACAGAACCATCTTCCAGTTCCGATTAGAGCTCTGGTAAAGCTTGCATAAAGATGCCCACATCTCAAATGCATAGTCTTTCCCAGTCAAGTGGCGGATGATGTGATCCCTCACTACATCACACATCGTCCTCTTTGCCTTGTTGTTCCTCTTCCTGAGCTCTGCTAACAAGATGGGAGCAGTAGTAGGAGGAACAACAACAGGCACCTCAACTATATCCCATAGTTTGAGGTCCTCTAAGACAAAGACAATCCTGGCCTTCCAAGGAGACCAGTTGCTAGCTCTAGCTAGCATATCCTCCACACGCATCTGAGATGCTGACATCACTGCCCACTGCACTCAAACTAATGCTACAACTGCAAAGGAACGTTGCCTCACTCCTGTCAACACAAGTGTGAAAAGAGGAAAACGAACACCGACCTCACTCCTAGCAATATAGGTGTGAAAAGAGGTCGTGAAAAATCAGCCTCACTCCTACCAAGTAGGTGTGAAAAGAGACTGACGAAATGTCCACCAACTGTCCTACAACTCTCCACAAAAATTCTGCCAACAAGCTTCCACTAAACTCTGTCAATGGTTGTCCAGAAAATCTACCCAAAAGATGTATAGGACTATCCACAAAATGTTGTCCAAAACTCAGCAAAAATCAGCAACCAAGCTCTGATACCATGAAGATTTTCCAGGTCCTAACAAGTTGCCAACTAGGTCTGTCTTTGACCTCAAGTTGGCTCTAAGTTTCAACTATCAAACAACGGTTTGTTGTTGTTTTATAACAGCAAATTGTTCAGTAACCTCTTTGTTGTTTTGTTACAGTTACATAGGCCATTTAGGTGCTCTAGCCTGTAGTTTTTGTCACCAAGATGTTAGCACATACATACCATAAATTATGTAACACACCTAGAGATCTTTACAGCTGAAATAATGTTGTTCTAAACACTAGCATACATGAAAATGAACACAGGTGTTTTTGGTCAACATGACCTTGGATAAAACCCCCTTGGGGAAAACCAGTTTGGAATATGAGTGTATATATGTGGAGAATAGAAGGTGGAATACAACAAGTACAATAAACAGATGAACCTGATACAATAGCAGCTTGACTCAAGCTGCAACACAAGTCCAAGAGGTAGATATGAGCCCTAGCATGGTGCACCCTCCTCACATGTTGCCCAATCCACTGAAATGAAGCGTCCTAGCAGCTGGAAGCTCTGATGGAGAAACCCTTGCACCAAACTCTGAATCTGTGTTGTAGCTCTCCACTGAAATTGTCCTCAAAGCAAACTGACCACTGCAAGTCCTTCCTGCTAGTTGTGTGCCCTCCTCCTCAAGTGTGCCCTCCTCCTAGCAAGAACACTCTCCACAAATAAATGAGGGTCTAAGCCTCTTGGCTACCTCCATGAATGGGGCCACCCAAGCTTTCCTCACTCAATGCCACCATCCTCTCCTCAATGCTCCCTCTTAAACTCCTCAAATGAACATAAGATTGAATGAGCCTCCCTTTGCCCTATGCGCCCCTCTTAAGGAAACATGAGAAAACATAAAGTATGTGTGGATGAGATCATCTCATCTCATCCTTAATCAATGGTTGAGATCTCTCCAAAAGAATCTCAACTCAAAACCCACTTTACTTAAGTTTCCATAGTTTCAATTTATGTCCCTCAATTCACCCACAAAGTGAATTAATAGTCTTTTTAGGCTAAAATGACCAAATTTCACTTTTGACATAAATCACCTAAGTCAAAGTGAAATTAGACATAAAGTACATGGTACATGGTACAAAGTATTTCCCTCTTGTGTTTAGAGGCTCACAAACACAAAGGGACCACTTTACAAGGTACCCAAATCTCAACATTTACATCCCACATGGACACCCTCTACACTTGCCTTGTGAAAGATGCTAGAACATCCCCCTCTCTAGGCACTCTTTTGAAGTGTTTTTGCTCACTAAAGAGGGTTGACCCTCAGTTGGGGCACTTTATGATAGTCGTGGGGTTATTTTAAGCACACTTGGATGATGTGGAGGTCACTTAAGTGACTTTACACCTTGACGAGATGACCTGGCACTCACCCATAATGATGTGAATGGAATTTTGATCACCTTTTGATGACTTGATGGCTAAAATGAAGGAGTCATCCACTTTAGAGGGTTTATTTGGACTCTTGGGAGAGGTTCCCTCCTTTAGAGGTGAACATTGGAGCTAGGATGGCCAGGGATTATTCCTTGCCATATTTTGAGCCTTCCAATTGCATTTTAGATGGAACATTGCACCCT
>ML779661.1:545746-570445 GCA_009831015.1 Picea engelmannii
AAAATTTTAATGTCAAATGTGGTGAATGTGTTTGTTGTTCATTTATATTTTCCGCTAATATATTTTCAGATTGCTTAGTCACTTGTATTTTTGCTCATAGTTCTAGTAAAATGCATGTGGTTCCATTGCTTTATTGGTGAATAACTATAGGAGGTTGAAATCTATTATTGACTAAGTGTTTGAGATCAGATCTTTAACATTGAGGAGTTGCACAACTACTTGGAAGGAGGACGTCTAGGGTTTGTATCTCTTCCATCTTCCTTAAAACGATTTGGTAAGTGCTTATCTTTTGTCTTGATTAGTCTTATACTCCTTGGCAAGGGTTTTAAGTATCCTTTCAAGTCTTTTGTCGATCTTGTTGGTAAAGACTATTCCCTTGAGGAAACTCTTCTTGTAGGGCCTTGGTTTTCAAGGTTTGTCTTGATTAGATAAGGGACAACTAGCGTTGAGGCACTAGTTTCACATTCTAATCCATAAACATTGAATAACCAATTCTTAGAGGGGCATACTTCTTCTTCTTCACCCCATAAGCCCTAAGTGGAGACAAGGCACTAAGCTTAACTCCCAACAACCAACCACAAAAAAACCCTAAAAACTCAAATTATTTTCCTTTATATCATATAAAATACAAAAAAAATATAAAACATATACTGTCAAAACATATTTATTGGTTGTCTAGTGCAAAGTTAATGGTTTACTTTCATTTTCTAGACATTTTTTTCCAAGGGTTTACTATAAATTGTTGATCTTTAACCCTAATAGGGAAAAATAGCACCACACATTTGTGCTTAAAGGTTTTATCTAACATCTTGTGGACTGATTTAAGAGGTTTATCGATTCTGGAAATTAAATTGCAGCAAAGAAAGTTGGAATTGATCAAACACTAAAGCTAGGATTTGACCCTAAAAGATGAAATCTAACCCTACCCTAGCTCATATTTTCACTTGTGGATTGTTTATAAAGGATAGCTAACACTTTCTAATAGCGAAATTTATCTACTAAGTGTTTCATAATGGTTATTTTACATTTTGGAGATTTTTGGTGAAACCCTAGGAGGATTCACCACCTCTCTTTGCGAGTTTGAGCTAATTGTATGGTTATTATTCATTTATGTTTGCAATCATCATTCATTGTTGGGTTGTTTTTACGTAGTTTATTCATTTCACTAAGCAAAGTACCCAAGGTTTGTCATTACAAGTGCTTCTAGGCACTCTTGGGGTGCTTCTCCTCACCCAAAATCTACATTTTTTGCGTTATTTATCATATATCAGATTCTAGAATTTATTGACAGTAGCAATCTGGTCCAATTTACAGCATACATCCGAGAGGTAACTCAAGTATATCATTTGTTCTTGGTTTATGTAATTAGATCTCACTCTTGTGTGGCAAAACTTACTTATTTCTTCATCCAAAGAGTGACATCATAGTGCTGATTTATATTTCTACTGTAGCATATTTATTTCACATCTCAACACTTAATTAATTAGCTCCTAACCCTCTTTATATTGTAGTAGTTATTGCCCTAGTTCTTAGTTGAATACTCTCAAGGCATTTGGATACTCCATTGGCACTAGTCTATCTAACCATATATCGAGGTGTGTGTTTTGGAAGTGACTTGTATCGTAAACTACCCCGAGGTACTGTACAGATTTGTTTCCGTGGATTGGAATGCCCCTCGTGGCTTCAAGGAGCTAGCCTATAGTGAAGGAGAAATTGTGCTAAGGTGACAGTGGTGCATTTCTCGTGTTGTGTTTATCTGCTTTAGCACCTCTACAAAGGCTACTAGTTTGGGCGATAACATACCCCATATCCTCAAGTGCACAGAGGGTATCGGGTATGTTACAGAATGGTATCGGACATACTAGTTATAGCATTGGGGTTGTATGGGCCAAAAGTCAATTTTTTATGAAGAAATTGTAGTTTGTATGACAAGTGTTTGACGAAATTTCTCCATGAAAATAATTGGGGAAAATAGTGTTTGAACTTTGAAGCTTGCAAATTGGAAGGTTGTTAGAGTATTTGGGTAGCTTATGGAGGTGTAAATGAAGAGGTGCCTGAATTTTAAAGTTGACATTGTAAAAAATTTTGGAAAATAAAGTTTGTGGGCTAAGTGTTTGACAAATGTCCATAAGGAGAAAGGACTATATAGAGCCATAACTTCCAGCTTAGAAGCCCAAATTGGGTATGGATGTAGTCAATGGAAGGTTCATTCAAAAGAGGAATAATTTTTATGGCTCAGATCTTGTAGAAGTGCTTTAGAATTCTTCAGAACTTGAGAAGAAGAAGAGACCTATAGCCTTGATTTAATAAAACTAATGAAGTGCATAATTACCATCATTTGAAAGAAAATGCTACATACCTGGAATTTAGATGTATCTAACAGTTTATTGGTATGCACACTTCTTGAAGAGGCAGAGCTAGAGCAAAGAAAAGTAAAGAACAGAATCAAAGAATATTATTGAAGAGGAGACATGGAAGATGGACAAAGCCCTGACATCTACGAAGAAGTTAGAGGCCCGAATATCAGCATAGAAGAGATAAAGTCTAACAAGCATAGAAAGAAAAAGGAGTCATTGGAGCTAGTAGAAATTATACGGAGCTTGAAGATGGAGGTGTAGAGTTGTATAGTTGATAATGAAAGGGTGTTGAAAACTCAAGAGAAGCAAAATTAGTTAAACACTCCGCTACTACATAGCTTAAATAATTTGCAAAAGCAAATGAAGAATGAATTGGGCTCAAGGTATGAGGAAGGAGGTAGAGTCCATTCAAGAAGAGAAAACCATGGATGATCTAGGCACTCAAAAAGTGCTACCAAAACTTGAAGGCATCATTACTCACCGGCACATTCAGCAAGGAAGCCATACACATCCGAAGAATCATGGAGTAGAACAAAAGTGTCTCCATTCAAACATCAAAGGAGAAAGTATGGGCAAAACTAGTTTTAAGGAGAGCTTAGGAATATCAAGCCATCAACCTTTGATGGTGAAAACAAGATGAGCAAGAATGTTGAAGTTAGGTTGCTAGGAATAAGGAAATACTTTCAATGGCATAGTTATTCATCCAATCTAGAAGCCAAGTTAAGCACCTCGATGAGGGGAGAGTTCCTTGGACGCAGATCACGAAGTATTTCCAGCAACAATATCTTTCTAAACAATACTATGACAAGAAGATGTAGGAAAATTTTGAGCTCAAGTTGGGAAATATGACTGCGGAAGAATATGAAAAGACATTTTTGGAGTTGTCGAGGTATGTTAGCTATATTAAAAACGAGAAGGAAAAGACACAGATTTCTAAGTGGGTTGCCTGCATTCTACAAAGATGAAATTCAATTTGATAATCTAAAACTCCTTAAGAGACAATCGAGAAGGCCAAATACTTGTATGACTAGAGAAAAGGCAAAGCAAATTTTTAGAAGTCTTGGAGAGATAAGAAAAAGGACAAGCAAGCTTAGAGGAAGAAGGGATTTCAACCTCCTTTCTTCAAGAACAGTCCTAATACATATATATCAGCAAAGCCAACTAGCTCAAAGTGGGTCTAAGATGGCAGAATCCTTGGGAAAAAGGGCAAGGGAGCCAATAAAATCTTGGGGATGTGAAGGAGATCATTTGTACAGAGATTTCCCTCAAAAGGAAGGCAAAATGAGGAACGTATACAACATATAGTAGGCAATTACAATGGAACATGTGGCCAAGAACATTCCACGGATATATGTCACCTTGGAAAATCAACAGCCATACCACCAATCCAACATGATTGAGTTGAAGGTAAGATTACCAATCAACCTATTGCAATTTTAACTGATTTATGAGTAAGTCATAGAAACCTTGCCCCTGATTTGGTTGAAAGATTTCATTTGAAAAGAAGCATAAAAAATCATGGTTCGTTGAATTGGCTACTGGAACTAAAAGGCAAATTAATGAGAATGTCAAAAGCTGCTCATTAGAAATGGATGGTGTTAGCATTGTTGGAGACCTAAACATAATACCACTTTGTTCATATGATGCTCTTATTGGAATGGAATGGTTGGATGTGCATCATGTTGTCCTAGATTGTCATAATAAGACTTTCACTTGTCTTGATGAAGGAAAGAAGAGAATAATGAAAGGTGTTACACATCAGATTCATTTGGGCAGATTATGTGTATCATTATATCATGATGAGCCAAAAGTATGGTTATATGCGTACTCATGTATTATATTGGGCCATGCTTAGATGTCTATGTATCAGTGAGGGGCCTAGGTGGTATCTCTAGACCCCGTGTGATCAGTCATGGCCCGTCCTTTTAGTACCCATTTCAAGATATGCATTGTTCTTATGGCTCTGACTGACTGCCCCTTGGTGGTAGTAACTTGCCATTATGTCAGTGATTTATGATCTGGGTAAGCATGCGAGCATCTTGGGATGGATCTACTAGGACACGTGATCTAGGAGAGCTTCTAGTATCTCTCACTTCTTTGTATGTAATGTAAAAGTGTTTCTCATGTTGTAAAGGTTGTCATACCTATTTAAAGCACACTCATCTTATGCCTAAGAATGGACCCTGTCTTATGTATTTATCACACTTTGGTCGTCTCTCTTGGAGATGATTACGAAGATGTTCATTGAATTTCACATTTCCCGAGGTAGTGTCACAGATCTTGAGGTGATACATGTATCCCGAGGCACCAGTCACATCAAGCGAGGCACTTTGGGGCTATTTGTGCATGCATAGACATCCTCTTGACATGCCACGTTGAGTGTTAGAAAATGAGACACACTTCCACGCTAAACCTAGCAGAAGAGAGGGAGAAAGATTTAATCAAGAAAGTAAATGACACAGCAATCACACAATACACAAAGATTTTACCCTGGAAACCCAAACCAGGAAAACCAACATTCCTTGAGTGTTCCGCTCCTTGTTGTTTTATTCATTCAAAATAAAAGGTCACATGTCTAACCTCGGTCCAAACCTAAGACACAATCGACATCATACCCTCTTGCTTACACAAGAACAACCCTATAGCCAACTCGGCTTACATCTGCATGACTAACAACCTCTAAATTACAGACTCTTGGCAATTAGCTAGTCATCATCTAAAGATTCAAGATTATTAATTAGCCTTTACGATCTTACAACACACCTTCTTTATAGGCTTTACAGCAAGAAAAACCCTAAAGAAAAGGTGACCAAAAACGGTTACAGATCCATGTAGATCATTGGCTACAAATCCCGCGAATCTCAAGATTCTATTACAGTCGACTACCACGTCGTATTACCCATCGACTACCAGTTGGCCTTCATTCGGTCTTTCATCGATTGCCACACGGTTGCCTGTCGACCTCTTGTCGATTGACCTCTTCGACTCTTTTGTTGATGTCTTTACCATATCGAACCACCTCGACCTCAACTTCGACTTTACCTAGTCGACTAACCTCGACCTTCGACTTGTTGTTGATCCACCTCAACTTCATCTTTACCCGGTCGAACCACCTCGACCTTCGACTTCGACTGTCATTCGATGCACCTCCACTTTCACTGCAAAGAATAGAACAACCTGTTGAAATTAGTGCAGCTGCAAGAACCATTCTCCGGGAGGATGGCATAAGACCCTAGTTGTGGACTAGGGCCCGCAGTGCACTCCCGGGGTTTCTTGGATTGTGACCAAGCAGTAAGAGCCATGGCAAAAGACCCCAGTGAGGGCCCCCAGTATATGACTGGGGTTCTTGGTCTAGGACCAAGCAGTAAGTCCCTAGATGTGTTCTAGGGCCCCTGGATGAGTTCTAGGGAATCCTTGCCCGATGCTTGGATTGATCCTTGGATGTGTTCCTTGGTGGATGATGTAAGTCCCTAGATGTGTTCTAGGGCCCCTGGATGTGTTCCAGGGAACCCTTTCATAATGCATGGGTTGATCCTTAGTCTTCTACCTTGGTTGATAAGACCCTAGATGTGATCTAGGGCCCCCAGATGTGTTTTGGGGAAACCTGGTCTTGGACCAGGTAGATCTTGGTGAAATACCAAGATGTGATGATGTGTGATCTTCTTCCTCTCTCCCGAGATGGTCCATGAGACCTAAGAGTGACTAAGAAGATGGACATGACCACATTGTTGATGTGCCCTCTTATGCAGTGATGATAAAATTTTATAAGTCATTATGAGACTTATGTGAACATGTTTTGCCATTGTGGACCCCACTTGACTTTGTCTTAAAGTTCCCCCTTTTCTTGTTGTCTTGCTTTCCCTCTTGTTTTATGTGGTGAGGGGTTTTAATAATTTACTTTGATTTAATTGACATTTAATTAATATTTATATTAATTAAATTGTCATTAATTAATTAATCTTATTTTAGCCTTAACCCCTCTCCTTAGCTACAAAAGAAACCCTCCCCTCTAGCATTTTTACACTCACACTCACTCCTCACTCTTCTATTGTTGCGGCTACCTCAAATGTCTTTCCTTGGTGATTGTTGTGACTCCTCTAGTGGATTCTCTGTTTCAGATCTGAGGTTATTACTTGGACTTTTGTAGGCTGAGAGCTCCTTCTGATTTATCTGCTGGTGTAGAGGTGTCAGACCTCTCTTTAGCTTGTTGTGGGTTCTCCTGAGGCTGTCGTGATCTGTCCTCTGCCTGGTTCTAAGTGTCACGGGCTGCTCCTTGCTTGGATAGAGGTGTCGCAACCCCTCCTTGTGGCTGTTGCTGAGTGTGGAGGGACTGGTGGCTTCTTCCTCTTGTCTGTTGTCCCTACTATGGGTGTTTATGTCCCTACTGTAGGTGTTTATTTACCTTGTTGTGGGTGTTTATCATTTGCTGGTGGCTCCTCTTCCGTGATGTCTACCTATGTTGTTGAAGGGTTTCTGTTGTCCCTTTTGGGGAGTGTTGGTTGTCTCATTTCTAAAGTATTTGTGAACTGTTTTGTTGTCCCATTTATGGAGTGTCGGTAGTCTCATTTCTGAAGTATTTGTTTGCTGTCCCATTTCTTGTTGTTGGGTTTTACAGTCTCAATTATGGACAGCAGTTAAGTGTATTATTCCAACCTTGTCTATGGTCCTCCCTTTGGAAAAATTGTTTACCTGTCCATATGATAGAGATCAAAACCCTAGAGGTTTGATCCATGAACCTTAAACTGATTTTCTGAGCATATAAAAGAGGACTACATCTACACATGTGACAGGTACATTCTTCATTGGCTAAGAGGTAAGCTAAGGTTTGTTTTCTGCACTCAGAAATTTTGTTTATGTTTAGAATTTAACTCTGATCTATTTAAGTCTTTTCTTAAATACGCTGATCTAGTGAACAGAATTTAAAAGTATTATTCTTTTCTCTAATTTTCCCTAAAACTAACACAACTCAACATTCTCCCACCTGTCGTCTTCTTTGTTGAAACCAACAGACCTTTGAACTTTCATTCACAGACCCAGGGCAACAATGCCCATTGCCTCTCTGCACCAAGAGAACTTCACAGCACTCACAGACTTGGTCAACGAGTCTGCTATGTTTTCCAATGTGTCTACTTTCTCCAGCAGCACCTTGTTGCTTTCCACCATGTGTCTCACGAAATGGTATTGTACATCAATGTGCTTAGTCATCTTCATAGCTCTCTGCTCAAACCCGATTCCTGAACACATCCTTTGCATCCATACTGATTTGCTTCCATGAGTGGCTACCATGTATTCAGCTTCTGTTGTTGACAAGGCTACGACAGCCTGCCACTTACTCATCCAGCTGATTGCTCTGCCGAACATTTTGAACATATATCCATTGGTCGACCTCCATTGATCCAAATCTCCAGCCCATTCATCGTCAACAAAGCCATATACATTGAATTCACTGTCACCTCCAGGTTTTCCTTGGTATCATATAGCATAATCTTTTGTGTCACACAGATACCTGAATACTCTCTTGAGAGCTATCCAGTGCTCCTTCCCAGGTGTAGACATGTATTTGCTCAACACTTCCATTGCATGGGCAATGGCTGGTCAAGTGAAAACCATCGCATACATTAGACTACCAACAGCACTTGCGTAGGGAACACATGCCATGTCCTCTATTTCTTCATGTGTCTTTGGACACTCTTCAACAGTTAGCCTTACTCCCACAAGAATTGGCACCTTCACCAGTTTGCAATCCTATGTGTTGAAACGTTTCAAAATTGTTTCAATATACTTCATCTGGTTCAACCAGAACTTTCTAGCTGCTCGATCTCTCTTAATCTCCATTCCTAGAATGAAGCTAGCTACACTAAGATCCTTCATCTCGAACTTGGAGGATAGTTGCTTCCTCCTTTATTACATCCATGTTGTTTCCAATCAATAACATGTCATCAACATACAAAGCTACATATATGAAACACCCACCTTCTTCTTTGGAATATATGCAGTGATCAACTTTGCTTCCCACAAATCCCAGACTAAGGATGTATGTGTCGAACTTTTCGTACCGCATCCTTGGTAATTGCTTTAGACCATAAAAGGATCTTTTCAGTTTACACACCATATCTTTCTTGCCCTTTATTACAAATCCTTCAGGTTGTTTCATGTAGATTTCCTCTTCCAAGTCCCCATGTAGGAACGTTGTCTTCACATCCATTTGTTCTATTTCCAGATCAAACGTTGCAGCCGGAGACATTAGTACTCTAATGGAAGTTAATTTTGCAACAACAAAAAAAATGTCATCGAAGTCGACTCCTTCGACTTGGGGATATCCTTTTGCTACCAGTCGAGCTTTGAATTTCTCGGCTTGACCTTTTGCATTCATCTTCTTGAATACCCATTTGCTACTGACGGACTTTCTTCCACTAGGCAACTTGACTAAGTCCCATGTCTCATTCTTGTGAAAGGATTCCATCTCTTCAACCATGGCGTCCTTCCAGAGTTTTCCCTCTGCTGAGTCAACTGCCTCCCCAACCGACTTGGGCTCATCGTCGGTGGCAATTAACACGAATGCGGAATGGAAGTCGGGCGGACCATACCTTTCGACTAGTTTTCTTACTCCTTTTGACCTCCTTACAACCGAAGTTGGTTGTTCCACCTCTTCCTCTTATTCAGTCGACTCATCTAAATCATCTTCTTCGTTCCTCAGTTCAAATCGCACCGTCTCAAGATTATTCTCAATCTGAACAATTTCCTCAAGCTCTGACTTACCTATGACTTCTCTGAAGCCACATCTCGATTGTACACTGTTTTCCTTGATGCAGGATCCTAGAGCTTATATCCTTTCATTCCTTCTTTATATCCAATGAAAATACATTTGGTTGCCTTCTTTTCCAGCTTGCTCCTCTTTTCCTTGGGAACATGCACAAATGCATCACAGCCAAATACTTTGAGATGTGAAACCGAAGGCTTCTTACCCGACCATACCTCATTTGGAGTCGTGTCGACTAGCGCCGACAAAGTAAACATATTCAATAGATATTTTGCAATGTCGATTGTCTCCACCCAGAATTCTTGTGCGATCCCAACATCACCGAACATGCTCCTTGCCTTGTCCATCAACGTTTTGTTCATTCTCTCAACAACTCCATTTTGTTGCGGGGTATATGGTGTGGTAGTTTGGCGAGCTATGCCACACTGCTTGCAGAACTGATCAAATTATTTTCCACAGAATTCACCACCGGTGTCAGTTCTCAGCGCCTTAATCTTCTTATATGTCTGGTTTTCTACAAGAGATTCAAATTCTTTAAATTTCTCAAAAACCTTTGATTTCTTGTTCAAGAAATATATCCATGTCTTCTTGGAAAAATCATCGATGAAGGAGACATAATACAGGGATCCACCAAGTGAAGGCACTGTAACAGGGCCAAACACATCACTATGAACCAACTCTAGAATCCCATTTGTCCTTGTCGCTCAAAATGGGAACCTCACCCAACTTTGTTTTCCATATATACAATGTTCACAAAAGTCGACTTCTAAATTACATTCAGGAAAGTCTTCGACCATACCTTTATTGTGCATAGCTCAAAATCATTTTTCTCCAATGTGTACCATCCTCTTGTGCCATAGCATCGTCGGGTCGACTTTATGATGACTTGTCGAGTCGGTTTGAATCGACTCAGCCTGAGTCGATTCGACTTCAAGAACATCAATGTTGTTGTATCCAGTCAAGTTGACACTCCCTAGAAACTTGTATAGGGTTCCAATCCAAACTCCTTTCATTAAGACCATCGCACCTCTGACCATCTTGCACGAATCTTTCTGAAATAGAGTATGCGCGCCAGCATCGCTCATTTTACTGACAAATATCAGGTTTCTTGCCAAACCTGGAATGTGTAGCACAATTACAAGGGTTCTTTTCCTCCCATCCTACAGTATCAATCGAACTCTTCCTCGTCCGACAATTTTGGTTGTTGAGTCGTCCCCCAAGAACACATCACCTCCATCATATCGTTCATACTCACAGAATCATTCTCTATGTGGTGTCATATGATAGGATGCTCCTGAGTCGATCAATCAAACATCTTGATCCGACTGTGTACTGGTCGACGGAAGGTACACATTGCCTCACTTATCTAGAGTCATCTTTCACTCAATCGACTGCTTCTTGTCGGATCCTGTACTGACTTCCATCGCCTTCGACTTGCAGTCCTTTTTGTAATGCCCAAATTTACTGCATTTCCAGCATCTTCTTGTCGACAGAACCGGGAATTTAGATCTACCCTTCGACTTAAACTTTCTACCGGAGAATTTGCCTTTATCTCTCTCAATCAGTCGACCTCTCACCACTAAAGCATCTTTGTTCGATCCTTCCATGTTCTTCCTTCTCATTTCTTCTAACAGTAGAGATGCAACCACGTCTTCTAACGCTACTGTGGTTGTATTACTCCCTATAGCCACGACTAACCTATCCCAAGAATCTGGCAGAGAACATAATAGGCTAATACACTTCTCCTCTTCAGTGATTTTAATATCCACAGAAGATAACCGACTTATAATAGTATTAAACGCATTTAAATGCTCAGTCACCGAACTGCCATCACTCATTCTCAAAAGATAAAATTTATTTCTGAGAAACAGCTTGTTTACCATGGATTTTGACTGGTACAAGCTTCCCAACTTGTCCCTCAGTTTCTTGGCCGAATCTTCACCTAAGACATTTAGCAGCACTGAATCTGCAAGACAAAGTCGAATTGTACTCCTTGCTCTTCTCTCGAGTTTCTCCCATTCTTCCGTCAACATACTTGCTAGCATGGTACCTAGACAAACTGTTGTCCATTGTTCTTGATCTACAAGGAGATCTTCAATTTTAAGCTTCCAAAGCTCAAAACTCTGGCCATTGAATATTTTGATCTCTATTCTCGAACTGCTCGCCATTCTTTAACACAATCCTTAAAGATTTCTAACTTACGACTCTTACAGTACCTAGGGTTTAGCTCAGATGCAAGACTATTAAGCCAAGCTTTGATACAACATGTTAGGAAATGAGACACTTCCACACTAAACCTAGCAAAAGAGAGGAAGAAATATTTAATCAAGAAAGTAAATGACACAGCAATCACACAATACACAGAGATTTTACCCTGGAAAACCAGCATTCCTTGAGCGTCCTGCTCCTTGTTGTCTTATTCATTCAGAATAAAAGGTTACATGTCTAACCTTGGTCCATACCGAATACACAATCGACATCATACCCTCTTGCTTACGCAAGAACAACCCTGTAGCCAATTCGGCTTACATCTACATGACCAACAAACTCTAAATTACAGACTCTTGGCGATTAGCCATTCATCATCTAAAGATTAAAGATTATTGATTAGCCTTTACGGCCTTACAACACGCCTTCTTTATAGGCTTTACAATAGGAAAAACCCTAAAGAAATGGCACCCAAAAACGGTTACAAATCCATGTAGATCATTGGCTACAAATCCCACGAATCTCAGGATTCTGTTACAGTCAACTACCAAGTCGTATTACCCGTTGACTACCAGTTGGCCTTCATTTGATCTTCAATTGATTGCCACACGCCCTCCTGTCGACCTCTTGTCGGTTGACCTCCTCGACTTGATGTCGATGTCTTTACCATGTCGAACTACCTCGACCTTCAACTTCGACATTACCCAGTCGACTAACCTCGACCTTCGACTTGTTGTTGATCCACCTCGAATTCGTCTTTACCCGGTCGAACCACCTCGACCTTCAACTTCGACTATCAATCGATCCACCCCGACTTTCACTGCAAAGAATATAACAACCCAATATTGAGGATCCTAGAGTGCTCTCTCATTTTGTCACCTTTTGAGCTATTCTACACTTGACTTGAGGGCTGACCCCACTCATTTGGACGTCACTCTAGCTGTTGGGGGATATTATGACTTGACTTGATGTGGAGGGTCATTTTCCATGCTTTGTGGAGGACTTTTTGCTTGAGATTTGGACATGGTCATACCTTAGAGGCATTTTTTGAGGCTTTATGACCTTGATTTGAGGAGTCGTCCACCTTTTGAGGGTCTTCTCACTCTTTCCATGGGGTCGCTCGACATTTGGAAGCTAGAAGTTGGCCTATTCCTTGCTTCTGATGATTCTACACCATGTTTTGAGAATTGGACTACACATTTTCAAGAAAACATTGAGCACCTACACCAAATCAGCACCTCCTTTCTAAGATGTCCCCTTCTCATGAGGGTTTTATGTACAAATGGCATGGTTTACTTATAGTTTCACTTAGTCTCTTTCATTCTCCTAGGCTAGATTTTAGGAGATATAAAATTATAAAGAATGAGAAGGATGTAGAAGCCTCATCTATAAATTTAGGGTCTCCTCTCATTCCAATTTGTTGTTGTTGTTGGATATCATTTGACAATACAATTTGTTGAAGATCTACCTATTGGAGGTTTTGGTGTTAATTCATGGAGCTCTCGATGCATCAAAGATTTGTTATGTTAATTCAAGACTTCTACTAGCTAGCAAGATCGATACACTTTAAGGGTTATTCAACCTTTAGGAAGGAAGAAGTCTAGGGTTTCAAGATCTCGCCTTCTTTTTCCTTTGGCTCCTTGACAAGGGTTTCAAGTATTTTATTCAAGCCATAATTGATCTTGATGATGAAGGTTTTTCCCTTGTGGAATCCCTTCTTGAAGGGACTTGGTCCTCATACTTTATCTTGATTAAATGAGAGATTACTCTACCCTTGAAGTTCGTGACCAAATTTTGGATGGGCATACTTCTTGACCCCATAAGCCCTAATTAGAGAAAGGCACTTGTCTTCTCTCAACAACCAACCAAAAAACCCTAAAATTCAAAATCCTTTTATTTTTGTTTGTTTAGAAATAAATCTAACGGTGAAAAATCAAATAAAAAACCTTATTTAGATTTCTTTATTAGTCTAGTGTAAAGTTAACAGTTCATTTTATTTCCTAGACAATTTCATTGAAGGGTTTATGCTTAATTGTCCATCTCTAACCCTAAGAATGCAAAGCATCCCTATAGAAAGGTGCTTCAAGGTCTTATCTAACGTATTGTGGGATGATTTAAAGCATTTCTTAAATCTGGAAATTAAATTGCAGCAATAAAAATCAGATTTGGTGAAACCCTAAGGCTAGGGTTTGGTGTTTAAAGGTGTATTATTACTCATACCTAGCCTCTATTTCAATTCTAGATTATTTCTACATTAACTTATAAATCTAGAGGTGAAATTGATCTCTAAAGTGGTTTTAATTGCCTACTTAGAGATATCATTGGTGAATTCCAGTACTAATATTGGAAACACTAAGTGGGGTTCACCATCTTTTTATCAAATTCTTGCTTAGTTAGTAGTTATATATCCTTGGAACTTGTTTCTAAAACTTGTTAGTATCTTGCTGTATAGTATATCTATTTTACATATCAAATTTGGCACACACACATCCACTAGCTCCTAACACTCTTTCTCAAGTGGATATACTTGTGGTTTATTCTATTGTTTCTAATTGTTAATCTTTAAAGCATTTAATCACTTATTGGAATCCTTGTGCATGTTCTTGTTACATATATTTTGGATTCATTAAAGTAAATCGTAAGCCTGCATGGTCATAATTCAGTTAAAGAAATTTACTTTTCACAAACAGGGATAATCCCCTTGGCATCTAGGAGCTAGCCTAAAGTGAAGGGGAAAGTGTATTGAGATGGCAGTGGTGCACTTACCATCTTGTTGTCCCAAGTTAGCACCTATGTTGGGACTTTTCACAAGGATGCTAGTTCAGGCAGTAACAAAAGGCATTCCCAAACCCATTTCTATAAAGGAGATTTCATCCTTACAATTGAATGGATGCTTAAAGAAAGGGTGTTAGTTGTATGCAACTCATGTGTAAGAGCCAAAAAAGTGTTGATGTTTTGGTAGTTGCAGGAGGTATTAACCTCCATGGATAAACCTTTGACTAGAATAGAATATTCTGGAAACAAGAGAAAACCCTAACATATGTGTGAAAACCCTAGAAAGGAAAGTCGGCTCTGCCAAAAAGATATATATATATATATATCCAGAAAAGGACAGGTCGGCCCTATTTGAAGAGACACTTGTTCACCTACCCAGATTAGTATAAGTAGAAGGCGTCCCAGCTCATTTGTGTTGATTTTTCAATAGGAAAGGCTTAAGCATGAAGTTCATTCCATTTTAGCATTTTACTTAAACCATAAACAAATTGTTGCAGCAACCAAGATCACAAGAAGAAACACCATGCACAAGTACACAAGAAATATCCTGGGAAAGCCTTCTCAACAAGGGAAGAAAACCCAGCCAATCCTTTGCTATATTCTTCAAGAGAAAGACCTCCACCACCAAGAAAACCTAGCACACAAAAGGGTGCTCACAAACCCTAAAAGACTAGCACCCAAGAGAGGTGCGCACTTTTCCCAAGAAGATGTACTTGCTGAAATTTCCAAACTCACACTTCAGATATGATTCCTCAATGGGGAATTTGCCTTTACTTATATTACACTGAACCTGCCAACAGAAGTGTCTATTGGCACAACAGGGCCGACCTCACTAACTCACAATATAATTAATAATTACCAAATTAATTATCTTTTACATTAAGGTGGGGTCGACCTGTACCCTTTACATTACAATTAGGGTTATAGGTAAGTCTGACTCTTGAATAATATAGCAAGGTATCTCATACACCCACTAGTGCTCAGCCACTAGGGGCACATCCATAGGGATGTCCATATCTCTATCTCACTACATCTCACAGGAGAACCACACTCACTAGTGCTCAGCCACTAGGATCATGTTCACATGTGCTCATCCATAGGCACGTCCAACTCAGCAGATCGTCTTTCCCATTGCATTACACAGGAGTCACCTGGAGTTCATCATCTCAACTCTCTGCTCAAAGGATGCTAATACATCGTTTTCATCTTTGTCTCATAACAATGCACCCATTTCATGGGAATTCACACGTTCACCTTGTGCTCAGCCACAAGCACGTCCAACTCAACAGATCTCCTTTCTCACTGCGTTACACAAGAGAATCATCTAGAGTTCTTCTCAACTCTCTTTAAGGAGGAGGCCATCACTACGTTCCATTTATGTCTCAGATAGGAAAAACACACCCATCTCAGGGGCTCTCTCTCAGGTCTGTGTCCTAAAGGATGTCTCACGCAGTTGAAATCATCAACAATTTGTACATACACTCAGTCATCCAGAAGCAAGGCGCAAGTGTTGAGGAGGAGTTGCAGCAGCTACAAGGGTGCAGTGATTCCTCATTCAGTCTTTTGGTACTCTATCTTGTGCGCTACCTCTGGAGAAGGTATGCTACCCTGGTTTATCTGTTGGTTCTAGTGAGGCTTCCCAAAATCATTTTTTCTGTCAAAGGTTAAGGTGCTCGGGGTGGCTTTGTGCCTATGGTTGGGTAGCAATGGTGTAGCATTGCTTATGGTTAAACGAGCACAACATTCAAAGAGGTTATGGGCCCACACCACCTTCGAAATAGTCTAACCACTAGAAGGTAGATCCGCCGCTCTTCGTCAAGCTCGTTGTAGCACAATTGTAGTTGTAGCTAGGGTTTCTGATCTTGCAGCATCAACAAACCCTAACCTGATTGTTCAGGCACTTTAAGTGAAGTGTTTGGCATAATTCTTGGATATCCTAGTGCACCCTAACCCGACGCATCTTCTGGTGCCCTCGGCCATCAAAAACGTCAAAGTTAAATTTTTGGGTCAAATTCAACATTTGACTCGTCAAAGTCAAAGTTTGACTATTCAAATTCAAAAGACTGGTCAAGGTCAAAGTCAAAGGCATTCATGACTTCTCCATAAAATCAGAGTGGAGCAACAGAAGCATGGTCTCTTGGTAGAGTATGGAAAACAAGGATTGACATCATCCTTACAAAGAACAAAGGGCAAAATTATGGAACCACACACTGAAGAGCAGGTGTCAAAGGATGAAGAGTTCGATTTTGGAGCTTCCAAGCACATGAACGTGGAGTAGGAGAAACAATAAAAAGCAACTACTGCAGATCTAAATCTCTAGAAAGAGAAGGGATCTTTGTCCAAGAAGCAATCGTAGAGCCAGAAAGATCTCAGATCTAATACATTCAGAGGAACAACACACTCTCTAGGTTGGAAAGAATACGTGTCAAGCAACTCAAGCGGAACAATAGCCAGACTCCAGGTTTGCATATCAGGTTTGTTATTTTTATTGTTGCTTAAGTATTGTAATCCTTTAGATTTTATTAATCCCATGAACAAATGAATACTTAGTAGCATGTATTATTAATATAAATGCTTATTGTACTTAATTCCAATATGAACTAACATCTCCTCTAGGAGATATTTCTTGTTCTTGGTCTTAGGAAGAACACCTTGGTAATGCTATAATGAATTACCATGAAATTGATATGTTCTTATATAAAATACTATTATATTGGAAATACTTTTGCTCTTGTTGTTCCTGTTTCGAGCAGGTTATCCTACAGGAAGGTTACCATAGAAAGAAAGACTTGAAAGGACTCAAAGAGAGTCAAAATTCAAAGGAAGTCAGTGATCAGGAGAAGCAAGGTTTCGTGACACTTTGCAGGATGCATAAGGGCATGCAATAGATGGAAGCGTGGTTCACGGATTCTCTCAGGTAGAGGGAGTTGAGGGCAAAATTTGAAAAGAAGGATCTTGTAGGCTTCGTGCCGAGTTGTAGGCCTTGTGCCGAGTTGTAGGCTTCATATCGAATTGTAAGCCTTGTGTTGAGTTGTAGGCTTCATGTCGAGTTGTAGGCCTTGTGTAGAGTTGTAGGCTTCATGCCAAGTTGTAGGTCTTTGTGCCAAGTTGTAGGCTTTGTGTCGAGTTGTAGACTTCATGCCAAGTTGTAGGCTTTATGTCGAGTTGTAGGCCTTGTGCCGAGTTGTAGGCTTTATGCTGAACTATAGGCTACTTCAGTGAGATGGTCTGATATGTTGAGTTGTTGCTACACCAGTGAGACAGTCTGGTATGCTAGTGGCGTAGTCGAGAACATGTATGGTTGTGATGGTGTTTCTCGTAATATGATCTGGGTGATTATGAGATAACCTGTGTAGCTCTGGTGATGTTATCGGTCTGCAAGACCATGTAGGTCTTTCCCATGCCATGTGAGATGGATGAATAATGATGATAGCAATGATGATACTCACAACATGGGTGTAGCTATGGGTGAGCACGTCATGCGGGTGTATCCCATGACGATGATGGTGACACACACTACGAGGTTTAGCTTGTTAAATTTGGCATCATCGATAGTCATTCTCCAATGAGAGGCCATATGGGCCACCCTGAGGCTAGCCAAGGAGATTTGGAGAATCAACTAGTCTTGTGAGGTATTGACAAAAGCCAGGGGGGAACGTACAACCTCTGTGAGTCAAACCAAAAGTCAGGACGAACGAGACACTATGTAAGTCTAATGCAAAATTCAGGGGGAACATACAACCTCTGTGAGCATAGACAGTCTAGTGCAAAAGTCAGGGAGAACGTACAACCTCTGTGAGCATAGACAGTCTAGTGCAAAAGTCAGGGGGAACGTACAACCTTTGTGAGCATAGATAGACCTTTGCAAAACTCAGGGCGAACGTACAACCTCTGTGAGCCTAGTCAAGCCTTGTGAGCCATGAGCAAAAGTTAGATTGAATATAAAATTCCTATGAGCTAGAAACAAACGATATTCCTAATATTGCAAATGATATAAATGTATTGATCTAGTGCGTTGGCACATGTAACATTATCCACGATGAAGATAAATTCGAATTTCCTTGTAAAGGGTCGAGTTGTAGAAGTCAAAGTTGCATGTCTAGGTCAAAGTCACAGTTGTCAAGTTGTCGCATGTTGCATGCATGTCTAGTTGCATGTTGCATGCATGACATGTGCATGCTAAATTAGTACGCATGCATGCCAAGTCAAGGGTGAGTTGTAACTGAAGTCTCAAGTCTAGTTCTATTTTCGAACTAAAGTGTGAGGCTGAGTTATGTCAAGCATACCTTCTTACCTCTAATTCGAGGCATCTCCTCTTCTCCTATTCATTCCTTTATAAGCAGATTCATTCCTTTATAAGCAGAGGTCGACCCCCTATCTTCCACACAATGGTTATGCAAGGTAAGGGTGAATGTAGAGACAGCATATAGAGGCGCATATCAGCATAAAGAGGTAGCATAAAAGGCGCATAACAGTGTTGTCATAGCAACATATAGAGGCAGCATAAAAGGCACATAACAGTGTTGTCATAGCAGCATATAGAGACAGCATATAGAGGCGCATATCAGCATACAGAGGTAGCATAAAAGGCGCATAACAGTGTTGTCATAACAGCATATAGAGGCAGCATATCAGAGGCGCATATCAGTCAATTAGAGGCAGCTTCAACAACCCATATAAGAGCTGATATATCTCAATCTTTGAAAGAAACTCGGATACGTCTATATCAGCAAGGTCTCTTAGTTCTCTGTCAGGTCAGAGTCAACTTGGCAAGCTCTTTAAGAGCAGAGTTTTCATGGTGAATGTTTGTAAGTGATCTTATATTATTAATGCAATAAAGGAATATCGTTTGTTGGGGTTTTTCTCCCTATACATGGTTTCCCCAAGGTATATGTGTTGTTGATGTGCATGCTTACGTATCTACATGAGTATTGTTATTCAGTTATGATTCTATATTGTTGAAATGTATTAAGCTGGAATCAAAGTGTTGAAGAATTTAAAAGAAATAATCCGCATAAGAAATCAAGCTCAAAATTTAACATAGCTCTAGTGTTCTCTAGCGAGTTGTGGCCCCTAGACGAGATTGACAGGTCCACATGGGTGTAGCCATGTGTGGCGTAATGATGCTACCAGTAGCATGGTCTACGTAACCATGACGAGAGGATCATGGCATAGTGAGCAAGGCTATGAAGACCAGAAGGAAACATCATGGTTAAATACCTCCCTAGCTAAGAGGGAGTGTTGATGTTTTGGTAGTTACGGGAGGTATGAGCATCCATGGATAAACCTTTGACTAGAATAGAATATTCCGGAAGCAAGAGAAAACCCTAACAGATGTGTGAAAACCCTAGAAAGGCAAGTCGTCTCTGCCAAAAAAATAAATAAATAAATATATACATATATATATATCCAGAAAAGGACAAGTCGACGTTGTTTAAAGAGACATTTGTTCACCTGGCTAGATTAGTATAAATAGAAGGCACACCAACTCATTTGTACATACACTCAGTCATCCAAAAGCAAGGCGCAAGTGTTGAGGAGAAGTTGCAACAGCTGCAGGTGTGAAGTAATTCCCCGTTCATCCTTTTGGTACTGTATCTTGTGCGCTACCTATGGAGAAGGTGCGCTACCCTGGTTTATCTGTTGGTTCTAGTGAGGCTTCCCGGAATCATTCTTTTTGTCAAAGGTTAAGGTGCTCGAGGGTGGCTTTGTGCCTATGGTTGGGTAGCAATGGTGTAGCATTTATTTTGGTTAAACGAGCACAACATTCTAACAAAAAGTGTATAAGCGCAAATCTTAAGGACCTTCTAGTGTTTAAGAGTATGCAGATGTATTTGGGGAGATACATTACCACCAAAAAGAGATATTGATTTCTCTATCTAAGACTTCATACAGAATGGGTACATCTGAATGCAATTAGAAGAATTGTTAAAGAAAGGGTGTATACACCCAAGTGTCTCTCCTTGGGAGAACTGGTGCTCTTTGTAAAGAAGAAAGATCGAACTTTGCGGCAATGCATTGATTTTAAACTACTGAACAAGGTAACTATGAGAAATAAATATCCTTTGCCAACAATTGATGACCTATTTGATCAACTGAAAAGAGAAAAGATCTTTTCGAAGATAGATCTGAGATCGGGCTACCATCAGATAAGGATAAAGGATGAAGATATCAATAAGAAATCTTTCAGAAGCAAGTATGGGCACTATGAATTTGTAGTGGTGCTATTTGGACTAACAAATGCACCAACTACCTTCATGTGCTTAATGCATGGAACATTCAAAAATTACTTGGATAAGTTTGTCATTGTATTCTTAAATAACATTCTTATTTATTCAAAGTCAAAGGAAGAGCATGAATAGCACTGGAGGTTTGTACTACAAGTACTAAGAGAGCATCAATTGTACATGAATTTAAGCAAATGTTCCTTTTATTAGAGGTAGATTCATTACTGAAGACACGCCATCTCTAAGGAAAAAATAGTAGTAGATGTAGAGAAGATTGAAGCTATTAAAGAATGGCGCACACCTAAGAACCTGGCTAAGATAAGGTCATTTGCGGGACTTGACAGATACTACAGAAGACTCATAAAAGGATATTCTATGATTGCCCATCCCATTACATCTTTACAGAAGAAAGGAATTAAATTTGAATGGACACTAAAGTGTGAAGAAAGCTTCCAATTGTTAAGGAGCATAAAAAGAACTATGTCACACATGACTTAGAGCTCATTGCAATATTTCATGCACTGAAGATGTGAATACATTACTTGATGAAGAGAAAGTTTGAGTTAAGAATAGAACATAGTGGCCTGAAATATTTCTTTGAATAGCATACTTTAAATGCCAGGAAAACAAGATAGCTGGAATTTCTCAATGAATATGACTTTGATATTGAACAATTTAGAGGGAAGGAGAACAAGGTTGTTGATGCATTCAGTAGAAGAGTACATGCAATGCATGCAACAACCATTTCTATGTGCACATCTGATTTGAGGAACACAATTCTTGAGGTTGTTACCTTCGATGAGCATTATCTTCATATTAAAAAAGGCTTACAGAAAGAGAATGTACAACAAAACTATGAGGGTTATAAGTTGGAAGAGAATGGCCTTCTTATGCATAAAAACAGAGTCTATGTTGCTAATTCATATGAATTAAGGAAACTAGTTTTAAAAGAAATGCATAATGTTCCATAAGTTGAACATCCTAGCTGTCAAAAGACAATTGCAGTAGTAAAACGTCAATATTTTTGGCCAAGAATGAAGAAGGATGTGGCTGATTATATAGCAAGGTATATGGAATGTCAAAGAGTAAATGTTGAACACAAACATCCAATAGGTATGCTACAAGCATTACCAATTCCAGAGTAGAAATGGAAAGTGATAACTATTACCCTCTCAATGGTAGCAACTTTTGGATACCCTTACAACGATATCATGTACCTGTCTACATGATGTTATCATGCATCTCTGATCAGTTCCAGACTCAGTCCTTTCTATTCTCCAATTGGGACCTAATGCAGGATTGATGAACCATGATGTGGTTATTTCAAATGCTTAGATACACCTTGATGGTCCAAGTCATTCCATAGATACTCCATGTGTAATATTTGCTTAGACATGATGGTATAACCTCCTAGTATGTCATGAAGTTGTGGTTACCTTACAACGGTTGACTAGGATGTCATAACATACAAAGTTTTCTCACTTGCATCGTATTACCATGGGGAACATATTTCTGGTTAGAAGTGTGTCATTTTCTGAGATGACTCATACTACTAGATGTTTAGACTAGATAGAACAATCCATATCCCAACTATACTAATCATTTTCCATCTCCCTAAGTATCACTCGTTTCCATCCACAATGAAAAAATAATTGCATGGTTAAGAGCAAAGCAAATAAAGTACAACTACTTCACTATGGTCGCCCCCCTTTCAAAGTCCTAAGAGAAAAAATGCCTATCTAAAGCAAAAAAGGACTTAGAAATAAATAATGATTAATGAAAAGAAAAGAAAGGGGAAGTGTGTGTAGAACGAAGTAGTAAAGCTCCTTTTAGAGGCTACTATAAAAAAATGCCTAGCTAAAATAAAGCTAGAGGCATAGAAAAGTGACTTGTGCATGTCTAGAACTTTGAGGGTCATCACATGATCATCGCCCTTCCCCTTTTATCACCAATTTCATTAATTGCCTATCCTCCACATAAAAACTTAGGAAATATGGGTTTTTATTAGGATGGACTCATTGAAAACAATTAATAATGTTTCCCTGGGTAAGACTTAGGCAAGTGTCAAAATTAATTTAAAGTGTTGTATTTTCTAGGAAATTGTCACTTTGAACTATGACTTAGTGATTTTCTAGGAGGCTAGACCCATTATCCTAGGTGGATATAACACATTGGACTGCTATTGGACCCATTGGACACATGGAGTGCCCCCTTTCTATTTGAGCACATGTTTAATATCACAACTTAAGTGGAAGGGCGAATTGCATCTTTACACGTGATTTATTTCATTAATGGAGCACGACATTGAGCTTATTTGACCAATTTGACGCTCTCCTAATGAGGGGCACACCATGAAAATCATTATTTTATTGTGATTTGACTTTGTCCAAGGAAGAAAATCATTATTTTTTGTAAAAGCACGTTTAAAAATATTAGCTTGCTCAAGTTTGTTGTAGCAAATGGTTTTTACCTATGGTATTGTTTTTAACAATGGTTTTTGTAAATGGTTTTGGTCCTCCTCTTCATCTGTAAAAGAGGAAGGACTCTCATTTGTAAAAGGGGATTTTGGAGAATAATAAAGGAAGAATGTCTGCCTAAGGTCGTGGTCTATTGTTTTGGGGTTTTATATTTGCTTAATGAAGAGTTCTTGGGATCTTTGTTGCTGAAAAGGAGAGTGGTGCAAGTTAGCATTGTGTTGGAGAGTTAGGAGGTAACTCTAACCCCCACTCAATTTTTTTTTTTTTAATTTGGATTTATTTGAAGAAAGGCTTTTTAGTTTTGCTTTATTAGATCCAGATTTTCTTTTTAAACTTTCATTGTATCAGGTTGTTTGCACAGGTTGATTCAACCCCCTTAGTACAAGCCCCATCCTCTCAAGAACTGATGCATTTCCCCCAGCCAATGGTGAGGGAAAACACCAGTTCACTATTTTATTAATAAACCCTAGAACATCTTGACTCCATGGCCCAATCGCAGGCTAATTTCTTCCCCTAATTTTTTTCAATCAAACCCTCTTAAATTTTAGCTATAATTTTTTTAATTTTTTTTTAGCTTAAATGTTAAATATGTCAATATTATAGCTGGTCAATTTTAATTTTTTGCCTTTTGTTCCAGCAAAAAATTGAAAAAAATAAATTTATTGAGTCAAGATTTGTAAAAATGTCAAAGTCTAGTGTGAATTCTAAATTTTTTAATTATCATTTTTAATATTTGTTACTCTCTCTCTGTATATACATATAGATATATATACATACGTACATACATACATATATATATATATATATATATTGTCGTCCCCAACACACTGTCCTCTGAAATATTTGGGTGTGTGGTCTAGCCATCCCGAACACTTGTCCCCTCATACCCGAAACTAGTGCAACATATTTAAATTCTTAAAGTAAAAGTTGGCGTTATCCTTTACCTTTCCCTTTCTATCCTTTTACTTAAATTTTTAACATTACCATTAACAGTTCCATGATATTTGAGAGTCGTTCCAACCTCATCAAACTTCATACAAAGAAAGTAGAATTTCATATCTCATTCAGAGTTCAACAGACTTAATAGTTTTCAAGATTTCAACATTTTAAGATTGGTGGGAATAGAATATTTCAAGACTAAATATTATCATCTATGACGGTATGGGATTATCATTTAATCAAGAGAACCAAGCCCTCTATTACCCTATTGTTGGTGTTGACTATTGAACTCATCTATCATGACCTTAGTAAAAATGTACCCTTCACTCAAGCCAAAACCATTGATTTAGCATGTAAGCTTTCTACCTCATTTTAATGTTAGGATGAGCCAATTTCATCAAAATTAAAGGGTGTTAACTTTAGCAACAACAGGGTGGATGAACATGGATCCACAAGTAGCACCAAGCACTATCCCTAAAGGATTGAAGCAAAGGCCATAGAAAGAGGCAGAGAGTGCTACTAATGATGAGTATTCCAATACAGGGTATGATTTTGATAATATGTAATTATTTGTTGTAGCATGATGTTTTTTGGACTTTGGAGGCCATTTACATCCTTCATGTTAATGTATTTTATTTCAAATATGTATCACACTTAAAGTCATTTTGCTATATACACCCTTACAGGCTATATAGATGAGCAAATTTTGTATATTTGGGGTCTAATGGTTTGGATATATATATATATGGTGAAGGGTGGAGAACAAGAGGCCTGTTATGATCCATAGTGTTTTAAAACTCAGTTGACTTGGACTCGGACTCGACCGAGTTGACCCTTGAGGATACTAACTCGGCTATCAAACTAGATCAAGGATCGATTTAGTACCAAATAGGTCCAACTCAACCAAGTTTATACCTGCTCGACCGAGACGATACCAGCTCGGTTGCTATAGGCCA
>ML779661.1:591601-602246 GCA_009831015.1 Picea engelmannii
AAGCTACCCTTAGTGTCAGTTATTGAGCCACTCTCAGTTTCAAATGAAGTTGTTGCCATGATAGAATAGAGGAGCTACTCTCAGAGTTCAGCAGCTACAGTGAAAATGGAGCAATCATTCTCAGCTTCAGAAAAAGCAGTTGCAGATGCAAAGACATAGAGCTAGCACATGATTGTGCACATTGAGTTGCAGCTGAGCAAGTGTACTAGATTGGTACAACGTGATGTGAAAATTTGGTTCGTTGATATATTTGAAGAACACGGGGACAGATATATGTTTTGCGGTGAAAGACATGTCCACCTAATTATGGTAAAACATGTGATGAGGTACCTAAAGGGTACAATCGATTATGGACCCAGATATATCTCGGAGTGTGAGATAAGATTGCAAATTCAGATTGGGCAAGCAGTGTCACAAACCGGAAAAGTACATCTAAATATTGCTTTTGTATGACATCAGTTGTGATCTCATGACTCAATGAGAAGCAGACCTGTATGGCACTCAGTTCCGCAGAGGCACAGTATGTAGCAGCATGGTCAGTTTCGAAAGTTGTGTGGCTTTGGAAGTTGATTGTAGAATTGTTGATCTCGAGTTGCAGTGTAGCTTCGAAAGTTGATTGTAGAATTGTTGATTTCAAGTTGGAGGAAACCTATATCTTTTATGACAACCAGAGTTGCATAAAGTTGTGAGTGAACCCAGTGTATCATGACAAGTCCAAGCATATCGAGATCAACTACCACTATGTCCGAGACATGGTACAAAAGGGAGCAGTAAGACTCCAGTACATTGCCACGGACAAATAGGTCGCACATGTGTTGACCAAGCCCCTGTCCAGAGTCAAGTTCGAGTATTTCAGAGACAAGCTTGGAGTGATCCAAAAAGACTTCACTAGTAGCGGAAAGTGATGTGTTCCCCAATAGCGAGAAGTGATGTGTTCCCTAGTAGAGGGAAGTGATGAGATTCCCAGTAGAGGAAAGCAACCCTAGTGCAGGTTGGTAACCCCAACGCAGGCTCGTACGCTACCCCGGCGCATGTTGGTAACCCCAATGCAGGCTAGTACGCTACCCCAGTGCAAGTTGGTAACCCCAACGCAAGCTGGTACACTACTCCAGCGCAAGTTGGTAACCCCAACGCAGGCCAGTACGCTACCCCAGCACAGGTTGGTAACCCCAACGCAGGCTGGTACGCTACTCCAGCGCAGGTTGGTAATCCCAACACAGGCTGGTACGCTACCCCAGCGCAGGTTCGTAACTCCAACGCAGGCTGGTATGCTACCCCAACACAGGTTGGTAACTCCAACAAAGGCTGGTACGCTACCCCAGCGCAGGTTGGTACGCTACCTTAGCGCAGGTTGGTATTCCAAGGCAGGCTGGTATGTTACTCTAGTACGAAAGGTTGATGAAAGTGCGGAACTTCCTATGATATATAGATCCGTGATTGACGACAAGCCAGTGACCAAGTATACAAAAGCACAAAAGCAGTGATGATGACCATAACAAGAAGAATACCTTCCATGCTACAAGGGAGTGTTGAAGATTGAGTAGCTTCGGAAGATATCCTTATTGTATTTGACCAAGACAAACCCTAAAGAATATTATTATATTATATTTGTTAACTAGGCCCTATTGTGCCATTGTAAAATTCAGCCCTATTGTGCCTTGACAATTAAATGTAAATTAAAAGGGTAAAGTAGTAGGTCGGCCCAGACCCAATTTAGGGAAGCCAAACTACTATTTATTAGGGAGGTCAGACTACTATTTATAAGGGAGGCTAGCACCTCACTTCGACACACACACTAGCTCTGCAGCTATGAAGAAGTGTGCAAGTCTTGGAGGAACTACTACTGCAGCTAGGTGTGACGTTGATGAGGGTTTATGGTCTATCTCTTGGATACAGCTTGGTCAAGTGGTGCGCTACTCTTTCTCAGTGAAGGAGTGGAGGAGGATCTTCTACTTTGTTAGTTCTCTCTTGGAGAGAAGCATTGTTCTTGGTTGGCTAATCTATATTGAGGAAGTTTGGTGGGTTTTCTTCCCCTAGAGGGTTTCCTAGGATAATCTGGGTGTCTCTCTTGTTTCTTTGATTGCCTCTCTTTCAGTGATCTTATATATGCAGTTAATGTGCTAGATGATTGTAATAATAAAGAAGAACTGTAACTGTTAGCTGCATAAGTAAAATATCAACATATAGATGAGCAAACTTTGCATAATTTGTCTCTAATGGTTTGGAATAATGGTTTGAAAGCTTTAAAATAATTTTTTTCATTAAAATTTAATTATTTAATGTAGTTTTTAGTGAATATAGTCATCGAAGTCCAAGTTGATAGGTGACCGAGTCGATGTCCGAGTCCAAGTTTAAAAACTATGATACGGACTCTGTCAAGTAGGTATGGACTCAGGCAACTTGGATTGGTTTTGTACTAAATTGGCAAGTTCGGTCAATACCAAACCGATCCGCCAAGCCAATTTGATGGCCAAGTCAACGCCCTCGAGGGCCAATTCGGTCAACTCGACCAAGCTCAAGTCCGAGTTGGCCGAGTTTTAAAACACTACTTCTCATCCACTCGAGAAAGAAGAAGATTGTATTAAGTCTTCAATTTTTTATACTTGTCAAGACACGCATCGTACTCTGAAACTTCCAATACAAAGGGCAAAATGCGAAGAGTATGAGTTGGGCACACAAAGTGGGAGAGGCCCTACAAAATAACTATTCTCCTCTAATACAATAATAACAATAGGACTTCACCAATTGCTCTACAAATCAATTGGAGAAATATAAAGCCAATACCAATTCACCTTGATTATTTTCTCTAATGTTCAAAAAATCAATAAAAAAGACACACATATGTCGACAATAATATACTCTTCAATGCTTAAGACAAGAATAGCCAAACAAAATAGAACCTCGGTCTATCACTACCAACCAAACAAGTTTGCCACATCACTTATAAAGTTTTTTAATATTCAAAATCCAAGCAAATATATATTCCACAATACAATATAATATCTCTTCAACCAAAAAAGAGGTAACTTGGAGAATAGAACCTTGGTCTTCTTAATTTCAACCAAAGAAACACTACCAATGCACCTAAGACATATTTTAACCATCAAAGCAATCAAACATATATTCCTTTGATGGTTAAAATATGTCAAACGACCCAACTGGTCGATATCACAACTGTGTTCCAATGGATTCTTCATTGCGGGGTAGTACACCACATCCACACATCAGCGTTGGCTCGCCTTGTTCATAGCAATGCTTAAAAAAAGACTTCGACCACTTTAGGACTATCAATCAACCATGATCAACGAGCAAGGCTACCACAATAACCTATGTTAGTCAAAAGCTTCCACTAGCCAAAAGATTCAATGTCGTACACACTCTTTCGCACACATCTACCTTGTCAATGCACTACGAAGAAAAAGAGCTTGATAACATTGTTTAAAATATGTTGCAATAAATATCACAAGTGGGTGCGACAATGAAAGGCCACACACTCAAAATAGCAACAAATGAGATCTAACTCACCCTCAAAAGCTATCCTTAGAAATTGTGCCTACATGTGGAAATTGCGCTCCAACACAAAAGGAAATAGCCTCGCGCTAGAAGAAAGGAATCAATCTTATTTCTGGTCTGAATCCTTTATCAACATGTAGAGGTAGTTCTAACCTAGTTGGGTTAATGTCTATAACAATACGTGAAGTAATATGTTGCAGGATAGATCATGGTTGAAACCTAAACTAGGGCAAAGTACTCATACAAGCAAAGTGAATTGACACCTAGTGGAAGAGATGATGTCATACACTAGTTGCACTATTGTTCAACACACAAGTTCTGGCTCATTTATCACCATAAATAGTGCCCAACAAATCAAAATGTGAGCTAGGGAAGAATCAAGGACGCATGTCATGTCTCCATATTGGGGAGGAGATTGCCCGTTATTACATACAATGGATTATGGCATTTGCTTGAGCTAGGGCTTGATATGACAATCAGTAACCATGCTTAGTGAGAGATTGTTCAATCTATGT
Organism: Picea engelmannii; assembly: GCA_009831015.1. Lineage (NCBI taxonomy): Eukaryota > Viridiplantae > Streptophyta > Pinopsida > Pinales > Pinaceae > Picea > Picea engelmannii. Next base: position 595,630 of record ML779661.1, read on the forward strand.
TGTATTTTCTATGAGGGCTTAAGTTCTACATGCCATTATCACTCAAAGATTTACAATAGACAAACTCACAAACAATTAATTCCAAGCCTTCGAAGGAGGCTCTCAATTTCACTAGGGCAAGATACAATGCCAACAATCACAATAAACTTGCCACAAGCTAGAGAATACAAACACTACAGTACCCAACACATCACAAGACAAGATCTTTGTAGGTACCTCAGAAATACATGTTGTAATTCCCATAAACAAATCAATATCATGTTGCACAGGGTATAGTTTTACTCCTCTCACAACATTAGCTTTAGTACCTTGTTAGGGTTTCAAGATGAGCCTGTGGTAATCAAGCAAGATAGTGGTGTTTAGAAAAACCTTTGAACAATGAAGCACATATACCTAAGAAGATCCCAAAGACTACAATGGATTATGTGTATTGTGCATGTTGAATGAGGCTAGAGTCTCACCAATGAATAGGTTTAGTGATTACCCCTGAGACCCCAAAGGGTGGGATTGTAGTAACCACTAAAGTGGCTTATCATAAATGAAAGAGTCCCAAAGGTCCAATAAATCCCTCAAGGTTGGGTTTACATTAAATATTCTCATAAATGACCCATGATGATGAGATACATTTTTATATATTTGATGTAATTTTGTACTTATTACTCTCGAATGGACAACAATAAGGATTCAGTATTGGTAGTTGATGTTTGATGTATCATTTGGCATTCTATACATCTTATATATCAATGTTATTTTCATATTTATGTGGCAATGTGGTTATTTGATGTTCTTGGTTCTTGTGTGTGTGTGTATTTCATAATGCTTTCCGCAATGTCCCAATATTTTCACCAATGTTGTCAATGTCCAAAACCTCGATGATTTTTTGTCAATGTCGATGTTTTCATCTATGATTATGACACCTCGGCCTATACGTGAAATTTCTCAACCTCCCTAATTAATTTAAGTACTAATAATGGAAGTTGTCCTAATTATAACAGCTCACCCCCATGAATAATGCACTAGTTTATCACCACCACCCCATATAATAAACAACAACCAAATTATGCCTTTATGGTAGCTGCCCTACAATTTTAAAGGGATTGATCTAAAAAATTGTGCACAAAAACCACTACATAGGAAAGAAGGCTATCACTTTTGGGGATCAGTACACATTTATCTCTCTTCATTTAATGCACGCTTATGCTTTACAATTGAAGAGATTTCAGTCATAGATGCAATCACAAATGTTCTAGATAAATTGAGTTATACGTTGTATGTCACTGAAATCCTTCCCACTTTGGTCATCCTACACTAGTAATATAGTGATTTGGTTTTGAATATGATACTACAACATACCTCTTCCAAGAGAGACTGACAAGAGTAATTATTAACTAATGGAAAGATTAGACAAATCATTAACAAGAACACAGCACACTGCAAAAATAGCGTATTCTTGAGGAACTCGAAGAAAACTTACATGTACATTATGATTTCCTTATACTCTTTTAAATATCAAAAGAATGTCCATAGTGCAACGCAATATCATGAGCCTTAGTGTAACCTTAGAATTGGTGATCATAAGCTTGCATTAGCTTTGCCTCTATATTTATGTACAAGTATAAAAATTTATGAAAGGCGTCGTTGGAGTTGTCGATGTGAAAGGCAGCATATGAGTTGCCTATATGGAAGGCATATGAGTTTCCAAGATGACAAGCTACATACAAGTCAATAATATGAAAGGCATTGTGTGAGTTGCCAAATTGAAAAGCATCTATTAGAGGTATTGTACGAGTTGCTATATAAACGGCATCATTCAAGTTGCTAAAATTAAAGGTGTTATTCATGCTGCTAAATTTCTTTTGATTTTGTTCATTATAGGTATCATTGATGATTGACATGCCTTGATGATGGAAAGCCATATATTAGTGAGCCTGGGCCAAATGAGTTTCACTTCAATGAGGAATGCCCTGAACGTCGAATGGCACTGATGATGTGAGCTTTAGCATGCAAGATGCAACACCAACTTCCCCTTTCAATCCAAGTTGGTTGCATTTCATGCTTGTTATCCCCAATTTCTAGGGATAACTAAGGAGATGATGTCTCGAGGCCCTCGGGTTGCAAACATGGAGTACGAAGAGACAAGTGACTAACAACGTCCACATCCACAAACAGAGACCCACTTCACCACCACGCATCCTCGATTTGTCATGATGGCATTCACCACATCAGCTTGCTTCCGAAAGACCATGGGTCTTGCTCCATGAGGTATAAGTCAGGTATTGTGGTAAGTGTCACTTTAATACTTAAGGCATTTGAGTATGTTGCATTTAAAGCTGCTTTTGATTATAGAATGTCGGCTTGGAAGTTATGCTCTTTGACATGTTTCACCTTGGTGGTTGACATTGTGCCCTAGTAAGGGGTCACCCTTGGGGAGGTCTCCTTATCTTTTGGGATTTTCGGGTGTACTAACCTAAGAAGGGATTGTGCCTCATTTTATGGGAAGAAAGTGTTGAAGGCCCAGAGGGAATGTAGTTGGCAAAATATAAAAGACAAAACTATAACCTTTTAGATGCTCGCCCAAAGAGGTCTTGAGAACGATGAAACATTTCTCCTAAAAAATCAAAGACCTGCAAGAAACAATTTCATATTATATAGACGCCCCATTTGTTGAGGGATCTACACAAGTGCGTTACAACCTTTGCTTTACCCCTATGGCACTTTCTGTACCTCTCCCTTCAAGTGCCATTGTGGTACTGCCTCCCAAGTTTTATGTTACCCATTTGGAGTACCCAATTGTTTTGGACTTTAATTAATTAATGGCAAATAAATGGGCTTTGAAAAAAGATGCCTTGAAAACGAAGCTGCGGCACACCCTCTACAAAGGCACCCATAGATGAGACAATGCAAACCCTTGTATGTCATGAACCTCGTGCCCAAAAGTCTTAGCCCCATCCATTTCATTTTCTTTACTTGACTTAAAGAGGGGTCCACCTGGGAAACACTCCTTGACTTAACAAATGACTCACCCAATAGGTCACTATGTCAACCCTCCCATACCTAAACCTAGCAAATTGCATAGGGTCATTGAGCACTTGTTCAATTTGATAAGGTAATTTGATGAACATGTTTAGGTGGCTCTTGTATTAGTGATTTTACTTGCTATGATGCTTTTGACTTGAGACCCTTGGAGGGCGCACTCATTTGTTTTTGCAGGACCTTGCTTGGTGGACAGTTTTGAAGGAACAAGCCTAGCTTGGGCCTTCTTTGGGGCACGAAACCCATAGATGGGTGCCATAACCCACACGTTGGGGCACTTCGGATGACGAACGTTGCCTTTGGAGGCTTGAGAGAGTACCTTGGAGGACCTCACCTAGCCCCTACTAGCCCAACGATTTGCCTTTGGAGGCTAAAGCACTGCAATTTTGGGCTTGACATCTTAATGGGGCTAGGATTTTGATGACAATGGTGAAGTTTGGAAGGTGACTTGACATGGTAGATGGATGGAGGATGCACAGCATGATGACACATGGCCTTTGGAGGTCCAATCCTTCCTCAAAGCACTCAACGATTTATCAAAAGAGTCAAAACGTCACCCCTTAGGGGCATGACGTCACCTTCTAGGGTTTCTTTTTCATGTAAAAATCTAATTTTTAATTGTAAAAGGGCAATTAAGGGGGGTTGTCCTCTTAATTGTGTTTTACCCTAAGTTATGTGTACAAACTTTAATTTTAAGTCCTATAAATAAAGGACAAGATCATTTCATTTTGATAACTCGGTCTCTCTTGAGTGAAGATACTCTTGGCTGAAATTTTTGCCCTCATTGGGAAAATCGATTTCTCTCTCTTGTGCAATATTTTTGGATGCTATCTTGCCTAGTGTGGAGCTAAAGTGGTGTGCTACTCTTCTTGGAGATTTGTCTTGGCATTTGGAAAATATTTCTTGGTAAACTAGGGTTTTGTATTTGCTAGCATTGAAATTTGTAAGGAATTTTCAGCAATAATTGGTGATTTCTTCTTGTTTCAAGTTATTCTTGTCTTAAAACCCTTGGAGGAGTATAAGGGCATACACCCTCCACCAAGTTCATTTAAATTGTTATTGGATAAATCATTTTTCAAAGGTAGCTAGGAGAAGTACAAGGGTGTACACCCTCCTAGATTTACTTTTCTAGGTCTTGCATACTCTAGGAAGTAAAAGGGCTTACACCCCTAGAGGAGTTGCAAGCGTAGCCTTAAACCCAAAACTCCATAACCCATTGGCAAGGCACTAATATTTTTGCATTGGAAGAATAAATTACATGCATTGGAATGTGTGATTTTACGAGATATTGAATTTGTCTAATGTGTAATCAATCTTTTTCCTTAATAGCTTGCTTGCGCCACTAGGGCGTCTACTTTGGTCAAGGATATCTTGCTGCGGTTGCAAACTTATGATACAGCCATTAGGGCTGCTGCAAACTCTCTCTTTCAAACTCGATTTCTCATTCTTTTACCACTGAAAATAGTTAGCAAGTTGTTGTTGTGAATCTACTTGATATTGGCTATTTGTTGGGCAAGTTGTTAGCTAGTTTTTCTGAGTAAAAGTTGCTGTTGTAGCAAATTCTTGCTACAGCCATTTGGCTGCTCTGAAAAATCTCTGAAAACACCTTTTTTGCAGCCCTAACTCACCATCAAATCTTGTGCCAAAGTATTGGGAATTTATCTACTTGTTTAATGCTTCATTTCTCAATAAATATTTGATGTTTTTGATGATTATTTCTGCAGTAAATAATTGATTTCATTGCTGATATATACTTTTGCAGGTACTCAAGTCTTTGGCAACCATCCTCCATCAACAAGACTCATTTCCAAGCTCCCATCCTTCTTCCATCATTGACCTAAGGGGTTCCTCTCATTATCTCTCTATCCTCCGTCTCAATCCCCCTAGGGTCACCGGGATTCCCCCGTGTTTAGGATTTCTCCTTCATTAAAGCAAGGGGAGTATCTATCCAAAGTGACAGTGGGTAGGTATTCCCATAGTTGTCCCACCTTTGTAGATTGGGTAGGGCTTTGCCCAACCTACAATTTGTGCGATAACAATGCTAGCAATCTCATTTTTTACACACACATGAATTGTAGTTGCAAGGTGACAAATAATGATCCATAACAGCAAGAATGAACATATGTTGTCTTATAACAATTTATGTGGATATAATTCTCAAATACAATTATCTGAAATTATCAGGGAACGAAAGTGGTAAGCAATAATTAATTCAAAATAAATATCTGAAAAGTGTTTCCAGATAGTAAATTCAGAAGTTAAAAAAGTTAGAATGGCCACGGCAACATTAAAAGGAAAATATATGGACCAAAGTTGAGCAGTAATTTGTAAAATCTCCTTCAAAATAATAAATGTACAATGACTGGAAAATATCTTGATTATAGTTGATCTAAAACCGTGAACTGTACTTAACAAATTACAGGACTCTGCGCAAGCTTAAATGATGTCAAAAAGAAAAAGATATCTCCATAACCAAGCTATATTTCAAACGTAAGCAGTCCTATCCATTGAAATATGTTGAAGGTCTTGTTGCAAAGTTGTATTTTCTGGGGAGTATGGTATGTGGACAAGAAAATATTACCAGTAAAATGTGCCAAAAGGCCATGTTAAATCCAAACCAAAGGCCTGAACCCTCATTTCTTCTTTTCACTGAACATGATTTTTTCTTATGTCGCTCTTTTTAAACTATATTCAGTAGTTTTCCTTCAGGTTACTTCCCTCTGGAGGTGATCACCAACCTCCCTATTTCTTAGATTAAGATGATAAGGTGACATCATATGACAGCTCAACACAAATATTTCTATGAATTGACAAATATCACATTTTTATGTAAATGTATTTTGAAGAATTTTGCAAGGCAATCACAATATCATTCAAAAAAATATTTTGTTTAGTCTAACAAAATGAGCACTTGATTGAAAAACTAGAGATAGAAAGTTATACCTAAAATGAAAGTCCCTGAAATTATTTGAATAGAATTCAAGGCACCTCCTAACAGTGAAGAAGCAGATTCATATTTTCCAGGCTGCCATTCTAGAACTAAACTATGAACAGACACAACCTGCAGACAAGGAAATACTTTAAACCCCATTGCAAGCCATATCAATTGAAACAAAAACACCTTTTAGTGAGACCGTGAAGAACCAGTAACATGAAGAAGATTCACATAGTTGGGGTCAATAGAAATTGCAGTGGCTGCTTGATACACAAATCTTACCCTGCAACAAAGTCTTATGCCTTCTTCAGTCAAGCTATTAGATAAACATGAAATCAAAGTTGAATCCTTGATGTGCCAGTCATTAGGAGTAAGCAACAGATCCCTGGTTTCAGTATCATATCTACCATTAGCATGATACAGAACCTCTTTTGTAGCCTTGACCACAATATATGACGCTGGAGTAATCAACAATTCTGGTTCTCCAATGGGATCACTGAAAATTGCACCACACAAATTATGAGAAGAAAGAAACATAATAAAAGTCTCTAAACTTTATGAAGTACTCAAACTTTGTTATCTTAGCACTAAGAGAAAGCTACGTAAAGATAAACCAAAATATTTATCCATTTGTTTTTGAATTTTGACT
>ML779661.1:635628-646249 GCA_009831015.1 Picea engelmannii
CCGATCTCTAGATATGTATTGCACTTGGTGTCGTTTTGATATATTCATGAGCATACTTTGGATATGTTGTCTCTAATTGTCTCTAATGCTTTGGAAACATGATTTAAAATCTTAAAAATATATTGTTTTCGTTAAAATTTAAACATTTTATGTATTTTTTTTAAAAACGGTTCATTCAAATCGGTTCTGGTTCCGGTTCAGGTTGAACCCTCGACCAATTCCGATACCGGTTTCAGTTTTTAAAACATTGCTTTGGAGGCTAGACATTACACCTTGGAGTTGTTTTCTTCCTTCTTTAGTGGGGGCGTCCCTCTCTTTGGGGTTTATTACACTTTGATCATTGTACATGTGGCTTAACCATTCCAAGTTTATTGTATTTTAGACTAGCTAGTTGGAGGAAATTGTGTTTTACTACTCCATAGCAAGATCTAAGTATCTCACATGAGATAATATTATTTTATTGTAAAGGAAGGTGAGCATCACTCTATAAAAGAAGATGCCCTTCCTCACTTGTACTCATGGTTGGATTTTTGGAGCTTTTACTCCTTGGAGCTTAAAAGACATATCTTTCTTGGAGCATATGGTTGTGTAAAGGGTTCTTTCTTTGTGGATGATTGTTGTCAATTCTTGAAGCTTTTATACCTTTGCTCTTACTTGGTGCATAAGAATTAATGGTGAAATGCTCAAGTCTTCTACAAGCCTTCAGGATCGATCCATTAGAGGGGTAAGTTTACCACTTGGAAGGAAGATGCTTTAAGGTCTTTCCTTCCTTCTTCCTTTGTTGGTTTGGTGATTATTTGGTGCCATGCTTTGTTCTTCCTTGTGAATCCCTAGCAAAAGTATCAAGTAAATTTGTCAAGCCAGAGTTTATCCTGTTGGTGAAGGTTTTTTCCATTAAGGTTCCCTTCTTGTAGTCCTTGATATTCATTGTTGATCTTGATTGGGTGAACGATTACTCTTCCTTTTGGTTCTAATCTCTAACCCTAATCCTTGAGTGAAATAGACCAATTCTTAAGAAGGTTTCTTCTTGACCTCATAAATCATTTGATTCACCTTGATTCCATTGCCCTTGTGGGATTTGGCACTGATCTCTACTTCCTTGCATCACCTATATTTAAAACCGTAAAAAAAAAAAAAAAAACTCTATTTTACTGAGGCTACTCTCAACTTCACATGGTGTTGCATTGCTTGGCCTTCCTACTAGGGATACCCCCCTTGAGCCAGAGGAGAGTCGGCCTAAAGTGAAGAGGATAGGTTATTGAGGTGACAATGGTGACCATCCTAATAGTTGCCCCTTAAGTTGTACTTTTACCTTGTGGATTAGGGCTTTTAACATTAAGTACAATTTGGGTGGTAATAGGTCTTATCAACATTCCTTAGTTGAGTGGAATATGTCTTTTAGTTGATTCTTGTATTTGTTCTTTTTGAGTAATAGTTTATTTTTGGGACATCCTATCTTCATTATTATTTTGTTGGGTGCATGAGATTGAAGCTAGTGATATTTTTGGCACTGCTTCATCATTGTCAGATTCAAAATTGTACCCAACATGATTTCGTTCCCTGCATTCGATATTTCTACTTCCTTTCCATCAACTATTTTCAAATAGCATAGTGACTTGTCTTCACATCGATGTCCTAGAATCCATCTCTTACCACATCTACGACAATTATTTTCCTTCTTTATTAATTCTAGCCATCGTCTTCAAGAATCTTTTACTAACTTGTCAATTTTGCCCCCTAATTCTTTTTGCAACTTCTCCATCTTGTACATAAGTTGTGTGACGTTATTGGCTTCATCTTCATCACAATAAACCTCTAATTGTATCTTTTTATTGCTAGACATTTCGATGGGGGCCTTCTTCTTTGTGACACCCACGTTTTAAGTTTTAACTTTACTTTATATACTATATATATAAAGTTTTGATTTTTTTAAAGGTAATTATTCAAAGTAAAAATTAAAATATGGTGGGAAAAAAAAGGCCCCGCATCCCTAGGAAAAAACGTATGGAAAGGCGAATGTACGATGACAAAGGTCATTACAGCAAGTGCATATGGCGGCGTACAAATGGGGATTGCAAACATGCAGTACGACGACGTACAAATGGGGATTGCAAGCATGCAGTATGGTGACGTATGGATCGAGAAAGAATTGGCAACAGTAGCAATATATGATAGAAGGGAATCAGCAATTTGTACATGACAAAGTACAAAGAGCATATGGAACAATGTATGACAATAGCACAGTGGATTGTACGATGACTAACAATCATACGAAATTGTAGAATTGCTACCGTTGGTACAGACTATGTACAACTTGTATGGGAGTGCTAATTAACCATTTTGTACGGAACAACAATTAAAAGTAGCTTGATCTATTATATAATATTTTGAGTTAACCCATAACTTGGCCAAATCAGTGACTCTAGTACCAAATGGAATGAACAATTCCTATTTATAAAAGATTGGCAGAGTTATTATGTAAATATACGATAGAATATTGAATAATAATTTCATAGATATGAGTGATGATTACAACAAGCCTTGTGACAATGTATATATATACATTGACTAGTCATTAACTGAAGGGGTGTGTAGCCTTTGACCTTTCATTAACCTAAATAATAATAATAATAATAATAGTAATATTATTGTGATTGTTACATTGTTTATGGATAGTCATGCCTTGACTTGATGCTTATGGGGCACACTTCCATAGACAAATGAACACATAAATGGCATGCTGACTTTCTTCATGGGGTGCACACCTAGAGATGTTGGTTGGTTGCTTGGGAGGAGGAGCATTGAGCATCTTAGAGGAGGGCATTGAACCCTAGATGGCATGGGGGCACTTGGCTACTTGCATGGAGGCTCGCACCTAAATTAAGGAAGCTTGTGTTGAGGATTGATCATGTAGGTGGGGTGCACCCGAAGGTACACAAGGCTTAGGAGGGAGTGTTAGAGCATTGGAGGAGTTTGGAGGAGGAGCATTGGACCCTTCTTGAGGAGTGTTTAGCCTTGGAGCCTTGCATGTTGGATGATTATGCCTTGGAGCTTGACATGTGTCTCTTGGGGTTGAATGGGTCCATATGTGGGACTATTTAGTGATTACATAGGTTGCTCACTATGGACTTGATCCACTTTATGATAGTTGGCCTCCCTCACCTTTCATATATAAATAGGGAGAGAGTCTTTTCGTCACTTGTACTTGTTCAACCATGTAATCACATACATCTTTTAGAGATGTGAGAGATAGGGAAAACTTGTCTATTTGTACTCTTTTTTATCTAAATTTGCTCTCTTTCTCTTGAGCACTAGGGTTCATTGAGGAATTTCAAGGAAAGACTAGGGTTAAGGTTTTGCCCGAAGGAGACAAAGAGAGCATTTTATCTTGTAGCTCTCGTGATAAAAGAAGACTAGGCTTTCATTGCATTTGGAAGCCCTAGTGCTACATGGGGTGATTATTGTGCAGGAGAGAAAACAAAGGTCCTTGTCCACTTGTGGGATACAAATGTATGGGCAAAGGAGGACTTGTCAATGTTGATGCCAGCTTGTTGACGATCTTTAGTGGAGTAAGCAACTTTGGCTGGCAATGATTCCTAGCTAGGAGGAGTTGGTGGCTAGGGTTTGGAGAGATTGAATTTTACCAACTTATGATAAGGTGTGGGTATGTACATGTACTTCATCTTTTATATATGTTGTAGGCTAAACGTTCTACAAAATGACGATTTTTTCCGGGGACATTTGTCCGAAATCCAATGAGAAATTGTTATATTCATAGACTTTCCGTATAATCTGAGTGCCCCATGTTGAAAAATTGATGCATGTAGGTAAATTTAAAAATTTTACAGTGTACAACCAACATACCAATACATTTGCATATATGAGGATCACTGAAAGTGAGACAATCACAGAGAGAACACAAGTATACCCTGGGAAACCCTCTTGGGGTAGAAAACCCAGCCAAAACTTCTCTTTAAATTCTTCAACAAAGTACAATACCAGTACAAGACTTTAGAGAAACTAGCTAGGAATCAAAGGGATGAAACAATACCTCTATTTCAGTGCTTACAAACTTCACAAATAGTTGAACTAACACTTACAGTAACAGCTTGACAAAATCATCAAAAGATAATTGACTTTCCTTCTTGCTGTAGCAGACTTATGGCAGTTTTAACACAATATTTGTAGCAGCCTTATATCAACAAGGAACAACAGAAGACTTCAGCAAGAATAGAGTGTTTGTATCAGGAGTATACTTCAACAACTAGTTGCCATATACCAGCAGAAGACTCCAGCAACTAGCAGCCATATACCAGCAAAAGATTCGAGTAGATATCAGTCATATACCAGCAAAATACTTCAGCAAATAGATGCCTTGCCTCAGCAGAAGACTCCATCAAAACAAAGGTATCCAAATATTAAGTGAAAGCCCCTTTTTATAGGTTGTTTTGGTTGCCCTAAGCAGCCCCCTAAGAATGTATGACAGTTGTATAACACCTGTCATACCTGCCCTCCTTTGGCTACCAAGAGTCACCTCCTAATGTTCCCAAGAGCCACGTCCTAAAGCTCCCAATAGCCACCTCCTAATGCTCCCAAAGGTCATTTCCTTTGTCTCTTCTAGAGGCTTCCGTAAACTGTTGTCTTAGGATTGTATGACAGTTGTTAAACAATTGTCATACCACCCCCCTAAGCTGGCCACTCCAACCGCCCTAAGCAGCCCCCTTAAGCAACCTCCCTAAGCTAGCCACTACAACCGCCCTAAGCAGCCCTCTTAGAGGTGCTATGAGGTTGACACATGGCATATGGTTGTCTTGGCATGAGGTTGACACTTGTCATGTGTTTGATGCTTGACATAAAGTTAACACTATATCAAAACTTTATGTACATGGTTAGTTACAATAGGGAAAATAGCTTCCAAAGCTATATAATTCAACACTCCCTCTTAGCAAGGAAGGTATTTTCCTAGTACCAATTGTTACATTCATTTGTCTTTACTTGGCTATTGACTTGTTGATCCATGTAGAATCTATTCATCAAGAGAAGTTTTGCATCCATAGCTAGCATTGGGATCAGTAGCATCTCTGGTGAGCACATTGATGTCATTACAGGATTTTTATTCACTCAGTTCACCAAGAACTGTTTGTGCAATTCACCAAGAACTGTCCTACTAGCCATATGCTAGAGGAAGCTATACAGTTCAACAAGAATTGTCAATTCACCAAGAAGTGTCTTACTCAATGCCAGTCCTTTTTCATAATGGATGAGTAATCTTAGAGCTAGTCCTTTTTCATACTAGATAAGAATAAAATAGAATAGCCCACATCCTACCTGTAAATGACTTGCCACACTATTGTCACCAGAATCCCATATGCAGCTCCTTACTCCCTCTTACGAGGTACCAGTCCAAGTTTGTCTCTGAAGTACTCAAACTTCACCTTTGACAGAGATTTGGTTAGCACATCTGCAACCTGCTCATTGGTAGCCACATAATGAAGCTTCATTGCTCCCTTTTCTACCACATCATGGATAAAATGATACCTGATTCCCATATAAAACAGCATCCTGAAGTACTCTTACGATCTGTAACACTACCAACCCAATTTGAATCAGAGTATCCCTGTAGTCTGAACTCACAATCTGCATCATACTTGATACCATACTCAATAGTACCTTTCAAGTATCTCATCACATGTTTTGTTGTGATCAAATGAACATATCTGTGTTCAACCATATACTGACTTAAAGTGTTCACAGCAAAACATATGTCTGGCCTTGTGTTCGTTAAATACATCAACGAACCAATCATTTTCCTATACAAAGTGGCATCCACTATCTTTGATGAAGTATCACATAATAACTTTGGATTTGTCGTCAGAGGTGTAGTCATGGATTTACAATCCATCATTCCAAATCTCTTTAGAATTTCCACAGCATATTTTCCTTGACTAAGACAAATCTCACCTGGATTCTGCCACACTTCCAGACCTAGGAAATAGTGCATCTGACCCAGTTCTTTCATTTCGAATTCCAAAGAAAGCTTCTTCTTGCAATCAGTGATGATCTTTTCATTTCCTACTAGAAACAGATCATCGACATACAATAGTAAGATCACCTGATCATCATTCTCAATCTTATAGTAGAGATTGGAATCTCCTTTGCTCTTGATAAAGCCCAAGCTCATCAGAAAATTATCAATTCTTTCATACCATGTCCTTGGTGCTTGCTTCAAGCCATGCAAGACTTTCTTTAATCTGCACACGTGTCTGACTGTCATGTGTCTCAAATCCTTGTGGTTGCTCCACATACACTTCCTCTTCTATCACACCATTCAGAAAAGCAGTTTTTATATCCATCTGATGTAGTTTCCATCCCATCTTTATGTATACCAATTATAATAGCATCATCAATATTCTTTCCTCTCGACCACATAAGAACTTAGCCATCGACAAAAGCTACTCGAAATACTTTCTCTTCCAATCCTAAAATAGAAAGGAGGTTCTTTTGCAGACTAGGTACATATAAAACATTTTCCATTTTCAAATGTTTTCCTGAATCTAAGCTGTAAAAAGCATTCCTTTTGCCCTTAATCGGATAGGAAGAGTTATCATCCAGTCTCACTTGATGAGAAGAATCTTTCTTAGTCAGATTTGAAAGCGTCTTTAAAACCAGTCATGTGCCTGGAGGCACCACTATCCACAAGCCATGTTTCATCATCATAATTTACTGAATTAGTAAGAGTTGCCACCAAAACATACTCTTCATCTGAATATTCTTTTCTTTCTCTCTTGAAAACAGGTTCATCAGCTTCAGCAATATGAGCATGATGTCTTTTGTTTTTCCTCCTTTCTTTGACCTCTTTTATGAGCGGACAATCTCTGGCAAGATGTCCCAGCTTTTCACAACAAAAACATTTGAGTTTAGAATAGTCTCTCTTACCTTTCTTAAATTTCTGAAACTTCTTTTGTGGAGGATGATTTTCCTTTTTTTTCTTTCCTTTACTGAAATGGGCTACAAGAGCTTGATCTTCATCATCACTTAGCTTTTCTTCTCTTGCTCCCAGTCTTGCTTCTTCTTGGACACAATCTTCCCACAGCTTGCTAAACTTTGTTCACTTACTTCTTGAACAGATTCCTCTTATGAAAGAGTCCCATGACTTCGGAAGTCCATTCAGAGTAGTCATTACTAACTCAGCTTCTTCAACTGAGTCATCGATAGCTATAATTTGTTCATTAATCTGAGAAATTCTTGTAAAGCAGGCATCAATAGATTCAGACTTCTGCATCTTTACATGTTTGAGTTGAGTCCTCAAAGTCGTCTTCCTGTTTATGTTCCTTCCTTCATATAGACGAGATAGAGCATCAAACATCTCTTTGGGAGTCTTCAAGGATGATACATGAGGAATAAGATGGTATTTTATAGAATCTGCAATTATTCTCTTTGCCCTTATCAAATTCTTCATGTTCTTGCCTTTAGCTTCTTCTTCCTCAGATTTTGCAACCTCTTCCATAACATAATCTGATAAGTCATTTTCTTCCAGAACAAGGAATATTTTGTACTTCCATGCTCTAAAGTTATCAAGTCCCTCAAGTTTCTCATCAAGCTTAGTGTTTGACATCATCTTGTCCTTGTTTTTTACTTCCTTCAAAAAATTGAAATATTGTAGTCTCCTTCACAAATCTAATAACTCTATGTAGAAATGGCTTCTTTCAGGAAAGCTCTGATACCATGTTGAAAAACTAATGCATGTAGGTAAATTTAAAAAATTTACAGCATACAACCAACATACCAATACATCTGCATATATGAGGATCACTGAAAGTGAGACAAACACAAAGAGAACACAAGTATACCCTAGGAAACCCTCTTGGAGTAGAAAACCCAGCCAAAACTTCTCTTTAGATTCTTCAACAAATTACAATACCAGTACAAGACTTTAGAGTAACTAGCTAGGACTCAGACGGCTGAAACAATACCTCTGTTTCAGCACTTACAAACTTCACAAATAGCTGAACTAACACTTCTAGTAACAGTTTGACAAAATCACCAAAAGATAATTGACTTTTCTTCTTGTTGTGACAGACTTATGGCAGCTTTAACGCAGTATTTGTAGCAGCCTTATATCAGCAAGGAACAACAGAAGACTTCAGCAAGAGTAGAGCGCTTGTATCAGCAGTATACTTCAACAACTAGCTGCCATATACTAGCAGAAGACTCCAGCAACTAGCAGCCATATACCAGCTGAAGATTCGAGTAGATATCAGTCATAGACGAGCAAAATAATTCAACAAATAGATGTCTTGCCTCAGCAGAACTCCAACAAAACAAAGGTATCCAAATGTTAAGTGAAAGCCCCTTTTTATAGGTTGGTTTGGCTGCCCTAAGCAGCCCCCTAAGAATGTATGACAGTTGTATAACAGCTGTCATACCTGCCCTCCTTTGGCTGCCAAGAGTCACCTACTAATGTTCCCAAGAGCCACCTCCTAAATCTCCCAAGAGCCACCTCCTAATGCTCCCAAAGGTCACTTCCTTTGTCTCTTCTAGAGGCTGCCCTAAACTGTTGTCTTAGGATTGTATGACAATTGTATAACAGCTGTCATACTTGTTGGGATTTGGTGACAACGAATTCCTCCAAGGATGGAGTTGGATCCTATTATTCTGCATTGGTTGCAACTAAAATAGACCAAGTTAGAATCTGGATAGGAGTGCATTTAATAATCAATTTCTGGTGTAAATGTATATAAATTCATGTAAGCCCGTAGAGGCATAGGAGAGACAGAGAGAGAACTTGTAAGTCTGTTGTAATCTCCATGATCTGAATAATAAGACAACCGATGTCTATGCTTGGTGGACGTAGCCCAATGTTTGGGTGAACCATGTGAAATCCCCATGTTTCTTATTTGTGTGATTGTTAATTATCATATGTGAATTGTGTTTTCCGCATTTGTAATTCTAACAAGTGGTATCAGAGGTGCATTGGAGATCCGTGAGAACCAGATCCGTGGTGCAAGATCGTGAATTCAGTGAGCAGAGTGAGCAGCAGGTCATCGGCACTCCCTAGGCAGTGTTAGAGGCACGTCGACGCTCTCTCACTTGTGAAATTTTAATTTCAGTAAATTCCACACACCTAGTGTATGTGTCAGAGAGCGCTAGAGCTCCCCCAGCCACACTCAAGGAGCATTGCTAGCTCAGACTAGCGCTCCCTGATACATAGTGAAGGAGCGCTGCTAGCTCAGACTAGCGCTCCCCTATACATAGTGAAGGAGCGTTGGCGCTATCTTTCAATAATCCAAGGAGCGCTCCCTTTCAAAAACATTCGTATGAATTTTTCCTTCTCAAAAATTAAAGGTATGGTTTTTATGAAAGTGGAAAGGTATAAAATTTATTAAGTGGTTGACTTTTATGATTATGCATACGAAGGATCAACATTATGAATAAAGTGGGTGGAGGATGTTAATTAAAATATTATTTTTGGACCCCTTTTTCGTTTAGTAAAAGGTTTAAAGATATATTTTTTATTTATCTTAAATCTTTTTAATTAAATATTTTGGGTTAATACTATTATTCCTCCACATTTAAAACGATTTTATAAGCAGTGGGTATTAGGAGATTTTGTGTTAATGGCTAAGATGCAGAGTTTGAAGTTGAAAAGTTCAGTGGTAAAAGCAACTTTGAGCTCTAGAAGCTCAAGATGCGGGATTTACTAGTGCAACAAGGGTTGCAAAAAGCATTGGCAGGCAAGACAAAGAAAACAGCGACTATGACAAATGAGGAAAGGGAATATCTGGATGCAAAAGCTCTTAGTACCATTCGTTTATGTCTGGCGGATGATGTTCTGTTTAATATCGTAGGAGAGGATACAGCATCAGCCTTATGGAGCAAGTTGGAAAGTCTATATATGACGAAATCCTTGACAAGCAGGATCTACTTGAAGAGACAGTTGTACAGTTTGCGGATGAAAGAAGGTACAAAAATTGTTGACCATGTAAATACCTTCAATACCCTTATAGTTCAATTGACTAGTATGGAAGTTAAATTCAAAGATGAAGATAAGGCTATTACACTATTGTGTTCGTTGCCCGAGTCTTGGGATAATCTAGTGACCTCCATTAGCTTTAGCTCAATAGATGTTTTAGATTATGAATTTGTTGTGGGAGCTTTATTGGTTGAGGAGATGAGGAGAAAATCTAGTCAAGAAACCTTAACTTCAGAGGCGATGTTGGTCAGAGGTCGAACTAAAGAGCAGAATGAGAGAAGTTCTTCTCGATCTAAGTCGAGACACAGAAAGGGTAAAGCAAAATGCTGGTACTGTGGCAAAACAGGACATCTCAAGAAAGATTGTTGGAAAAGAAAGGAATCTGAGGAAAACTTTACGAAGGAAGCAAATTTGGCTGTAACAAATTCAGGTATGACTGATGAAGTTTTATTCGTTTCTAGTAATTTACAATATCAAGAAGAATGGCAGTTAGATTCAGGTGCCTCCCACCACATATGCTCACATAGAAATTGGTTCATTTCTTACCAATCTGTCGATGAGGGTGTAGTGTTTATGGGAAATGGTATTCCCTGTAAAAATGTTGGGGTTGGCAGTATTAGAATCAAGATGTTCGATGGTATTGTTAGG
>ML779661.1:758156-775136 GCA_009831015.1 Picea engelmannii
ATATATATATATATATTGTGTTGTTGTTGTCTTGTTCCGGGCAGGTGTTTTCAACAGGGCATACACTTCTTTTATTGGCTGATTAGCCGGACTGTCTGACATTGGTGGTAACCTGTGAGGAGGGAACTCTAAAACTTGACCTTGTATCCTCTGCCTCTTCAAACTCCAGGTTACTAGGGACATCTCCCCTGGGCTAACCTCCCTAAACAGAAAGAACCTCCCCATCGAGGTGACATTGAGTGGGGAAGGTTCCTGTTGCGCCAGTTTGTCCTCTATCCTTTAGCATGTGACCTAAACTACAAACTGTGCGATAACAAACCCCACACTGAAACAACATCCTGAAGTGCCCTTTCTGTCAGAAACACTTCCAGCCCAATCTGAATTAGTATAACCAATCAGTCTGAAGTCGTGATCTCCAATATAACAAAGACAAAAGTCCAACGTACCCTTAAGGTATCTCATCACATGTTTTGTAGCAATAAGGTGGACACGTTTGGGTTCTACCAGATACTGACTCAAGGTGTTCACAGCAAAACATAAATCGGGCATGGTATTCGTCGGATACATCAACGATCCAATGATCTGTCTATATAGTGTAGCATCAACCAATTCTGATGAAGTATCAATCAGGAGCTTCAACTTTGTTTCCGTGGGTGTGTTCATGGCTTTACATTCCAACATATCAAATCTCTTCAGTATTTCTACTGCATACTTCCCTTGGTTAAGGAAAATCTTCTCTGGGCTCTACCAAACCTCAAGACCTAAGAAATAATGCATTAGGCCTAGCTCTTTCATCTCAAATTCTCCAGCGAACTTCTTCTTACAATCAGTGATGAGCTTTTCTTCTCCAGTTAAGAATAAGTCATCCACATATAGCAATAATATAACAGGCTCATCATTCATAACCTTGAAGTAAAGATTAGAATCAGCTTTACTCTTGGTAAAGCCCAAGCTCGTCAGGAAACTGTCAATTTTTCCAGTTGTTCTATATACACTTCTTCTTCAATGACACCATTTAAGAAGGTTGTTTTCACATCCATCTAGTGTAACTTCCACTTCATCTTGGCTGCAAGAGCTATGATTGTTCTGATAGAAGTTTATCTAGCTACAGGAGCAACGTCTCTTCATAATCAATGCCTTCCTTTTGAGAAAATCCACGAGCTACAAACCTTGCTTTATGTTTTTCAATACTTCCATCGGCAACATGTTTTATCTTGTATAGCCACTTGGAAGATACCACATCTTTGCCCTTCGGTATGGGAACTATTTCCCATACATCATTCTTTATATTGGATTCGTATTATTCTATCATGGCATCTTCCCATTCTTTCTTCTGAATGGCTTCTTCAAAGCAAGTAAGCTCCTTCTCTATGAGATCACACATCAAAGCCATATAACTGGTGAATGGCTTAGGTTTCTTGATTTGTCTCATGGTTCCTTCTAGGGCACCATACTTCTCTCCATCTTGTATAAGTTCCCTTGCCCAAGCCGGCTTTCTCTTGTGAGAGATCGTCACTTGGGGAGGTTCTTGAGATTCTATCATGTCATGATATTCTGGAATCTCCTCATCAGGGGAAGTTGTAACTTCCCTCACTAGTTCTGCAACTCTGGGAGCTACAGGTTCTTCTTCATATACTTCTTCAAGCTGGCATCTCCTTGACTTCTTGAGTGTTGCATCTTCATCAAAGGTTACATCTCTGCTTATCTCAATGCGATGGTAACCTGGTATGTAAATTTTGAAGGCCTTAGAGACCTCACAGTATCTGACAAATATTCCCTTATTTCCTGAAGGGTCCAACTTGGTTCTTCTTTCTTTCGAAATGTGTACAAACACTGGACAACCAAATATCTTGAGATGGCTTACTTCTGGCTTCTTTCCAGAGAACATTTCTTCGGGGGTTTTGAACCCGAGTGCACTATGGGATAGTCTGTTTTGGACATACATTGTTGTTCTTGCTGCTTTAGCCCATAAGTGCATTGGAAGATCTTGATCATGGATCTTAGTCTTCACTGCTTCCATTATAGTTCTATTCTTTCTTTCTGCTACACCATTTTGTTGAGGATTGTAAGGAGTGGTGAGCTCCCTCTTAATCCTAGCATCTCTGCAAAATCTTCCAAACTCTTTCGAGGTATATTCTCCTCCATTATCTGACCTGAGTATCTTGATTTTTCTTTCAGAGAGATTCTCAATCAAGACTTTGAATTCCTTGATTTTTCCAAACATTTCATCTTTTGATTTCAAGAAGTAAACCCAAGTCTTGCGAGAATAATCATCAATTAATGACATATAGTATACATACCCACTAAGAGAGGTTGATGGCATTGGGCCACACACATCTGAATGGATGAGTTCCAAGACTCCTTCTGCTTCACTTTAGCTCTTCGGGAAAGGATTCTTTATGTTCTTTCCTTGTGCACATCCCTTGCAGACATCTTCATGATCAACCTTAAATTCCGGTAGACCTCTGATTGCCTTTCTTACATATAGTAAGGCTTTGTAGTTGATGTGGGTTAATCTTCTATGCCAAAGTTCACATGGACTCTCAGTGGAGTGAGTCAAGGTTGCATCTAAGTGACCTTTTAACTTATACAGGCCCCCTTCTTTTGTTCCAATAACAATTGCATCTTCTATGGTTTTTCCTTTAGGCCACATAAGAACTTCACCGTCTATGAAAGCAACTCTGAAGCCTTTCTTATCTAAAGTTGAGATAAAAAGTAAGTTCTTTGTCAAACCTGGTAAATATAGTACATCCTTCATTTTCATTGGGGTCCCTGAATCAGTTTGTAGGTGGATTCTCCCACTCATTTGATAGGGTACTGGTAGTCATTTCAAAGGGTAACTTTCTGGGGAAAATTATTTTCTGCAAGACTAGAGAGAATATCTCTTTGACCTGTCATGTGCTTAGAAGCACCACTGTCTATGAGCCAAGAATCCTCTCCAAGTGACAGATCCTGAGAGGGCTGAAAATAAAACATAGTTTTCAATCTTTTCTTTAGTTATCTTCATGGCTGGCTCATCATCTTCAACTACATGAGCATGGTGTCTCCTATTATTTCTCTTCTTGTATTCTTGTCTTCTGGCTGGACAATTCTAAGCAATATGTCCCATCTTATCACAATGGTAGCATTGATAAGAGGAGAAATCTTTTTCTCTTCTTTGTCCTTTCTGAAATTTCTGGAATCTCCTTGGAGGGTGAGATTCTTTATGAGTGGGTTTATCTCTTTGGGGAGTGAGATTCCTTATGTTGATGGGTCTCTTTCTGGAAGTGAGACCTTTTCTTTCCTCCTTTAGCATGAGTAGCTAGGGCTTGATCTTCATCTCTTGATAGTATTGCTTCTCGATTGGCTACTCTTGCTTCTTATTGAACACATTCTTTCCATAAGCTATCAAAATGGAGTTTCTCCTTTCTTGCACAGATGGTTTGGATGAAGGCATCCCAAGGTCTTGTGGGACCATTAACAGCTGTCATTATGAGTTCATCTTCATCTAGGTTGTCTCCAATAGCTTCTAGTTGTTCCTTGAATTGAGAAGTTCTAGAGAAATAGTCTTGGACTGTTTCTCCTTTATGCATCCTTGTACTTTTGAGTTGGGTTCTCAGATTCATCTTCCGATTAATATTC
The DNA here is from genome assembly GCA_009831015.1 of Picea engelmannii. NCBI lineage: Eukaryota > Viridiplantae > Streptophyta > Pinopsida > Pinales > Pinaceae > Picea > Picea engelmannii. The sequence goes on from ML779661.1 coordinate 761,778, forward strand.
TTTCCTTCATACATTCTAGTTAGGGCATCAAACATCTCTTTTGGAGTGTTCTTAGAAGCCACTTGAGGGATCAAGTGATCTTTAATAGAGTCTACAACGATTCTTTTGGCCCTAACCATATCCTTCTGGTACTTTGCTTTGGTTGTAGCTTCTTCGAGTTCCAATACATTTTCCTTTATGAATTTTGCAAGGTCATTCTCTTCAAGAATGAGTGCAATCCTATACTTCCAAGCACAGAAGTTTTCCACACCTTCTAACTTGTCAACAAGCTTGGTGCTTGCAGACATCTTGACCTGGAGCTGGGAAAATGACCAAAAATTGAAAGTGCTCAGAAATTAAATCTGAACTTACCAGGATATGTGCTTGGCTAAGGCAAGTAGGCTAGTGTAGTCTGTTTTCAGAAAATCCAAGTTTTACCCCTTGAAACTGAGTCAGCAAAAATCTAGACTGGTACTTCTGGTACTGGTTCTTGTTTCCTAGTTTTTTGGTACCAACCAAAAAACTAGGGTTTCACTTCCCAGAGGTTCTGGCCACAAAAAAGGTGCACTCAAGCTACCAATAAGTTTGCTAGGCTAGGGTGAACTTCCCTAGGTGGTTTTTAGGCTGAAATTCCTCTCCAACAAAAAGCCCTAATTTTCTTGTACGGCAACAGTGACGTTTTTTATTATCTAGTGAAAGGTGCTCTCTTCAGCTTAGCTCTGAAACCATGTTAATTTTTAGAGCTGCTATTAAGTTCTTTTCAATTTACTAGACAATAATAGCATATGCAGGATCACTGAGAGAAACACAATCACAAGATACACAACATTTTTCCTAGGAAACCCTCATGGGGGAGAAAACCCAGCAAAAACTTCCTTAATATAGATTGCCAATACAATGCCAAGATAAAAGAACAAACACTAGAAAATATCCAAGACTGAGCAATGTGCCTCTCTCTCCTTCTTCCAACTGCAGCTACCTCCAAACTTGCGCACTAGATGAGTGACTTGAGTGAGTGAGCTAATGAGGTGCCTGCCACTCTTATTTATACTCGCTGGCAAGCGCTAGGTTGGTGTCTCTTCACTAGGCAGGGCCGAATTCTTTAACTAATGGCTAAAGCCACTTTAATTAGCCCTGGGGGCCGACTTCTCAATTAGCATGATATAATTAGGGTTTGACCAATCTACAAAAGGGGATTTGGTCATACATAAGTCCCGACATGATCAATCCACAAAAGGAGATTGATCTATATGATAATAACTCAATAATAATTAGAATACTCTTTGCAGTTACAATATTTCAACAACATCGTCCTCAGATCTCCCTCTCTCTCTCTCTCTTGATCAACATCGAGATGCCTAGTTTTCCAGGATCAAATTCTCACTTTGTATCATTGCACCTACAATACTACCATATATATCTTTTGGGGTTGATTTAAACTAGTGATTAGCTTAGTTAGATACTTATCTATGTTGCACTTTTTCTTTAACTTCCTTTATCTTGCTTTCAACATTACCTAGGAGATGCTTTTGCACTCCCACAACGTACTCACACTAGATGTATCTTCTAGTCCCATTGACTTGCTTTTGCAGTCATTTGTTGGACATTAATAAAATCAACTTATCTTATCTTATTATTTCTTCCATGGCGAATAGCAAGGAATGTGATTGCCGCTACAGATTTCTAATATGATATCCTAAATTTACAGATCACTGTTTACGTAAATCTAGCCATTAGTTTTCCATTGGTTCAATCTAATCTCGTGATATGTAGTGTCTACACTCTTGAGTTTTCTTACAATGCTTTGTTTAAGCAAATCTGTTTTTTTATAGGTGTTTCCTAATATCCAGTTGTTACTCGTAGGAATTAATTCTTGTAGATTTGATTATCATTAGTGGAAAAATTCAACATCCTACATATGTAAATCTCAAATCAACAAGCCTTTCTTGATGTACATGTCCAATTCCCCACGAATTGTTTGATTGATAATAAAATATTTTTTACTCACAAAAAGAGTTCACACACACAAACATGTATGTTGTAGGGGACTTTTGATATGATAATATATTATGTCAATGCTGATGTATTATCTTAAGAGATCAATAAGTATATTGATGAATGATTAATTGCGTAGATGAATGAATGGTCAATTCTCAATGGCAACTACTCATACTCCTCAAAAGATGTATAAATGATGACAAGAGAATGGAAAAGATAACTTTTCCTTGCATCTCATGCATATTTGTGCCCACTTTTTTCATATTCTTCACAGAAATAGATGATATAGAAATTTGTGCACTCGATATTAGCGTCATTGCTACTTAAAGTGTGAGAAGACCTGGTCAAATTAATCTCCTCTTCATGTGTTGGTGGCAACAACATGTAGAGTAGAAAGATGAAATTCTTCGTGTTGGGTGAGAATGAGAAGGCCTCCTGCAATGATACCAGTGGAGTTCGTTATCAAACAATTTTTTAAAAAATAATCATTAAGAAATTTGTAAGGTATAAAACTTCATTCACAATATAAAGGTTTTACATTGCAATTTGTAAAAGAGAACGATCATGTATAAAACTATGCTAATGTATTCTAGAAGTTTGGATATTATTTGCCATCATTTTTAATTGATATTATTCAAACCAATGTTGAAAAAATGGAACTCGAGAATAACTTGGCGGAGGTCAACCACTCAAAAAAGCCGAAAAACTCAAGAAAAAGTATACATTGAGTAGGCAAAAAATCCGTAAGCATTAAAAAATGCAAAACATTTCATTTTTTCCATTTAAATTTAAATATAAACTAATAACATCAAATATAAACACCAAGTTTTCCCCCTTGAACCATGTTGGAACACTCTTCTCTCTCCTAGATGGGCAGATAGCAAGTGAAAAATGAGCAAAATTGGACCTAAAATTGCCCTTATACACTTTTTCGTTTTGGTGCAACAAAGTTTTTTGAAAAAATCATGAATTTTTCAAGTCATAAAAAGTCGTGATTTTCTATTTTTTTGTGATCGTGAGCGTGAGACTCTGCAAACGGTGCTAGGGTTTCAACGCCTGCACGCGCGCACTAATGGCTCCCTCTGAGGGAGGGGATCTGCCCCCGAGATCCCCATCCCCAGATCTGCAGGCCTTCCAGACCCTCATCTCGTCCTACGCTAAAGCTCCCAAGCCCCCGCCCTACCGATTCGTCAAAAAGGCGGCCGAAATCCCTAAGGTTACAGTATTCGCCCCTTTAGCGCATCCTTTGGCAACTCAGACTCGCAGATCGAGGATTAATAGGCCAATTCAGAGGATTGTGGCCATCCCCAAAAGCCATGCACATCTGGTTGGAAGCACATTGGCGCAAGCTGATCAAGGGACAATTGTCGGCAGCCTTCTGTGGTAAGGGATTCTTCGCCTTTCTCTTTGAAAAAAAAGAAGATAGAGATTTGATTTTCTGAAGCGGTCCCTATTTCATGGGGGGCAGAGGAATGTACTTGAACAAATTGACTCCAGACTTTAGCCCTGAGAATGACATCCCCTCAGCAGTCCTAGTATGGGTGAGGCTGCACTTCCTTCCCCTCCACCGCCGGAACGATGAAACCATAAGAAACATTGGAAACACCCTTGGCAAGTACATCGACCGTGCCGAGCCATGTGAAGGCCTTCAGGCCTGCGCCAAACTGTGTGTAGAAGTGGATCTGGAAAAAGGTCTCCCTGAAGCAATACAACTGAACTTGGACAGTTGGTCCTACATCCAACAGGTAGACTATGAACAAATTCCCTTCAAATGTAAAATCTGCCACGAATATGGACATTTTGCCAAATCCTGTCCCCGGGCCAAAGACATGCAGGACCAAGATCCCAAACAAGATCGGTGGAAACAGCCAAAAAGGAAAAAAACAAATGGGAAAACCCAACCCATTCCGACTCAAAACCAAAGGGAAAAACCTCTTGATCCACACAAAAAGGAGAACCAAGCCACAATCGATATGCAGAGCTTCACCAAGACGACAATCCAGAAGAAGTTAGGGAATCCCAGGAAGAAAACAATGGAAAGGGACAAGAGGAGGAAGGAAAAGGAAATGACAAAGACTTGGAAAAGGAGAAAGAAGTCCTGGATCTAAGTGGAGAATCCTCAAAATCTCTCCACACCCAAAATATGGAAAATCTAGAAATGTCAAAAGAAGTGAGACGAGACTCCTCAGAAAGTGAATTCGATCTGGAATTAACTCAAACTATAAACAACAGGAGACCTGGAAGGAAATCACACAGAAATAAACGAGAATCAGTAGCAGATAGAGAAAAGGAACTAGGAATACAAAAAACAATCGAGGAAACTCTAAAGAAAGATGGAAAATCTGGGAAGAACAAGGCAGCCCAACATAAGGGAACAGCTTCACAACCCTCAAGAGGGGGCACCCAAACATCCTGATAAATGATGAAAATCGTCTCCTGGAATTGTAGGGGATTAGGAAGTAATCTCAAGAAAGAAGAAGTCAAAAAATTGATACAAGCAGAAAAACCCTCAATCCTTATGCTCCAGGAGACGAAAATGAGGGAGCAGGAAACCCTCAAAGACCTGCAAAAAATCTGGAACAAATGTGATGGCTGTGCAGTGAGCTCAAGAGAGGCTTCGGGCAGAATCGGAATTCTTTGGAAAACGGAAGATTTCGACCTACAAGCGCAAATGCAAACCCAATTCTGGCTTATGGTAAATCTTCTCAATAAAGTTTCAGGTATGCTTTTTCCCATCATCAATGTTTACATGCCAAACAATTATAATGAAAAAATTGAATGTTGGCAATCCCTACTAGACCTTGCCGAGGAGAACCCTCCCCAGAACCTCATTATTGCGGGAGACTTCAACACAACCAGAACCTCAAAGGAAAAAAGAGGAGGCTCGGTGGTAAGAGATCAATTTCGGGAAAGATTGGAGGACCTTATCTCGGACCTGGATCTCTATGATGTCCCCTCGAACAAGGGAATCTACACTTGGAATAATAGAAGAGCAGGGCCTGGACACATAGCCGCAAGATTAGACAGATTTTTGATTAGCAGCTCACTGTTGTCCCTCCCCGACAAACCTTGCTCAACGAATCTTCCCTGGGCAGGCTCAAATCACCGCCCCATAAGACTGGCCTTCGAAACTCAACAGAACTGGGGTCCTATCCCCTTCAAACTGAACCCCCTCTGGCTGGACAGACCTGAGCTCATTCAATCCATATCCAAGATATGGAACTAATGGATCACAGGTTCACCAAATTACATCTAGGAGCAGAAGCTCAAACTAGTCAAGGACCTCTTAAAGAGCTGGGCTAAAAACAATTCACAAAGCAAAGCAAAAGACAAAAAGTCCCAGCTGGGGCTCTTCAAGATCAAATGGAAATTAGAGAGATTCAGCAGAACCTCCTCACCCAAGAGAAAAAACTTCACATAGAGTACCTTCAAGCTCTAGTTGAAGAGGAAAACGCTTGGCGGCTTAAATCCAGGAGTCTCTGGCTGAAAGCAGGAGACCAAAATACTTCCTTCTTCCACAATCAAGCCAAAGTCAGGAACTGGTCAAATCAAATTTCCGAACTCAAAACCCCTGAAGGCGAAATCCTTAAAGATATTGCCCAAATCAAGCAGCATGCCTCCTCCCATTTCCAAACTCTGTACACCGCCTCTGGCAAGGATGAGGACCACCTCTCCGAAGCCTTTCTCCAGCATATCCCCCGAAAGATTACTCAGGCTGACAACAACCACCTTGACAAACCCATCGAGGAAGTTGAAATCCTCAGAGCTTTGAACCAATTCCAAGATGACAAAGCTCCGGGCCTTGATGGCTTCACCTTGCATTTCTATAAAAAATGTTGGTATATCATCAAGAAAGACTTCATCAGAATGGTTCGTTTCGCCCACAAAGCTAAAAAGTTGGGAGGAGCAACTAACTCCTCTTTCCTAGCTCTCCTTCCAAAAGAACCTAGAGCCTCATCCCTTAATCGCTTCAGACCCATCTCCCTATGCAACATTTCCTACAAAATCCTATCCAAAATAATTGCAAACAGACTTAACCCTCTCCTCAGCTCGCTAATCCTTCCAAACCAAGGAGGCTTTGTAGTTGGTCGTCAGATTTGGGACAACTTCATTCTTGTCCAAGGGGCAATCCATGCCAGTAGCTCCCGGGGGGACTCTGGCATGGCTATAAAACTAGACATGGCCAACGCTTTTGATAGAGTGGAACATAACTTCCTCTTCAAGGTCTTGAGAAAATTCGGCTTCAGTCAAAGCTTCATGGATTGGATCTGCTCTTGCATCGACTCCCCTTGGATAGCGCACCTAATAAATGGCAGACCAGGTCCCTTCTTCAAGGCGTCCAGGGGTTTAAGACAGGGCTACCCCCTTTCCCCCTTGCTTTATGTGATCATGGTCGAATCACTAGACATGAATCTCAAATGGGAAAGCGCAAATGGCAACATTCCTGGAATAAAAATTGCTCAAGGAGTAAAAAGACTAAATCACTCTCAATTTGCAGACGACACAATCCTCCTAAGTGGAGCTTCCAAAACCCTGGCCAGAAGAATCCTCCAAGTCCTGGATACCTTCCTTATAGTTTCAGGAGGTCTCCTAAACAAAGAAAAATGTCAAATTTATACCTGGAATGTCTCGGCAATCATCAGAGTGGGAATAGCTCAAATCATGGGGTTTGCCATTACCCAAGACTGGAAATCCTTCAAGTACTTGGGCCTCCCCCTTTGCATCAAAGCGCTCCCTGGAGAGTTTTGGCACCATTTCATCCAAAAGATCAAGGAAAAGATGGAAAAATGGGGGTCACGGTGGCTCAATCCAGCAAGTAGGGTGGTGTTGATCAAATCCGTTCTCTCGCCCCCCCCCCCCTGTATCAATTATTTACCCTTATAGCCCCAAAGGGAATTCTTAACGAAATGGCCCAGCTCATTCACAAATTCCTGTGGCAAGGAAGAAAAGCCAATCACAAAAAATTCCACTTGGTAAATTGGGAAACAGTCACTCTGCCTAAAAAAAGTGGTGGTCTGGGAATCAGGGACCCCGAAATCACCAATTCTGCAATGGGAGCCAAAATCCTATGGAGGTTAGTCTCGGGTGGCAATGATTGGTGGAAACAGGCACTCATTAACAAGTACAGACTGGGTAAAAGAAAAAGGAGTATGGACAATCCACAAACTCATCAAACAGGCTCTCAAATCTGGAAACTAATAAAGGGCTCTGCCCCCTTTTTCAAAGAACACCTTTCCTGGATCTCAGGCAATGGAAAAACAATTAGAATCTAGCAGGATCAAATCTTCGGGGTGACTTTCAACCCCCGCGAAGGAAATCTCGTGGAGCTAAAATGTTGGATGTTAGGCACAAGCAAGCACACCCTATACGACACCTCAGCCTGGAACGACAATGGCAGTTGGAGAGACTGGAACTTGGGGGATGTCTCGCAGCATCTGATAGCACAGGCCCATCGCTTGGCCATCCTTCTAAAAGGGGCAACACCCATTCAAAAAACCTTGCCATATAGTAGGGGTTGGGGGGACAAAGGATACTCAGTCAAAGATTGTTATAACAAGATCCTCAATCTCACGAGAGACTATCAAACCTCAGCAAAATGGAATAATGTCTGGAATCAGGACTCCCTTCCCAAAATCAACTTCTTCACCTGGACTCTAGTGCACAATAAAATCTTAACAGGGGAAAACCTCATGAAAAGAGGCTTTCATGGCCCCTTCATCTGCCTTCTTTGCCAAAACAGTCAAGAGAACATGAGACATTTATTTTGGGAGTGCTCTTTTGCGAGAAAGTGTTGGACCTTAGCCTTCGAGGATCTCGCCAGAAATATAAGATGGCCCTCTTCTCCCCATCCCAGCCTGGGAAACTGGGACAAGTACTACCGAGGATCCTTCAAGGACAAGCTAGCTCTGAAGCGCATTTGACGGGCAATGCCAAAGTTTATCTGCTGGCAGATTTGGATAACGAGAAAGAGGAAAAATTTCCAAGGAAAGGCTTCCCTTCCCCAAACAGCAACTGCTTAAGCGAAGTTGCTGCTCTTAGAATCCATCAATTCAAAACCCCTAAAAATAGAGGACCCAACCAAGTGGACCGCCCAAGAAAAAGACTGGATGGCAAGCTTCAATCTCAAGGTCTCTAAGCACACCAATGCAGCAAATAGATCAAGTTGGCAGCTTCACAACATTCTCAACATAGAACTTTGGATCCAAAAGCAAAAAGTCCATACCCTTTGTTTTGATGGAGCATCAAAGGGAAACCTAAGGGAGGCAGGCGCGGGGGGGTAACTCTTTGATCCCGGAGGAAAAAAAGCCTCAAGCTACCATTGGAATCTGGGGACGGAAACCAAGAACAAAGCCGAGGCTTACGCCCTCTTAAAAGGAGTACAAATAGCCCAAACTAAGGGAATCCGAGAGCTTGTAGTCCTAGGGGACTCCAAAACCATAATAAGAATGATGGTAAAGGGAACAAACCCCAGAGACCCAAGCCTAAAGCAAATCATGGACAAAACCAGACAAGTCTCCCGAGATATCAGAACCACCTTCTATCACATACTAAGGGAAAACAACAGTGAAGCCGACAAGATGGCCAATGCAACAATAGGGGCAAAGCCAGGCGCCCTAAGTATAGACGGGGTCTCAACCCTAGCACCCCTTTACTAATGATCGTCTTGTATCGGAAGATGGTCGACGCAAGAAGGTGCTACCCTTGGGGTCCAAACAAAACTCCTGGGCACATGGGTAGGAAGGAACATTGCCACGCCCGAAATAAGAAGGGGGCTTATTCGCACAATTAAGATTGGGTCCCCCGGGTGAGTGGAAAAGCAGCCACAAGAGCATAAGGTGGACGCTTGCAGTCGTCCATGTAGACCAGGGAAAACGTAGACCCACTAGGTGGCATGCACCACGCACGGATCTCTCTGCCCAAGACAACGAGGTGGCCATCGTCACGAAAAATGCGAAATCCCTGGTTCGCGTGGGAAATTCGGACTCTCTTCTTCATTCGAGTGTGATTGCGGTACGAGACTCTCAACTCCCACAACGCAACAGGGCCTTTGTCGTTAGGCTCACCTCCACTCTCCCTTCCATGGTGTCGAATGGAACAAATTGCGGGAATCCTCCCACGAACTCGCAGGTAAGTACGCCATTTCCTATTTTAGCAATCATGCAGTCATCCTTGTCCACTGTTTGGCTCCTGTGGGAATTCCCATCCGCTCGTTTGCCCTTTCTGGTCCAATTGTTATTTATCCTAGCTTTCTCGCCACCCTCGTGATACGCCAGGATTTTGTTACAAGAAACCTGGGTCTCTCCTTTCCGCATCTCGGAGTCTTGTTCCCTGGTTTTCGAGTCTCCCTTTCCCCCCAGCCTCAGAGCCTGCTTTGGCCTTGCGATTCTTCACGGCCCCATGAATTCCTCCCGCTGTAATTCTCAGAACTACTATGCTTCTTTGTTCTCCACGCCGCTTTCTGTCTTTCTACTCTTTAGCCGGCCTCCCGTGCCCCTACAAGTTGCTCCTTCGTCTTCACAGACCAGCCTCTCCCTCTGCCTGAATCCCCTACTTTGCTCCATGCAGAACCCTCAAAAGACGGTCAGGTCTTGCCACTCCTCAGGAAACAGCGAAATGCAACAAGCAACTATAGCCCAGGAGGACTCGAGAAGTTGGCCAGAGGATGATTGGGAAGTAGATTGTAGCGGGTGCAGCAGTCTAAGAGTCCAAATGGGCACAATGAACGCCAACCGTGCCTTCGAGCTGGAGACCTTATCCCAGCATCGATTTCTGATAGGCAAGCTTCAAGATGAAAGCGACGCCCAGCGCAATCAAATTGAAACCAACCGCTTGCAGATCAAGATGTTACAGCAAAGATTGGATCAGCTAGATGAATCGCAGCCTCCCCCAAGCAACTCGGAAGACCAACAGGGCTACTCAAGGAACGTTCAGTCAAACTCGATCAACCAAGTTCAAGACCTGAACGAACCCCTCAAGGCGAACATGCAGCAAACAAAAGAGGAAAAGGGTAATTAAGCTCAAATCTTGGTATGTACTGCCGAATAACTTATATCAGTGGTTCCTTTTGCCGAATATATCCAGGAAATTCAGCATACAGAAATTCTGTAAACCACGGGGATGCTACTTACTATATGACAATCCCCGCTTTTGTAATCAACTCTTCTCGAGAGGGAGCTCGACACGGTCTATGAGGACCCTTTTTTTGTGACACCAGTGGATTCATCCACATAGTTAATATAATTTCCCTAGTTTTTGTTAAAAAAAAAAAGTCATGATTTTCTCTCAACGAATTCTCAACCAATGTTTTTAAACTCAAAATCAGTCGAGGGTCAACTCAAACTTGCACTCGAACTTGGATTGACTCCAACTTATCAGATTTCAATGACTCAGTTTACTAAAAAATACATAAAATATTTAGATTTTAATAAAAAAAATATTTTAAAGATTCCAAACCATGAGAGACAAAATACACAAACTCTACTCATGCATATACCATGTAAGGGTGAATATATAAAAAAAAAAAATCAAAATGGCACAGAGTGCAATACATATCAACAGCAAAATACATAATCAATGAGGCTCTAAATGGCCTCTAGACTCTAGGGTCAAAAAAAATGATACAACCATCTCCCTTTGCCTAGCCTTGTCTTCTTCAAATTTCGCAAGTTGATTTTGCAATTACAATCTAATATGTCCAATCTCCTCTAATGGGGCCATGCATGGGACAACTTGGCCTCTTATACCAACCTAGTGTTCTTTCAAAATACGAATCCCCCCACTTTATGCATTGATTGCAATATTTGCAATAAATCTGCTCATCAACAAGATCAGCATGGATCCATGCATAGTCTTTGACTCTGGGGCCATGGTAAAATTCCAATCTGCAAATTCAAATATGCAACATTGCAAACACTATCTTAAATTCTTAATATGCAAAGTTCAAACTAGTAGCAAGTTGAAAGTGCAAAACTTTAAAGATAGAATTCAGATCTGAAATTTAATGAGAGGAAAAAGTAGGAACAGATTATCATTTAACTGTTAACATATGGTATAACTGGTTGGAACGGATCACTGCTCATCAACGTTGCTTCAAAACTCCAAATGCTCAATGAGAGAGGTGAGGCAAATAGAGGGTGGGCGGGGTCTCTTTATAGCATATTGGAAGGGTTTAGAAGTTAGGTTTTTTTATCTTTTTATAAAAAAATGGAATTTTGCAGTCTGAGTCTGCCACGGTGGGGTCCAGTGCCTACTCGGCCAAGTAGGGCCGGTTTGGTACCAAATCGGCCAATTCATGCTTTGACTCAGCTAGTTCGATACCAAATTGGCCCTCTGAACCAAGCAAATGGCCAAGTCAGTACGATTGACAATCAACTCGACCAAGTTGACTTGGACAGCTTTTATAAACATTGTTCTCGACAAAGGGAATAACTCAAGTAAAAATCGTGAAATCGGTGATTTTTTCCACACCTATTCAAAAAATGAAGTTTGTGTCTAGCCCTCATACAATTGTTATTCCCATTACAAGGAAAATTTTGGAAATATATGGTGTGCTCAAACTTCATATACATTAGCAATGCTTTCTTAGTCCTTGCACATTTGCGTTGATGTATCTATGTAGCTCATTAAAGCACCAAGAAAATCAAATGGAAGGTTGGAATCATAACGCCACCCCCATGTAAGTTCCACATAGAACGGAGATACCAATAGAATGCAATTGTTGCATTATGTTGGAATGTAATGTTGCCATGCCACACTATATAATGCTATATAGTGAATTAAACAATCAAGATGACATGTTGAAGAGATGTAAAGATGCCATTATAGTTGATGCACTAATCATGTTAAATTATTCATGACTTATTTGGTTGCCTATTGAGTCAAGATATTTTGTTACAAGCTAAGCCATTCAACATTGGTTTAAAAGTACGAGAGAGAAAATAAATTTTATTTGAAACTTATACATGATTGCTCCTCAGCTCTCAACATTCGACACGGAAATATTTCAATGCCACATGACAACCATGAATAACACATTGATCAAGAATGAGTCGACTATTGTTACCACTGAATTGTCACAAAGATGTTGTAGATTGGTACTCAAATTGATCAGGGATTTGTTAAGCTACCCGATTAAAGAACTTTATGTGAAGATTGAATGCCAATGTAACCGAACTCATCAATGTTTGAGTATTTGAACTTGAGACCATGAAACTAAAGATTTGAATTGAAAGATGTAAGTGTTGAAATTTTACCCCTGTATCTCAGTCCTGAGATTGTTGACAATAAATTAACTAAACCAGAAATTATTACTGTTGATATAAAATCTAAATTTATGCGGAAACCTGCAACTGAAATATAGAATAGAAATATAACAGCGGAAGCATACAGAACCAAGCACATAAATAACACAAAACACTAGATGTTACCCTGGAAACCCCAGTGTGGGGAAAACCAGCTAAGGAGGGGCTTTATTGAGTCTTCTGGGCAAATATTACAGCAGCAAAATTACAGTCATTTCTGGAAAATTACAACAGCAACACAGAAATTTCTTACAGTACCAATAAGCAGTGTTCTGGGAGCTGTATGGCCCTCCAACACTTCTCCAAATAGTGCAGAAATTTTCCCTGCAATTGCTGCCCTTTTTCCCAGCTGTATGGCCCTCCTAGTGCGCCTCTCTGGTCTACTGAACAGACCAGAAATCTCAGCCACCAAGCTGTTGTGTTGTTCGGCCCTCTACGGCCTGTTGTACAGTCTATACAACCCTCAGAAAGGCTGTTGCACAGCCCAGCTGCACCCAGAAATCTTCATGCTATATTTGCTGCCTTTGCCCAGCTCCTTCAGCCCTCAATTCGCCCTGAAGATGGTTGTCCTGTTATGCATTTGCTCAGCTGCAAAACTCAGCCACTCACTCCAGCTCTAGCGCCCTCCTTCAGCTCTCACTTACTCAGCTCACAAATGAGAATGTGTAGTGTCCTTTCACCCTCAGCCTCATTTTATCTCCCTAGCAGACTCCCATCCTCTTTGACAAGTGTCCCAAGGCTTGGCCTCAATGTCTGAGAGTTGGGGTTGTTGGACCCCGCTCTCCACTAGGAGTTGCTTCCCCCTTGGTCAGGGACCCACACTCCACTAGCAGCCACCTTCAGAGGTGCGCCTTTTCTCCTTGCGGCCTACTTTCCATTTAAAAGTGAAGTTTTTGTTGCAAGCCTAAGTCTAACTTAAGCTGGAAATAAAAAGGTTCATCTGGATCAATTTTAGGTGCCCAGAACACATGGGCCTATGTTAAGACACCTCATGAGCTAAAACTAACACTCCCTCTTAGCAAGGGAGGTGTCTCCACTAGGATCAATCTCTGATCCAATCAAATCTGTTGTCGTTGTAGTT
>ML779661.1:784692-795027 GCA_009831015.1 Picea engelmannii
GTTCACCAATTCCTTTTCTGAAGTGATCTCTTCAATAGCTTGTAGTTGATCTCTTAACTGGGAGATCCTTACAAAGTATGATGTTATGCTGTCATCATCATTCATCTTCATGTCATGGAGCTCATTCTTCAGACTCATAACTTGTCCAATGTTTCTGACCGAGAAGAGATTTGTTAGGGCATCATACATCTTCTTTGATGAGTCAAGATGGGAGATGTAGGGTATCAAGTGGTCTTTTATGGAATCCACTATGATACTCATGGCGTTGATGTCAACATCTTTGAACTTCTCCATAGCTGCAACATTCTGTGGTTCCTTCTCTTCTCCTTCTTCAAACTCTGGCTTCACGATCTTTCCTTTCATGATATCCAGCACTTTATTCTTGGCAAGGATGAGGTCAATCCTTGTCTTCCACGCTCTGAAGTTAGAGGCTCCATCTAACTTGTTCTCAGACTTCATAGAGTTTGTCATGGCTGCTTGACTTGGTCAAACCCTAGATTTGACCAGAAATTCAAACTTCACGTCTTGGCTTTCTCAAAGTACCAGGAGATGCGTTGGGCTAGGGCACACTGATCTATCCAGAGATTGGGTCAATCCAGTCATTTAAGGTGCCTCAACACGAGGTTTAGGGTTTCTACAATTGCTTCTGCTAGTAACCCTAGCTGCAGTGTTTTTTGGAAGTTGTTCCTGCTAGTAACCCTAGCGACAGTTCCTCAACGAGCTCAATATCTAGCGGCTATGCTTCCTTCCAGCGTTTTAGGCTGACTGAAGGGGGTGTGGGCCCATAACCTGTTAGAATATAGAAGATGGTGTGCTCGTTGTACCATTGACGATATCCTCGTCACCCAACCATAGGCCAAAGCCACCCTCCAAGCACCTTAACCTTGACTGAGAATTCCTCCGGAAGCAAACCCTAGGCTAGATACCAAACAAAGGGTAGCGCACCTATCCCCAAGGATAGCGCATCACAAAAAGATGATCAGATAGTCCAAACCCTAGCCAAGAGATATTCAAGCCAATACTGAAAACTTGTTGTTGCTGCACCTGCACCTGCACCTGCAGCTCTCCTCCACATGTGCGCACCAAACTGAAAACTGCAATTCTGAGATGCTGTCAAATGAGAACTGGCGCCCTGTATTTATACTGGTTCTACCAGATTTGTTGGGGCCGACTTCTCCTTTTGGATGTGTCTGTTCAGTATATTATTATTATTTCTGGCCAACTTCTTCTCTTGGAGGCTAATAACCTAATATAAATTATCTTCTTGAGCCCACAAGACTTCTAGGGTTATTAGCCAACTCATTAGGGTTTTCTCTTGCTTTCCAGAGTCTCCTATTCTCGTCAGGTTCACATGTGGAGGTAATTACCTCTCACAGCTACCATAATATTAACAGCCACCACTCTCAAAATAGGGGTGCCTAGGAAAAATGGGGGTTCGCAGTGGGTACTAACAAGCAAAACCTTAATTCTCATAGGTCATGCATATGAAGACACGTGTGACGTAACATCATAATAAATCACTATATGTCGCAATACCATCACCATCTAATCATGAAACCTTTGGGTCATACCTCTCTGCAAATGCTTGCGAACCTAAATGCTCCTCATGTTCAACCATCACACGAGGCTCCTCCATCAAATAATAAATGCCACTCACATCCTCCTGCGATATGGCTGTCATATATAATCAATTGTCTGATGTGGAGGATGAGGGATGTACCCAACTCGATTCCACACAAAGCTGCTCAACTTGAATCTTTAATTCTTGAAGGGCCTTTTGCGTGCTCTTCAAGGAATCTTGGGTAATCTCAAGCTCCTAGGTAAGTCTGTCAACTTCCTCCTCATTTCCTTTAAGCGCATCATGGTACATCTCACCAAGCATGAGAAGATTATCTCTTTCGAAAAGTAGGTGTAGGTAGTTAGACTTCATTACTACCACTGCTTCTCTAAGCACCTAAAAATCTGCACGGGGTGGCTCTACTCCCAAACTATCATGTGACCCTAAAGCTCTCCAACAACAATCTGCCACCAATGCGTGCATGTCATCAAAATGTCTCATGGATGTCACAATTTTGTCTTCGCTTACCTTAGATTGCCCTGTCCAATGATGTGGCTCATGGGAACAATCCTCCTCAATCAAATTTTTTGATTCGTCTTCTTCCTCGAACTTCTCAAAATCAGTTTTTTTCCTTTATAAATAACTCCTGAGAAGGGAGATCAGCCTCCAAAGGACTCTTCCAAAGCTAAGTCCTCATCATACTTAGGTGTACTCACACCCAAATAGTCATAAGCATCATGACAATGATAAGACATTGGCATCGATCGAGAAACTGTATCGCATGGGCTATTATCCTGTCCATCACATATGCTAATGTCATTACCCTCATAGGCCAGCTCTAATGGTGTACAAAAGATTGTTGCTCTATCATCCTCATTGCACACATCCCTATCATAAATAGATGCATGCTCATCCAAAAGGTCAATATGTCCTTCACACTCCTTCAATTTATGCCCTGTGCTTTTAAAGGAATCCTCATTCGCTGCTAATTGGGGCTCGTACCACTCACAATGTTTGATGGTGCAAAATTCTTTGAATGTCATGGTTGTATAAAATGCCTCACCAAACGCCATATACTCCCTCAAACAATCCGTAAACTCCTCATCTTGCGCCCACTAGTATGCCCACTGATTTTCCATATGAATTTTCTTCTCACTAAATACCCTTCAGGCTGGGAGGATACAACGCTTTGATACCATTGTAATATCCCTTGCTAAATTTGTTTGGTTTTTGGTTCTGTTTAGCATGTGGAAATTTCGTCAAATAGTTTGCATACAAATGTTTCACAACAATTTATGTGTGATTTTAATCCTAGCTGCAAACTTACAAATAAATACCCACAACATAACTTATGATATCTATTGTATTAATTAATCATAACAGCAAGAATACATTTGGAAAATCCAAGCAACAATAGAACAATAATTAATGGCAAAACATGGTTTGTATTTTAGTTGTTGCCTCTGCAAAATTGTTGAGATATACAGTCTTGTAGGTGTCGATATATTGCAACAACTCCCTTTGATAGTAGCCTGTCTGAGAATAAGGAACGTCAACCCAATAATTCTTTGTAGCCAATTAGAAATAAGTGTACAGTCTTGTAGGTACAGCCACTGGTATTCTGCCTTTCCAATAGCAACAAATCGTACCCAGCAAATGAATAATAGAAGCCACAGTAAGAAATGACCTCCCCACACAAGGATATCGCCCAGCCAAGGAGATTTTTGTCCAATAACAAGTGAATCGCCCCCCCACGGCAAGGTAGCGTTGTCCAGCAGAGAATAACCTTAGCTCCTTAAACAAAACTCGACCCCGAACAATTAAACTCGGCCTCTCAAGAGATAACATGACCCGGCAATTGATAAACTCGTCCCAACTGCAACGAATCGCCCCACACAGCAATATACTTGGCTCCCTCAAGCAAATGAATGTTGCTACTGTCAAATTGACCCTCCTAAATGGAAACTCGGCCTCCTTAAGGGCATTTGACTCATCTACACAACAGAACTCAGTCGCCAACAAAATAACTCGGCTACAAAGCAAAACTTAGCCACAATAAGAAAATCTCCATCACCAAGGAAGCACGATGGAAAAATCTGGATGATCTCTTCCCTTAGACCAGCTAGGGTGGATGGTCTCACCACCGAAACCAATCTCTGAACTCTCTAGGGTTTTTCGTCCAAAGAGCCAAAACCACAAGAGCTCTCTCAATTTCGTTTTTAGAAAATAAAATCTGCATAATGAGAGAGGGCACCTTCATTCTCCTTTTATTTCCTCGTTGACCCTTTTCAGACCCCTTTACCCTTTTAATTTTCAATTAAAGATTAAAATCACTTTATAACCCTTTTTTAACCCTCTTTTAATGTCGAAAAGTGATTAATTGGCTTTTAATACATTCCCGGTCGCCGGAAGCCCCTTTCTCATCATCCCAAACTTTAGATCTTTTCGTCCCGATTCCAACAAGTTGTTACACTAAGGTATCTCCTCAGATAATATGATCTAAATAACACCATTAGTGTATTTAATTAATTGATACTCAATAATACTCTTAATTTACGAAAATCATCGAAATGCCATAGAACCAAGAACGAACTGTGCAAAAGTGATCCTGATGATGAAATACAGTAAATGGACTAGGTTGGGCCTCATATAACTCCTCCAATTCGCCCGAGCCCACCATTAACCTCCATTTACCCCTCTGGCCATGCTGACATAAAACCATAAGGTCGCCTCCAACTGTAAAGCGGGGGAATCCAAAAATGTTGACATTACAGGGGTAAATCAAAAAACACTTTAGTATAGAAAACTAGTTAGATGGAGGATAGGAATGAGAAGAAGAGAGTCAAAAAGAAGAAAGAGGAGAGAAAGTGGAACAAGAAAGAGAAAGTAGAATGAGAAAGAGAGAAAGGAGATTTATAGAGAGAGAGAGGTATCAACCGTGACAAGTTGACTAAAAGAAGACAAAGTTTGACAATATATAAAGTAGGAGAGAGTAGGTAAAGTTTGATGCAGTTATGATTCACAGTGAAACTTGTACCCAGTACAACATCATGTAGAACAAGTGGCTGAAGAACTGATCACACAGGTAGACAGGGGATGGATGATTTGTTGAGCTTTGGTGTACCTTGGGAAGTGGTCCCCTTGTGGTTGTGAGTCTCTAACCACAAGAGGGAAATATTTGTGACTATGTACCTTGTACTTTATGTCTAATTGCACATTGACTTCACTTAAGTCAAAAAGGTGGAATTTGTCACTTAAGGCAAAAGTGACAATTAATTCACTTTGTGGGTGAATTGATGGGCATAAAGTGAACTTAGGAAACTTAACCCAAAGTGGGTTTCTTAGGCCATTCATCTTTAGGTTTCCTTATGGATGGTTCAAGAGGGGCACATAGGCTCATGAGAGATTCATTCACTCATTTGTTCACTTGGAGAGTTTGAGAAGGAGCATTGAGAAGAGAATGGAGGCATTGGATGAGGGAAGTTTGGGTGCCGACTTTCATGGAGGGCTCATGGAAGCTTTGACCCTTATTATTTTGTGGTGAGTGGTCTAGCTTTGAGGAGGGCGCACTCTTGGAGGAGGCTGCAGGCTTAGCAAGCACTAGCATTACTTGAGCTATTGCAAATTTGACAGATTCAGTGTGGAGGTAGCATACAACAGCTTGTTTGTATGCAAGGGCTTCTTCATCAGTCAAGGGAGGATCAAGGGCGCATCAGTTCAGTGGGATAGGCAACAAAAGGAGAGGGCGCACTTGCTTGGGGGCATTCTTCTTGGAACCTTCTAGCAAGGCTTGAGAGGAGCTTGCTATTAGTATAGGTTCCATTGTATTTGCTTACTTGTTGTATCCCATGCTTTAGACATCACTTATATACACTTTCATTCTAAATTGATTTTCCCCAGGGGGGGTTTTATCCAGGGTCATGTTGACCAAAAATACCTGTGTTCATTTTTCATGCATGTTTAGAGTTTAAATCAGCAGTAGGAGCTTGTTAAGATCCTAGAGCAGTGCTATATGTTTTGAGGTTTGCATGTACTAACATTKGGTTACTAAAACTACTTGCAAGGGCACCTTAAAAGAGCATATAACAATCAGTTGAGGGCAGATTTCTTGGCAGAAGTAAACAGACCTGTTTGCTGTCCTAAAACAGCAGCAAGGACAGATTTGCATAACTAAACCTAGAGCCCAACAAGAGGTCATAAGACAAGCCTGTTGGGCAGCCCTCGTAGTTCCTCAAAATTCTACATGATACACTATAAGGACAATTCGGTACATGACTGTCACCATCAGTGGGATTAGTATAATATATTTTGTCACTTTTGATGTATTATCTTATTATTTATATCGTCATTATGTATATTTATAAATGATTAATTATGCATGTGAATGAATAGTCAATTTTTGGGTGTAATGACGCAAAACTCCTCAAAAGCTGTACAAAAATATTGACGAGAGAATGGAAAAAATGGTTTTCCATCGTGTTTCATGCATATCTATACCCACTTTTGTGTGTATTTTTTTAACTCTACCTGGGAATAGATGATATAATAATTTCTGCACTCAACAATGTATACATATATATTTATGTATATACATACAAATGAATCTCAAACTATCCATTAAATGTGTTGTATTTTTGGATAACACTCTTACTTTTCACATGTACAAGGTAACACCAAATATAGGATAAAGGTTTAACAAATGTTATCAGATTTTCCTTCAAAACATCTTCTTGAAAATATTGAAAGTTCACTAGTTCAAAGCATATTAAAAAAAGAGCAAGACTAAAAAATTAAAGGACTCTATAACCTTAACGTAAAGTGGTATTTGCTAGCCAGGGTTGCAACAATCTTTAACTAATATTTACTGCTTAAAGTACTATAGACCCTAGGATAATGACAAGTGCCTCACATAAGTTTAATTCCCTCAAGGTTCAACTAATGCGCAAATACATTCAAACATTAAGGAATCAACAAAAGAGAACTTGCAAGAAGCACTTACCAATTGTAATATGATTCCAGCAGGTTCACCCACAGGGCAACTGCAGTCATGATTGAAGAATTCCTTCAATACATCCTATTCACATGCAAAACATGTAGTGAGATCTGGTCCACTTCAAGACCAAGAAAACATTCATAAATCAACGAGCACATGCAGTTCAAACCAATCAAACCCGTCATGTGTTTAAACTTTAGAAAACTGCTGCAGCAATAAACAATTGCAGGGCCTGACGAATAGTATAAGATATGTCATTAATCTTTGCTGAAATAGAATCTCATGAAAGAAGTTAAGAGAGATCTAATAAACCGCTGGTTATAAACATTGACAGTGGGAAGTACATAGAAGAAAGATATGTTACCCGATGTGAAGAGTGAAAAGAAGAGCACCAAGAACGGACATATCTCTGCACCATACCTTCACGCTGGCAAAACCTTGCAGATATTGAAACTTCTTAATTAGCTTAAGTGCATGTCAGGAATATTATATAACAGAAGACAATAATAAATTATATCTGTTCAGAAACAAGGCTCTAATTATCTAGAGAAAGGTATATTAAGGTACATTTTTTGAACCTAGAATCTCCTTCTCAGAGAAAATACCATGAAATTTATGCCTGAAGCATGCAATTATAAGTAACACCCTGCAAATATACCCAAGAGAATACATTGATATCATTGTCAAACATCGCTGAAAATGACCAGGAGGTTTGCATATACAAATGTGACAAAAGCCAGACAAATTATGGGATGTTGTCTATATTACCAAAATCCAGCTGTAAAAGAAAGAGACTCGATAAATCTGCTTAAGATACTCCCTGCATGGGGCCTAGCATTAAACCTGCAATACAAAGAATTGTGATATGAGTTTACTTGAAAAGTTTTGTTAACAAACTTCAGTCAAATTCACACTGCAGAAATGTAATTGCAATTTTACATACGGAGTCCTCAGTGGTGAAAATGATTTGACAACGATATGAGACTTGAAGCAAGCCCCAAGCAACAGTATTTTTTCCCATGTAAACTCTGTCTTTATGAAGTGAACGTGCCTCAAAGCCAGCTAGCAAACATCAAACGACCACTAGAATAAATCGAGTTTCAGCTACAACATGCAGCTAAGAATTAAACAGCAAATTACACATGTCAAAAAAACATTTAAATCCGTAAACCTACAAGAGGCCAACATCCAAAAACACCTGTATTGCCCAAAACTTACTAGAACCCCAATTCTAAGTCCATGTATTTGAGCAAGTGGCTGATGAGTAAGGAGAAGCCACACATTCCTGTCAAGCTCTATAACCAAACCTTGCATATGGATGCTAGTGACAGTACCAACATATGACCCTGTTCTGCTCTGTCGCTGTTTGGTCAACTTGCCAGTTAACAAAGCAGGTGTAACAGAGAAGAAAGCAGGTACACCATTTTTCCTACTTATCAAAATGTCATCATTCCTTTTAATAGTTGCTTTGTCATTATTCATATCAGCTATTGCTTTAGACACATTATATGCCAAGCCTGCTCGAAATCCCCTGTTTGTACGATAAGTATCATCACCTTGCAATTGATAATGTTCCCTGTAGGATTCATTCTTTGAGCCTAGTGAGTTATTCTCTGGGCATACCAAAGACAATATACTCGTTCTGGTTGCAACAAAAGCATTATATTCTTCTTTTTCTTCCCCTACAACCATCAACTTCCTCTTCAACCCTGTAATAGTGAGGCATTTGCCAAATAAACTTGACAACACAGGCCGCCAAGCAGCAACAGAACCAGTGAAGTAAACAAACTCTGGATTCACACAAACATGTTGTTTCTCCCCAACAACATGCGTGTAAGGCAAGTCTTCCGAACTTGCTTTGCAAACGACTTTATGATTGCATGCCCGGAGTTCTACCAAGAAGCCAAGCACACTTTCCTCTCTGTTCTCCTCTTCTTCTGACAATACCCTGGCCCTCTTTTTTGTACTAGAAGGCTCCCCGTTGCTATTATCTTCCTTGTATAAAACTCTCGAGTTCGTGTCCACATTACAGGCATTTTCCGCTTCGCCATTGTCTTCTCCCATGGAAACTCTTGACCTCTTGTTAGATTTAATGGCATTGTCCTCATTGTTATGATTTTCCACAGATGAGACCCTGGACTTTTCATTCAAAGATTTGACAGTTTCGTCTTTGAAGGACTTTGGAAAAAGGCTACAGTTGTATTCAGGAAGGTCAGACGAAAAAGTATTTTCATCCGTTTTCCCCAACAGCTTTCTTTTAACATCAGGAATGCAAGGGACGGCGCCAACTGCATCATTATTTATTGTCATATCTTTTCTATTTTTGACAAAACAGGTAACTTTGCTGGCATTATCAGACATTGTATCAATTCTTGAAGGTCCATCTTTTCTATTGTTGACAACATTATTACGTTTGGTGATAATATCAGGCTTCTTGCAGGGRAGAACAAATGGAGGGCTCATGGCATACAATCTGCCGCGGATTGTAGTGCGAGAACTGTGGACTCTCTTTTTGCAGGGAGGGGTTTCTAACATAAGGTTCCGAGTTCGAGCCGCAGTAGGACTGAGATAGAGAGAAGGAAAATTCTGCTTCTGCGGCTCAGGATTCTCGCCGGCTAATGCCCACTTATTGATTTCTAGGTATCCACCGCCAGTTTTAGCCGGTATAAAATTCCATGACAGAACTAGAAGTTGGCGATCAATCACGCGAGGGTCAAGGTCGAGCACTACACAACAAATCGTAGAGGTGTGGTCTGTGAAAGCCAAACAATCGGCTTTTAAAGTACAAGCCTGGAAATGTGAATTGCTGTTCCAGAGGTGTATCGTTCCAATTATGATGGTCGGATGTTTCAAAGGCTTTAGAGTTTTCCACTGGGTTCCAGGATTGGTGCCAAGGTTATCAGAGTGTGAACGTTTTCGTTTCTTCGGAGGACTTTGAGGGCTGGAGGTCGAAGCCAAGGAAGGATTCCGGTGGGATGGAGTTTGGAGAAGGAAGGAAGAAGAATCAAGCGTAGAAAAAGGGTCGAGAGAAACAGCACCGGTAAGTGGAGATGCTTGTTGAAGCAGCTCTTGAATTGATTGCACCGCATACTCCATATATCCCTTATTCTGTTCTAGTGCCCTCCCCTCCTCTCCTCTGCTCTGCGCTACTGGTGCTGTGTTGTGCTGATGCGGATCTTACTTCCTGTACCCCGTTTATGGCCTTCTTTGTGCCTTTTCATACATGAATTTTAGCGGGGCTGTACATTTCAAAATGTGGTTTATCAATTTCAGAAAAAATATAGACATTCAAACTTTTATTATAGTTAACGTTTGGGAGATTATATAAATTGAGAAAAATCAATACACTACTACTAAGATCATTTCCAAGCCGAGCCTCCTTACTTAAGTTTTAATCTTCATTGTTGAACTTCCAAACCTTTGGTTTCATCTTCCTTAGATCTGAATGACTCTTTCTATTCAGCTATGAAACTTTATATTTCTCCTAAATAATATTACAAAGTACCTCAATCCCTAAGGATTATGTATATTAACATCTTTTCTGTTAATCCGAAGGGGTGTTTGTGAGTCCAAGCATCATTCTTAATTTTTCATTTTTTTCTCTTTCAAGCGCTTTGGTGGATATCTCTGCAATTTGTTCATTTGTGGAACAATGTCTCAAGTGAATAGTCTTGCCTCTACAGGATATCGAATCAGATGGTACTTTGTGTTGATGCAAGATACCAGATATATAAAATATGCAGAACAGAAACGAAATGCTAGAAATGACAGAATAACAGTAAAA
>ML779661.1:800886-839402 GCA_009831015.1 Picea engelmannii
AAGCTTCTATTAGGTCTTCTTACATCCACCTTATTCTATTTTATTGAAAGGTCTTATTAATATTGACCTTTATTACATCCGAATACATTGATCTACCTATGTGCGGGTTAGGACCTTAACAGTTGATATGCTTGGTTTGATCATGGAATCTATGATTCTTGGCCAACTTGATCACAAAAGTATTTTCAACCAAAAGAAGAGTAGAATTCACATGTTTCTCTTGCAAATCTTCAAGTATTTTCCTGAGCCACGCAATCTTTGTTGTTGCTTTTGCAACTGCCACATATTCTGCCTCTGTTGTGGAATTTGTTGGAACTGACCATTTGCGTGATCTCTAGAAGACAGTGGTTGATCCAAGACTCATGAGATAGCTTGAAGTTGACACTCTATTTTCTTTATCCCCATCAAAGTCTAAATCAAAGTATCTAATCAAGTTGAATTCATCCACCTTAGAGTACTTGAGTCCAAAATCTTGAGTTCTCTTCAAGTATTTTATAACTCTTTTTGCAGCAGACCAATGTCCTTCACAAGGTTTTTGCATAAACCTTAAAAGAATCCCAACAACAAATGAAATATCAGGTTCGGTGGTGGTAAGGTAGATAAGACTTCCCACAAGTTGCATGTACTTGGTTGCATCCTCAAATTCATTCCCTTCTTTCGATGTGAGCTTCAAATTCTCTTCCATTGGAGTAGAGAGAGGGTTACACTCAACCATGCCAAACTTGTTCAACGATTCTCCAATGTACTTATTGTGGGAGATGAATATGTGCTTTGGATTTTGAGTCACTTCAATGTCCAAGTAGTAGTGAAGATGTCCCAAATCTATCATCTCAAAGTCTTTCTTCAACTCTTTCTTTATGGATGCAATATAGCTTTCGGTGTTCCTTGTGATCATCTACATACACTATAAAATATAAAACAGTTTTGTCAACTGATCTAGGTGGATATCGTTGGTCACCCACCTATTCCAACTGGCTCAAAACAGTTTTTTGGTAACTTACTATTTTTAGGAGTTTTTTGGTTCCTAAACTTTTGGGGCCATTTTAAAGGCCTAAATGAAGTTTTTTCGGGATCAAGCACCTCAATGATAGCCAAAGGCTCTAATTAAGCCCCCAAAATGAATCTCTTCAACGATACCTTTCCAACGAGCTATCGTGCACCCCAAACGGAGATCGTATTCCAAAGTTACTCCCCTAGGAAGTTGATACACCAAACTACCCAAAACGGGGTCCACAAAACTGTTGGTTTTTCATCTTCCAGGGTTAGGGTTTTAGATTTTCTTTATGATAAAAAGGCCTTTGGAGCCTCATAGTAGCATTCATCTTCTTGTGAATGCGAGTAGTCGTCACATCTCTTCTCGGAGATAAGTTGTCACCATTGAGTCTTTCACTTTGTATTTCTACAATTTTGTACATTTCACTCATTAATAGAAATTGTGTATTATTGTATATTTGTGCCTCTTGTTATATTTCCAATATATCTCTGTTATATTATTGTCACTCTTACAATATCTCTGTATATTTATGTGTTATATCTCAACTCTCATTTCGTATCGAAAATAATCTGGATCAGTGGTATCAGACTAGGTTGCTCTTGATCGTTTTTCAATGCATGTCCCCGACGAGGTCTAAGTATAGCAAGTTGGGTCTCGAGCTTGTCTTTCTTGAGGGAAATTGCTCTCACACGCCCAAGAAACCCTCCATGGCAAAAGAAAAGAAAAATGACGGAGCAGAAGATTCTATCAATCGGTTGCTTGAGCAAGTTATCATGCGACAGAGGGACAAAATGATGGAGAATTTTTTCCACATCCTTCAACCCCTGTCGATAATAGAAGGTGTATCTTTATCAAGCGACCACTTTGGAAGCACCTCTCCTTTCAAGGTATAGGGTATTCTCATATTTGAAGGCCAGATAGATGTGGATGCCCTAGACAAATGATTAAATTTGCTAGAAGGTTATTTTGTTGTTCACAATTTTTCTGACAGGGAAAAGATCACCTCTGCACTCTGTAAGGCTCTCCCCCATGTCAAACATTGGTGGGAAACTTACTAGGAGAAAAGTTCCACAGAGGAGTCTAGAATATGTGCAGTCGAGCCCACCTGGGATTTTTTTGTGGATGCGGTTAAGGAACAATATTACCCTATTGGAAACTATGAGGACTAATACATGAGATGGACCACCATGTGTCAAGAGAGGAGCCAAGCAGTGTCAGAGTTCACTAATACCTTCCATACCTTGCGCACCAAACTGGGTATCAAAGACTCCGAGTGACATTTGGTTCTGAAATACCGTGGGGCTCTACACAAATACATCCAAACTAAGATGGATTTTCTGGACATCTCATCATTGGGTGTTGCTTATCAATATGTTGTTAAAATCGAGCAGAAATTTAAGCACCAGAACAAACGGGAGTTCGGGTCTGCAAATTTGCAACAACCAAAGCATGATAAAGACAATCCTAACAAATAGCCTTCTGAAAACCCGTCCAAGCCACATAAGGGTAACAAAAAGACAAAGAAGGACACTCGAAAATGGTG
This sequence comes from Picea engelmannii, assembly GCA_009831015.1. Classification (NCBI taxonomy): domain Eukaryota; kingdom Viridiplantae; phylum Streptophyta; class Pinopsida; order Pinales; family Pinaceae; genus Picea; species Picea engelmannii. The sequence goes on from ML779661.1 coordinate 803,424, forward strand.
TGATTTCCATGAAAGCCCCTGACACAAAACCAATGAATGTCGCTCAAAACAGTCATTGGTGGCCGAGATAAAAAACAAGGAGTTGAACCCTGATTCAAAATCTGATTCAAAAAATATTGGTAGAAGACAGATCATTGACGCAAACCCCACTGCTATTGTCGCGACCGCAACAATTCAACTTGAAGAACCAATAGATCCTGAAGAGGGGGAGCGCCTTTTTCATTCACAGATGTGGGTGAAGAGGACCCTGCTGCATTTTATTGTTGATATCAGAAGCCAAAAGAACCTCATCTCAGTAGAGGTCTTCAAACAATTGGGATTATCGACAACACCACACCCGCAACCATACAACATTGGGTGGCTTCGCTAGGGACGAGATCTTTGTGTCAATTAGCAGTGTCGATTTTCATACGGCATCCAACCCTTCAAAGATGAGGTATTATGTCATGTTGCCTCGTTGGATGTATGTGATGTTCTTTTGGGCCAACCATATATGTGGAAGTGCCATGCTATTTACGAGTCTCAACCTCATAGTGTCATTGTTACTCTCGGGGGTCATCTCTACAAGATACTAGAGGTAGTTCCAATTACTGCCCCACCTAAACAGTGCTGCAAGGTAGTATCTCATACTACAAAATTCAGTTTCTATACAATATGTTCAAAAGGTGAATAGAAGGACACTACAACCACTACAGCCTCAACCCAAGCATCTTTTATCCAACATAAGCAAGTCGACAAGATTGCAACAAAGAGAAAAGATTCATTTTGCACACAATCATCTTATGTAGCCCGACTGGTTGAACAGACTCAACCCCGCCAACAACAGGTTTGTGACGGCCTTCAACAAGCTAAGCAATGCAACTTCTCCAGCAAGGCAAGCAACTCATCAAGATGCAGATTCAGCAAACACTTTTTCCTCTCCCTCGGGCAATCAACACAATGGAAACCATTGTTTCCTAAGGAGGGAGGATTGATCCGAGTGGATATCGGTGGCCACCCACCTATTCCAACTGGCTCAAAACAGTTTTCTGGTAACTTACAATTTTTAGCAATTTTTCGGTTCCTAAACTTATGGGGCCATTTTGAAGACCTAAATGAAGTTTTTTCGGTATCGAGAACCTCAACAATGCCCATAGGCTTTGATTGAGCCCCCAAAATGAATCTCCTCGGCGATACCTTTCCAAGGAGCTATCACGTGCCCCAAACGGAGATTGTATGCCAAAGTTACACCCCCGGGAAGTTGATACACCAAACTACCCAAAACAGGGTCCACAAAATTATTGGCTTTTCATCTTTCAGGGTTAGGGTTTCAGATTTTCTTTATGATAAAAAGGCCTTTAGAGCCTCATTGTAACATTCATCTTCTTGCGAATGCATGTAGTTGTCACATCTCTTCTCAGAGATAAGCTGCCACCATTCTAGAGAGTGTTTCACTCTGTATTTCTACAGTTTTGTACATTTCGCTCATTAATAGAAATTGTGTATCACTGTATATCTGTGCCTCTTGTTATATTTCCGATATTTCTTTGTTATATTATTTTCGCTCTTGCAATATCTTCGTATATTTATGTGTTATATCTCCGCTCTCATTTCATACCGAAAATAATCTGGATCATCAACTTTCTTGACGAACAGAGTTACGTCATCAAGATTGAAGTGCTTGAAATTCAATTTCAAAAGATGTTCGGTTAGCTTTTCATACCAGGCTTGTGATGCTTGTTTTAGGCCATATAAGGATTTGATGAGTTTGTATATTTTTTGTTCTTGTCCCTTCACAACATAACCTTATGGTTGAGACATGAAGACGTTATCTTTCAAGTCTTCATTCAAGAAAGCAGTCTTCACATTCATTTGATGAACTTCCCATCCATTATGTGCTGCCAAGGCAAATAAAGTATGAATGGTAGCCCATTTTGTTGTGGAGGAAAAAGTCCCCTCATAGTCAATACCTTATTTTTGGGAAAATCCTTTTTCCATGAACCTCGCTTTACGCTTGTCAAGTGAGCCATATGATTTGTACTTCTTCTTGAAGACCCACTCACATCCAATTGGTTTGCTTCTGAATGGATGGTCCACCAACTTTCACGGTCCATTCTTGAAGAGAGCGTCGTACTCCTTCTGTGTGGCTTCTTTCCATTCATCATGAGAAGTTACTTCTTCAAAGGAAGTTGGTTCAAATTTAGTAGATAAATTCAAATCACAATCATATGAAACATCCATGTCATCTACATCACCTAAATTTGAATTATCTGCATCACCTTCATCTAGTCTTGTGGAAATTTTGGTTCCTATCTTTATGACCTCATAAGGATGGACACTTTCAAGTGTCTTTATGAGAAACTTTGGTGGATCTTTCTGAGATGGTCCAAGTAACTCAGTTGATTGAGATGGTGTTGAATTCTCATCAAGGCTCAACCTTTTGATCCTTTCCATCACATCATTCAAATGAACTGCAGGTTTTGACGAAGTGGCTGGAATTTTTTCATCAAGGGGAGATGGTGCTTCAAAAGGAGATTCTAGAGATTGATCTAAGATAGGGATCCCCCCTTCGAGATGTGGAATCTCATCATCAAAATCATAATAGGTGAGATGGACACATTTTTGAAAAACATCATGGAACAAACCATGTTTAAGAGAGTCGTGTTCATTCTTTCAATTACACCATTTTGTCGAGGATTGTATGGAATCGTGGTTTGATGCTTGATCCCATGTTGGTGAAGGTAGCTTTCAAATTCATCAGATGTATATTATCTTCCATTATCAGTGCAAAGAGAGCCAATATGAAACTAAGCTTCATTTTGGATCCGCACATGAAAGTTTTTAAAAGTTTTAAAATCCTATGATTTATCTTTCAACGAGTACACCCAACACATCCTAGTGCAATCATCAATAAAAGTCATGATACATCTAATGTCATTAGCAGAGGGAACAAGCATGGGGCCACACAAATCAAAATGTATCATTTCTATTCTTTTACATGCTCTCAAGGTAGAATCATGAAATGGTTGCTTGTTATGTTTTCCAAGGATACAAGCCTCACATGCTTCAAATTCGTTGGAATGGTGGGCAAACCAAAAACACAATTATTTTTCAACAAACAAACGATGTCATAATTAATGCATCCAAGTATAGCATGCCATGAGAGACTAGATGGTAATGTACCTTCATCGTGGTGAGAGAGGTATGCATAATTTTGTGCATGTGCAAATGTCCTTTTAACTTCAACAATTTTCCGTCCTCTACTCCCATCATAACGACCATGTTGTCAAAAGCCTTCCTTATTTGAACTTTGCCACCAAAGATACAGATAGAGTGGCCTTGTTGTTGAATGCGCACAAGAGACAAGGAGTTCCTTCATAGCTCAGGAACATAGAGCACATCATGCAAAAGAAAATCCAAGAGTCTAGGCAATTTAAGCCTAATGGTGTCAATTCTTGAAGGTTTGAGACTTTATTTATCTGAAAAATAGACTATACCATCTACAATGTCATTGAAATCTTCAAAGAAGTCTCTCCAGAATGTCATGCGGCATGTTGCACCAGTGTCAGGCAACCATGCATCTCTCTAAGAAGCAAATGAAATGTTAAACAAATCCTTGGCTACTCCTATATTATAATGGGCAACAATATAATGAGCAAATTTGAGTGCTTTACCTTTAATCAGATTTGTTGTTTAAACTTTGTCTTCTTTATGATTATGTTTGTCTTTGATCTTCTCCCATGGGATTTTGCATGTCTTTACTTCACGTGACCCATTCTTTCTGTAACGATCATAGTGAAGATAAGATTTCTCACCGTGGTTATGCCTACCCCCTGCCTCTAAAATTCTTTCTTCCATGTCCTCTTTTACTGCCTTCTCCTCTAGAACTTCAGGACATTTCAACATGCCACCCATTTTTACCATTCAATGCATGAATAAAATCTTCAACATCTTAACGATCATCAAACTCAATGAAGGCATGGTTTGGGGGCTTTCATGCAACCCATACACTGCGAAGAACCCCAAACAGACTAAATTCATCCTCCAAGTCAAGCTCAATTGCTCGAAAATCCAAATTGCCAACATACACATGATACATAACTTCACAAAGTTTAAATCATTGAATATACATTGTTCTCCGGACCATGCTTGTCTAGGTGTTCCATGTCAGCAAGCAAGGACAAATCCTTCTTGAACAATTGTCTAAAGAAAAGATTTGGAGCCTTTGCCATGCCATCCCATGTTGAACATCCCTCTAGCACGAGATGGTGATAAGATTTGTGCAAGAGATTTTGGAGGGGAGTTTAAGTAGGTAATGGACATCAAATGGAGTCGAATGACAAGCCTTTGAATATGCTTGCAAAACCCTTATCATAATATATCATCATCTTCATCTTTTATAGCCTCTCGACAATACAACAATTCAACAAGAAATGATTTTGCACTACCAGTCGAACAACGACAGGTAGGGTCGAACCATTGTTCAAAACTCATCTAGTCTCTTGTAAGCGCTATTGAAGAAGGTTATTTGGCTCAATGAGAATGAGCAGCAAAGCCAGTCAAACAATATATGTTGGCAACCTGCTTGACAATATTCAAGAATGAGAAATTGAAGATTTATTTCATGAGATACAATTTGTGGTCGTGAAGGATATAATTTTGATGGGCATCATTAGGCTAGGCCAATATCTAGGCCGAGAACGCTTGTTGGGAGATCTATTGCCTTGAGCACAACATTCAGTTTGATGTCCAGATGCCCAGTGACAAGATGTAGTGAATGCCTAATCCCAAGGAAGAAGAAGAATCAAAACGGGGGATTCAGCCCTCTGACCTAGACAATGTTTACGCCCATGCAATGTGCACAAAGAAGAATCTCTCACCGAAATGATGAAGTGGATGGACAGGGGGAGAGGATTTCAGAGAGTGGCAGATTGAGAAAACCCTAATACCTGCAAACTACAAAGATGAGGATGCAAATGGAAAGCTTACATGGAAGGAATAACTAGAGGCATTTATGCATATTGGATACAAACTCATAGAGTGAATAACCAGAGGCATTTGTGCATGGAATCATGGAGTTAAAGCCTGCTCTAATACCACTGTTAGGCTAGGTATGGGAAGATAATGAGTTTTGTGCTAGAATCTTTATTGACTTGTCTCTGCAACATATTCAAACTTTGTAGCAGCTCCTCTTGAGCTCTTATAATCCGTTCATTATCTTTTCTATAGCTCTGTAATTCTTTTTGCAAGCTTCTCATAGTCTCAACCAATGCCACTGGCTCTACACTGCTTCTATGTCCATTGGACTCAGTTTATGCTTTTCCCATGTTGATATGTACACCTTTGATATCATCCTCATGGTTGTGAGATCCTTGGGCATCCTCCATATCTCTAGTCCTCATAAAGGAACCAAATTGTTTTGTTTGTACCTCTAATTTTGTAATAAATGTGCATGCAACAATTACCTGTTAGAGTTAAGCATATTATAAAATTGTCATTAATTAAGCTACAACCCCTTTTTTCCTTGTTTTTTTCAAAGAGTACTTATAAACAAATCAAAATTCTGAACTTTCAAATCTATTCCCTTATGAATTATCTTTCTGATGACTATACTTATCCCTTGATTTGATTTATGACCTGAAAATTATGGCTCTCTGAAATCAACAATTTCACCCTTTTTTGCACTTGTTTCACTCGTGCCAAAAATCCTAAGGGCTAACTTCTCCCTCTTATAGAAGAAAATATGGAAAGAACCAGGATTTTTTTTATATTGGGTGCTTATAGTATTCCCAATTGTGAATACACAACAACTCTCATAATTAGGATCTGATTTTCCATCCAACTTCTGCATCAATCTAGGTTTGGCAATTTTTTCCTTTTTCATTTCCTCCTGACTTAGTTTTTTAGCTGAAAATGGAAAAAAACTAGCAAAAAATCCCTCGAGACTAAGTTTTCTGGATGGATGAGTATGTGAAATGTCAACTAAATAAAATTTTATGGATTGGTGACCTGGGGTCCCTTTTCCTCCCCTGAAGATTTAAAAATCCCCAAAAAATGCCCAGGAATAGTGGATTTTTCCTTGTTTTGGCATCTCTACTCCAAACCCTTTTGAATTTCGCTAGATGCCCAATCGGGTATCTTCGTGTCTGTTTTTTTGACTCCCTATAAAAATTTCACCTTTACCTGGGCACTAGTTACTCAACACGACCCAGATCTTTAAAACCCACTATTTTATGTTTTTAAAAAATTTGAAGTAGAATTAGTTAGTGGCCTTCATTAACACTCTTGTATCCCTCGCCATTGCTGATATACCCATTGAATTTCACCTAATTATAAGTGGAACTTCTCTTGTTATGCCTAAAACAAGTTTTTGGCTCCAGACTTTTTTTGTAAACTTTTCAATTTGTCTCCTTCCCTTTCCTCCTCTTTCTTCTATTATCTCTCTCTTCTCTTCTCCTTCTATTCTTCTCTTCTCTCTTTCTTTTATTTTCTTCTTTCTTTTCATTGCATCAACGAGTCAGAATCTTTCTTACTTGTTGATATGTGCTCCTCTATCGACAATCAAAGATCTTTCTATCTCGTCGATACACACCCTTTATTGACGATCAAAGATATTTTCTTCTCATCGACATTTCGATGCCCAAAAGACTTTATCCTCTAATGTTTCAATGACTTGAAATATTTTACCCTTGCCAACATTTCGGCGCAAGACCTTGTTTCTTCATCGATGCATGAGATCTTTTTTCTTTGTTGACATTTTGGTGCAATATATCCTTTATTCACCGATGTTTCGACGATTTGAGAAGATCTTTTTTCATTGACGTTTTGATGAAATATCTTCTTTCTTCGATGAGGTTTTGGTGACTTCAGAAGATCTTTCTTCGTTGATTTTTCCACAAAAGATCTTCTTTCACCAATGTTTTTACGACTTGAGAAGATATTTCTTCGCTGACATTTTGTCGTCACAATCTCTTTTCCTCGTCGAAACACTCTTTTATCGATGACTCCAAAAGATCTTTCTTCGTCGACACACTGTATCGACGACTTCAAAAGATCTTCCTTCATCGACACACACTGTATCGACGACTTCAAAAGATCTTCCTTCGTCGACACACACAGTATCGATGGTAAGTAAAATTTTAGACACTTATTCGATTTTCTCAAAACATGAAATTCCAAACACACGACTGTCACAAACCTGCGTACGTGACTCCCTAGGCAAACTCGACCATTCAACAATTGTATTCGACCACTTAGTTGTCCAAATAATCCTTTGCACCAAAAATAACAATACAAAAATTCAATTTTGAGGGGTTGTGACCTTGATTTCTCAAGCTCGGAAAAAAAAAATTTCACCTATATTCACACAAATAACATCTTATTGTTTTGTAGCAATCCCTTGCTGGTCCAATGTTGCAACCAGAGCTATAATACCACTCTGTAGCACCCTCACTACTAAACCCATAAAAATGTTTATGATACCATTAAACTGAATGCAATGCATCAAGGATTTAACATGCATCTAACAACATTTTTAAAACATGAATGCAACTAAACTAACATTCACGCAACAACATATAAATGCTAAAAACTCAGAGTAAACACACAACAAATAAATGCTATAAATAAGACAATGAACATAGATTAAACACTTATCTTTTAAAAGCAAATGTGCAACGAGATGCAAAGGATGGAATTTCCATCTAATCATAGAATTGTTGCTCCAAATCTCAGTAGCAAATCACTCGCCAGCTAGGGCTACGAATCTACAAGAAAGGGTGTCTCCATTGTCCACTCACAGCCCAAAAGAAACCCACAACAAGCTAATTTTCTTACAACTATCCTAATCCTTCATCTCTCTTCCCCTCAACCTGCACAACCCAAGGAATGGGATCCCCCTTCTCTGCATGCAGTCCCTCAAGCCTTCCCACTTGCTTACAGGGCTCCAACATAGGTTGGCTACAAATCTCTCTTATCTGGGACTCCACGAACTCATAGTTGCAATAATAAACACTCAACAACAACTCACTTGCTTTGTGATAATCTCTCACATAGAAATATTTTCTATAGGCCTAATAGCCCACCTCGTCATGCATCTGCAGCTCCAACAAGCTGCCCTCAAACCCCACTATGGCCGCCTTCAACCTCCAACATTGAGCTCTCCCTTGTTGTCTCAAAAATTGCATGTAAAAACTACCCACAATACCCATTTGAATTTCCCTTTTACCCATGCATGTTGACTCTCACATTCCCCAATGTTGATTGTACTCAACCCCATGCTCTCAATAACTATGGGATGTGATTTTTCACACCAACCCTCTTACATGTATTCATTAATTGGGGATTTGATACACTCAAAGGAAATTAGAAGGTCCATACACAATAAATATTGGCGTTGTTTTAACTATTCTACTTTTTGACCTTTTCGTCGGAATCCAACAACATAAATCTACATGAAATCACAATTTTATGTTGTTTAAATTGCATTTCTAAATACTTAAATGGATTTACCATGATGAAAAACCCCCGGGGAACTCAGATTATACAGAATTAACCACTCAAATCTATAGATCCAACAATTTATCATTGATTTTCGAACAAATATCCTAAGAAGATATCCCCGAAAAAAAAACAAAATGTAGAATGTTTAGACTATGACATAAATAATTTTAGAAAAGTGGGTTGGGATTAATACCCATGAATAATTCCCCCTTGGACTACTTGGACGCCCCCCCCCCCTCCAGCCCCACCCCTCTCTTATGGAAACTTAGTCCCCGTTACTATGTCTGTGTCTAGGGATTTGATAGTGTCTGAGTTGGTAGTACTTCATAACAATCTACTAATCGATGCTCTCATGGTCATGGGTAGGACCGATAGAGACATCCATGTGTTAGGGTCAAAGAATCATCTTCATGTAGTCAACATTACATTTATTTTATTATTTTTGATATACAATATTTACATATTACATCGTTTGGCCCACAACTATATATCACATTTACATTATACATCGCTAAATCGGGGATTAAAAACAAGGATGTTACACATAGCATCTACAAATGCTATTTGGGTGATTCTTTAGTAGAAAACACTTACATGCATGGTAGCCCCATTTTCACCATAATTACCAGTTTCAAGAAACTATCCCCCATACCCACTATGACTGCCCACTTCTTTCCAACACTCAACTATGTTTTTCCTCACTTCTTGCTCAACTGTAAAAATGTTCTTCTTCCTACATGGATTTCCTCTTCTCCCATGCTTGCTTGACTCTTACCCATCCCCCAAGGATGATTACACTCAACCCAAGTTGTCATAACTAAGTGAGATAACTTCATCACCCAACCTATTATATGAATTCATTGATTGAGTGCTTAATAAGTCAAAGGGATAAATAACTAAATGACATGCTGATTTATGAAGGTGATTTAAGACTCAATGCATATGGAAACCCTTCAAAACCCCCATCTCTTGTGGAATCATATCCCCCCCATTTATTTGGTACTGACCCATCCACAGCCAGCGATGTATTTCATTTTATTATTTTTTCAATGTACAATGTTTACATATTACATCGCTTGGCCCTGGCCATTCATAATATTTACAAAAAGACAATGTTACATTGGGGATTAAAACATGGGTGTTACAATCCCCTCCTCCTACAATTTGCACCATCCTCAGTGCACATCACCACACACACATGTACACTTGTATGGTGATGTGCATATAAATATACAATGCTACAGTGGGGATAAAAATTGGGGTGTTAAAATTCCTTCCCCTACAATTTGCATTGTCCTCAATGAACATCGCAACACACACACACACACACGAATATGCACACCTATATGGTGATGTGGATACAAATATACAATGATACATCGAGGATCAAAATTGGGGTGTTACAATCCCCCCCTAAAATTTGCATTGTCCTTAGTGCACATCACCATACAGGTGCGCGTCGGCTTGCACGTGCACACACACACACATGGTGATGTGCATACAAACATACAATGCTACATCAGGGATCGAAACATGGGTGTTACAATCCCCTCCCCCTATAATTTTCACCGTACTCAGTGCACATCGCCATACATGTGTGCATACACACACAGAAACAATTTTACATCACAATACTTGATAATTTCCTGGATTAATGATTCTTGTAGCAATTCTAATGAGCAATCTCTCATTCCTCTTGGTCTGGACAACCCAAGGAAGTGTACCCCCTTCTCTGCACCGTAGTCCCTTAAGTTGTAGCACTTCCCTTCCAGGGTTCCAGCATAGGCCGAACATGGAGTCTCATAGTTGTGGCTTTAGGAACTCCAACTGCACCAAAATGGAGTCTTTGTACAATTATGTACAAATGTACATTCAAATTCCCTTAGAATCTACAAAAAGTTGGCAGTACTCTTCCCACATGGCCTCCTCATGCTCGCATGTAGAATCTTTGGAACCATGGTAAGTCCATTGGACTTTTATGGGGTCGATATTTCAGTTCCTAAGCACTTTGACTTTCCAATCCATGATGCACATCGATGCCACCCGAAATTCACCTTTGTGCTCTGCCTGGATCATAGTCCAATCAATCGCCTGGTTAGGATCATGCACTTGCTTCTTCAATAAAGACACATGAAACACATTATAAACTCGCGTGGATGTATGCAATGTAAGCATGTACGTGACAAGGCCTATTATCTCTCGAAATTTAAATGGCCCACGATATCTTGCTTCCAACTTTGGGAAACTTCCCAATTTTAGCGAGCTCCTTTTTTTACTTTACTTTTAGAAACACATGCTCACCCAATTTGAATTCCCTGTGTTCTTTTCCCTTCCCTGCATAGTTTTTTTTAACTATCTCGTGCAATATTTATATTAAGTTTTATCCTTACCATCTTCTCTTCCATTTATCTTATCAATTCTGGCCCAATAATGGCTCCGTCTGCTGGATTATCCCAACTTATTGGCATGTTGCATTTTCTGCCATACAAGGCTTCAAATTAGTTCATCTTCAATGATTCATGATACCCATTATTGTAAGCAAACTCAACCAAATGAATACAATCTTCCCACCTATAAGGTTGATCCATTACATACATTATTAGCATATCTTCAATTATTTGGTTGACCTTGTCTATTTGCCCATCCAATTCTTAATGATATGTTGAGCTTAAATTTATATTTCTACCAAACTATTTGAACAATCCTTTCCAAAAATTGGAAGTGAACTTGGAATCTTCGTCTGACACTATTGCCTTAGGGACACCATGTAGCTTGGCAATTTCTTTCATATAAATTTCTGCAATGTTGGTTGTCTTATGCGTCATCTTGACTATAATAAAATGTGCAACCTTCGTATGCATGTCCACCACTACCATGATGGGATCATGTTGCCTTTTTTTTCTGGACAACTTGGTAATGAAATCTATGGTAAGAATCTCCCATTTCCATTCAGGAAAGGGCAATGGTTGCAACAATCTTGTTGGATGTCTATGCTCAGCCTTTAGCTTTTGACATTCCATGCATCTAGCAATAACATCAACTACATCTCTCTTCATACTGGGCCAAAGGTATTGGCCTCTTACAATCATAATTGTTTTTTGATACCCTAGATGTCCAGTGTATGGTACATTGTGCATCTCTTTCAAAACTAAATTTCTCAGCTCTTGAGAATTATGAACATAATTTTTTTTTTCCAGTATAAGAGGATTCCATCTTGCTCCAACCTATAATCTTTAAATTTCTACTGATATATTTCTTCAACTTGCACATAATGTTTGTCTGTTGTTATAGCCTCTAAAATTCTATCTTTTAAATMTATATCACACATACTAATGGATGTAGCATGCATTTCATGAACTCTTCTGTTGAGTGCACCAACCACTTCATTCAGTTTCTTGTTAATGTGATTTATATCAAARCCATACTCATTTAGAAATTCCAACTATATAACTTGTCTTGCATTCGATATTGGTTGTCCAGACAAATATTTCAAACCACTGTGGTCTATCCTCGGTTCAAATTTTATGCCCATGAGATAATGCCTCCACATTTTTAGTGCATAAACAATTGCTTCCAATTCCAAGTCACGTGTGGCATAGTTCCTCTCATGCTCCTTCGACTTTCTTGACTCATAACAAATTACATGCCCATTTTGGGTAAGGATTCCACCAAGCCCTTCTTTACATGCATCTGTGAACACAACAAAATCTTCATTTGGATTTGCAATCTTTAAGATAGGTGCACTAGTTAATAAATCCTTCAAGTGATGGAAACTCTCTTCACACTTGGTAGTCCATTCAAATTTTATCTCTGCAAGGAGATGATAGAGTTTGCAATCTTAGAGAAACCTACAATGGATCTCCTGTAGTAACCAACTAGACCCATAAATGATTTAACCTCTGAAATATTCTTTGGTGCTGGCCAACCTTTGGTTGCTTCAATATTTTCTAGATCCACTACAATGCCCTCCTCCGATATGATGTGGCCTAGATATTGGATTTTCCTCCGATAAAAAGTGAACTTACTCAACTTGGCATATAATTGGTTTTATCTCAACACTTGTAGCACCGTCCTCAAATGCTTCTCAAGCTCCTCCTTTGTCTTCGAGTAAATAAGCATATCATCCAAGAAGACAATAACACATTTGTCCAGGTATTCTTTGAATACTCCATTTTTTAAACACATCATAAAAGTAGATGAAACATTTGTCAACCCAAATGGCACCACTACAAACTCATAATGACCATGCCTCATATGAAATATTATCTTACTAGTATCTACTTCTCTGATTTTCACTTGATGATAACTTGATCTCCAGTCAATCTTGGAAAATATCTTTGCTCCTTTTAATTGATAAAAAAGATCATCGATCTTTGGCAAAGGGTACTTATTTTTCACAATGACGTTGTTAAACTTTTTGAATTCAATACATAACCTTAGAGTTCCATCCTTTTTCTTCACAAAAAGAACCGGGGAACCCAAAGGTGAAACACTTGGGCATATGCACCCCTTCTTCAACAACTCTTCTAGTTGCATTTGCAACTCCTTCAGTTCTGGTGTACTCATTCTATAGGGAGTCTTGGACATTGGGCAACTCTTGGCATCAATTCAATAAAGAAATCAATGTCTCTCTTGGGTGGAAATCCTAGCATTTCCCCAAACACGTCTTCATACTCCCTCAAAACTGAATAGTCTTCAAGATTTGATTCCTTATCCTTTGCTAGATCCTTCATATGAGTTGGATATATTTGGAACCCTTTTCTAAAACTTCCTTTCAACTGTAACGTTGAAATATTCCAAATAGATATAGGCCTTGGAACATGTTGAACTATCCTTGAATTCCCTTCCTCATCAAAACATGGAAAACCTTGTTGTAGCAATCTCTGACAACATGATGCATGTCCAACCAATCCACACCAATCAAGAAGTCATGTGACCCAAGAATTATGATGTCCAAATCTACCTTAGTGTCGAGTCCATCCATGTTCACTACAAAATCTTTGACCAACTCATTGATTCTTTTCTTGGTTCTAGTGGCTAGCTAAACCAACCAAGACTTTTCATGCTTACATCATTTCAATTTAAAATTTTCAAACATATTAGGATCCGTGTGGCTATGACTAGCTCTAGAATCAATAAAAATAGCTATGGGATGATTATCAATCTTGCCTTCCACCTCAATCACATGGGATTGATAGTCTGCTTGTCTATTGTCCAAGGCTGCATAAATCCTTGGCATGCTCTTTGCCACGTCTTCCAATGTATCAACTTCTTGAATGTTATGCACAATCCTCCTCATATCTCCCTTGTGAGGACAATCTTTATACATGTGTTCTCCCTCACATCCCCAACACTTTATGGGTTGTTGTCTTGGCCTTTTCCCCAAGGAATCTGTCATATTGGGATTATTTTGTGCTTGTTTCCCTTGCCTATATGACTGTGAAATGTTCTTGAAGAAAGGTGGCTTGAACCCTTTCCTCCTTTGATCCTTCTTCCCTTTCTTTTTGTCATCCCAAGCTTTTGAAAAGTTGCCCTTCCCTTACTCTAATCATACACATACTTATATTTTCTCACACCTTCATCTAAGGTTTTGGGCTCATCAAGCTGGATTTTATCCATATAGAATGATGGCAACCCACTCAAGAACCTATAAATTTTAACCTTCCCATCCCCAATGAAATCCACATACCTTAAAAGATCCAAGAATTTCTTCTCATACTCTTCCATGGTCATGTTTCCAAGCATAAGATCCAAGAATATTTGCATTTTCTTATCATAATAGCGCTCTAACAAGTATTGTTACTGGAAGTGTTTCTTGAAATGCTTCCAAGAAATTCTCTTCTCCTCAATATGCTTGACCTGCTTCAGTTGGTCCCACCACATGGAAGCTTTACCCTGAAGATGATATATGGCAATTTTTGCTTCCATAATTGATGAATAATTGTGCAGTTGAAAATATTTTATCATGCCCAACAACTAGGCTTCAACTTCTTCACCCTTCATATGCTTTCCGTCAATTGTTGGTGGTTTGACCCTCCTAAGCTCTCCTTGCAAACTATCTAACTCATGCCTTCTCCTTTGATGTATGACATGAGATCTACTTGGATTGCTTTTTTATTCTGAAAATGCAGGTCCTCTCCTAGCTTAATATTTAGGTAAATGGTGATGCCTACTAACACTTCTTGAGTGCCTAGTCCCTCTGTAGTTATCCCTTCTATAATGAGATATGTGCTCTATTGTATGCCCTGCACTGGTTGCATGTCTCATGATAGACTCCTTGTCGATTTGTCTTCGCAGATTATTCAAGTTTTGTAGAAACTAAGAATTAATTTAGTTCTACTCCTCTTGATCTCTTATCAACCTTTCATTATCAATTATGTAGTTCTGCACTTCTCTCTGCAAGATCTTCATGAACTCTACAAGCTCCACTCTGCTTCTATATCCTTAGACTATGTTTCTGCATTTCCCAAACTAAAATTTAATCCTCTAATAATATTTTCATAAATGTAGGAACCTTATGCATCATCCATATCTCTAGTCCTCATTCCAAAATTAGATATGTTCTTCCTATACCCTTAATTTTGCAAAAATGTGGTCGCAACAATCAATATTAGAAATTATGCATATTGTAAATATTTCCTTAATTAGGCTACAAGTCATTATTCATATGAAATTAATAGGAATATGGATGCACTAAAACATACTCCGATTATTTAAACACATTCTCCTTTGAATCATCTTTCTGACAATTGTACTCGTGCCTCATTCTGAGCAAAAAGTTACAACTTTATGAATTTTCCATTTCCACTCAATTATGCCATGTTCTCACTAGTGAATTCTAGTTGAGAGACCATTTTCTGTGACCTATAGAAGAGAATTTGTCAGGAACCAAGAATTTTTTTATATCGGGCATAGATGGTATTTCTAATTGTGAACGCACAACAATTTTCAGATCCAGAATTTGATGCTGCAATAAAATTATGTTTAAATATGTAATTGTCAAATTTGCTCTTTTTCACATTTTCTCGAGACTTTGATTTTTTGAAAAACTAGCTATCTCCCAAACAAAGTGAAATTGAGAAAAAATTCCTCAAGACAGTTGTTTGGATTATTGAGGAAGTAAAACTTCAAGTAAATATTTTTTTCCAAATTTGTGATCTAGGGTCCCTTTTCCTCCTTCGAAGATCTAAAAAATCCCCAAAAAGTGTCTAGTAATAGTGGATTTTTCCCTCTTTTGGCATCTCCACTCCAAACCCTCAAGAATTATACTGAAATCCCAATTGGGTATCTTCATGTCTTATTTTTGGACCTGCTCTAAAAATTCCATCAATAACAAAACCTTTGTCAATGAATGTCACCTCATTCTTTAAAAACCACTAATTTGCATTTTCTGGAAAATTTAAGCAGAAATAGCCATTGGCCCTAACCGACACTTTTGTAGGATTTTTGAATGCAGACATACCCTTTAAATTTCATGTGGTTCTTAGTTAATATGCTCATGATGTTGCCAAAAACATAGTCACCGACTTAATGAGAATTGTGACCTCAGAACGAGAACTATGGCCCAGAAACCCCAAATATTTGGGTTAAAAACACCAAAACCGACCCTCGTTTCAAAAAGTGGCGCTATCGGTAGCACTCTTTTTTTGGAGGGTGGTTAAAATGGTGACTTGTTTGAAATCAGACCTTGACGACCGACACCACTGTGAAAAATTGACCTTCAAATTGAAAGATGGTGCTTCGAGTAGCACCAATTTTATTTTTCGAGTCAAAATTAAGACCTAATTGAAACCATAGCCTTGACCACTCATACCATCATAAATAAAACAATGAAAATCTACTCCTAAATTGGAAACGTAAAAAAATGTTTATTCATTAATTATTTTTTTAAAAATTACATTAAAAAAGGAAATGGAAAAAACCTCCTTAAAGAAGATTTAAAAAATAAAAAAGTAAAAATAACATATTTAAAAAACAAAATTCATAACACAAATTTAAAATAAATAAATAAATAAAAATACAAAACATTAAAAAACATATATATATATATATATATATATAAATTTTTTAGAAAAAAACAAAAAAAAAACATTTTTTTAATGTTTAGATTTTTTTTTAAAAATGACATAAAAGTCCTTAATTTTTTTTCAAAAAATCCTTAAAAAACTATGTTTCTTAAAAAATATTAAAAAACACACCTTGAAAACTATTGTAAAATTAAAATTTTACAATTTTAAAAAAATTGAATATATATATATATATATATATATATATATATATATATATATATCTTGGGTTAGCTTGAGCGTTTTGAATTACAAGTAAGCGATCTCGGGGACAAGTCTTCGGGTTGTTTGTCTATGTAGATAATATTTCTCGTACCATCGATGAAATGAGGAGAAGTACTTGGAAGATTTTCTAGGATGTGTATTCCATCAATATATATGTGTGTGCGTGTGTGTGTGTGTGAGAGAGATGTAATATAATATATATGATATAGTACATAATATATATAACATAGTCTCCTAGATGGGGTGCTAGGGAGGAACAAGTCGTCGGAGGATGAGCCCATTCACCATATAGACAACCAACCATGTTCGCACATTCCAGACACGCATAACCTTTCTACTGACGCTAACTCCAACTTGGTAGATGGGGTATTCAAGAAGCATTGATTGCGGTTATTGTGGTTACCGTGCCTTAGTAAATCGACCCTCGATTCACAGCTGCCAAAGCACTCGGAAGTGATAGGGGAGATACAATAAATGCCCGGTGACAGACAAGCTAGCCCACAGGTACACTAGCAGAGTAGTGCAACAATTAAATTCGAAGGGAGAAAGTACCATGGCCCCAATGGTCAGTGTCTCCAAGCCTGTATGCACCAGAAGCATGAAAATTGAGGAAATTATTGCGCGAGGGTCATTTGTATCTCCCCGGATTAGAAGGAAGGGAATGAATTCAAGGAGACAGGGGGCTTGGCAAGAACTAGTGCGGGGATGATGTAAACACAGGAAATTAAGCAGGTCACCATCCAACCTTCTTTAGCTCCACCTTAGATTAGCTTTCAGCACCAGGGTCAACGACGTGATGGCTCCCCATCATGGTTATCGTCGAGGGTACAGACGAGGGAGAGGTTCTGCTGCGATGCCCTCCTCAAGCACAAGTGAAGGTCGCACTCCAAGCACCTGTGTTCAATAGGAAGCACATGTGACGACAACCATATTTTAGGAATTACCTTGCCCCACATCCAAGAATGATTGGAAGAGGTGGAAGCAGAGATTCGTCTAGAGAGAACTCTAACTCCTACGCAAGAAGTTTACGAAGCCATCATCACATGGGTGTCGGATATTGGAAGTTCGAGAGGACAAGAATCAAAATACTAGAAAATGATGGAGTTGTACTGACAGATAAAAATGCTTTTGGGTCAGATGTTGCAGACTCGTGAGGATGCACAAAGTATGATTTAGCTTCAATTGGACGAATTTCATCTGCTTCTACGTGAATTCCTGACCCGTTTCTCCACCAGTTCAACGTCAATAGAGACAACAGTTCAGACATGCATGCCAATAGTACTAGTTCCTCCTCAGGAGCCTTGGGCTCCTCCTCCTACTAGCTAATAAATATGATTTGTCTTTTATTTTTTGATATAATGAGCTGCAATAATAACTATGTTTTTACCATTAGTAGAGCTCATAACTATCTCTATTTTGAATATCTAGAAAGACAAAGGGTAGGAAAAATCTTGTCTCAAATTGTTTGGACTGAAGATATTTTTCTTTGTTGTTAGTTTGATTCCTCAGTGACAGACCAACAACTGAAGTTGTTTTGTATGAATTTCAACAATAAAGATAATATAATTTGATTTGTGTGTGTGTGTGTATTATTGTTTAGTCAATTGGTTGTTTGTGCTGAGGGGTGTTCCCCCCCACCCAAGTTTAATTCTCGCAAATGACATGTTGAACTCTTAAATGAGCACGTTATCGAAAGGACCTTGACTTTCTACAAAATCTAGTTCACCATAAATACCATCCTCAAAATGAGGGGAAGTGCCTAATAAATTTTTCCATAAATATTTTAAAGAAAAAAAAATGTAATAATGTTTAACATGAAAATGAGAAAGACAAAAATTAAGAACGATGTCATGCATCGCTCCTACCCCTCCCCTTCCCTTCCCTTCCCTTCCCCATCCCCAACGTTAAACACCCTTTGATGTATGTGGGCATCGCCCTCACCCCTTCCCTTTCCCATTCCCCTTTCCCATTCCATGTTAAACACTATTACACATGCATTATATAGATCATATATATACATTATCTAATATATATATCGTACAACATTATATATGATATTATATTGCATCATCAATTTTTCTTTTTAATTGTAAAATTTTAATTTTACAATCATTTTGAACGTGTGTCTTTTAATATTTTTTTAAGAAAGTTAATTATTTAAGGGCTTTTTCAAAATAATTTAAGCACTTTATGTAGTTTTTAAAAAAAATTTCAAACAAAACAACATGTTTCTTTAATGTGTTTTTTAATGTTTTATGTCTTTTTTATTTTTGTCTTTATCTTTAAAGACGTGTTATGGATTTTGTTTTTTAAATATGTTATTTTTGCTCTTTTTTTTTAATGTTTTATGTCATTTTTTATTTTTATTTTTATCTTTAAATCCGTGTTATGGATTTTGTTTTTTAAATATGTTATTTTTCTTGTTTTTTTTAATGTTTTATGTCATTTTTTATTTTTTATTTTAAATCCGCTTTATGGATTTTGTTTTTTAAATAAGTTATTTGTGCTTTTTATCTTCTAAATCTTGTTTATGAAGGTTTTTCGATTTCTCTTTTCAATGTAAATTTAAAAAGAATAAATTAATGAAAATACATTTTTTCACATTTCCAATTTAGGAGTAGATTTTTATTGCTTCATTTGTGATAGTATGAGTGTTTTTTGATGTTTATATTGGTCACAATCCCAACAACAATCTCACGATGATAAAATATCCCCCTGCATTTCTATAGAGGTGGTACTCCTCTGTAATTGTCCAAAAGATGCAGCTTGATGTTCTTGGATTGGTCTGCCAAATGGGAGAATCCTAAATAGAAAACCTCAAATCTTTATTGCTTTAATTTATGTATAGAATGGTTCTTCATAACCATATTGCTCTTTGAATAGAACATTTGCTTGGAAATGGACCAAGCAACTCTTTGACAATAAAAATATAAATGAATGCTTCAATATCAAAATAAAGTGTGCTCAACTTCATTATTACAACCCTCTGAAACACATGCAAACTGAATACGCATCCATATTTTCTCACAAGAAAAAGAATGAAATGGTATTGATCATTCCAGAGAACTTTAAATGAATATTGTAATTAAAACTGAAAAGAATTTGATAAGCACACTTTAAAAATATCACACTCGGAAATCCCAAGATTTGAGAAATCATTAAAGTCATGCCCCGCAGTTGTTCTCTGTGTCACACTCTAAAAATATCACACTTAGGAATCCCAAGATCTGAGAAATCATTAAAGTCATGCCCCAAAGTTGTTCTCTGTGGAGTTTATTACATGAAATATATTCGTCATTACAAAGCATTCAGTAAACCAATTGACCAGTGTTCAAAAAACAAAGCTTGCCAAACACAATGACCAAATCTCCATGAATCAATTAGACAATCTTGGCTTACATTTGTCAGTAACATATATGGTTGTAAAATACTCCATGATATTAGAGAGAAAAGTCTTGGAAGAATACAAGAAAAACACTCAAGAACTCAACATTATGCTCAGTTCATAAATACAAGCATAAAGCCTTGAGAAAAATAGTGTAGAAGAAGAAGAAAGAAAGAAAAATGGAGATCTTTGTTTGTTGATTAGAGATTTGACTGCATGTTGATGGTTGGACCTTTCTATTCTAATCTTCTGATTGCTCTCCAACCTTTTCTTTGATGGTGCTTTGTCTCTTTTAAAATATCCTTCCAATGCTTCTTGAAGTAGTTAGGGTTTTGGTCTTTCTAAGAACTTCCACACGCTTTTCTTGTTAGAGTAACCACTTTAATTAATGCTTTATTGAAGCCTCATTATTGAATTTGTGCCATTGAAATCTGTGCCTTGAAGTGGGGCCCATTTTGTCTTTAATAAAAGTTTTTAAATAAACTTTTATTTTCAAAATTTTAAGTTGACTGCCTTTTTTAAAAGTGAACTGTGTTTTAATTTTTCTAGCATGATATTTTATTTCAGTCATTGAAACCATCATAGAAGCAATCTTCATCATTCCAACTTTCCAACGAGGTATAGTTGTAAGAAATATCACCGACCCGCGGTAAATCATAAGAAATATGACTAAGTGTTGGAGAGGAAAAGAAAAATGAAAAGAATTACGTGAAATACAGAATGGAAAAGAAAAATAAAAAGAATTGCGTGAAATATGGGACGAAAAATGGAAAAAGAAATATAAGAAAGGAAAATAGAAAATGGGAAATGGGAAAGAAAGGAAAATGGAAAAAATGAAATGGAAATTGAAATAATGGAAATGAAAATACAAAAATAATGGAAATAAAAGAAATTGAGAATATGAACATGGAAATGGTTAAGGAAAGAGTATGGATAGGAGAGTAAGGAATGAAAGGTAGAAAAATGGCAAGTATGAGAAGTGAAGGCAATAGAAGAGTAATGAGAAAATGACTAAGTAAGAGATGAGAAGAGAAGCGAAGGGATAAGAGAGGAAAAATGGCTAAATATGGAGATGGGGAAAATATGTAAAGTGTTAAAATGACTAAGTATGAGAAGAGAGGAGAAAAGAGAGGGAAAGAGGGGCACAACACTTAGAAATAATTTCATTCTTCAAAGTTATTTTTGCAATCTCTTTATCGAACTTCTAGACAAAATTATGAGTACCTTGGGCATATAGAGTCATGTTTTGATTCTGTAAAATACATGACGAAGATGAGATTAAGGGCTACACCATGAGCTGGTGAGCATGCACAAATTCTTCTATTTTTTTTTTCTATTCCAAAGAGCATAAAATCGAGGTGACCAAATTTTCGATCAACAATGATCAAGGCTACGGTTTCAATAAGGTCTTAATTTTGACTTGAAAATTAAAATCAGTGATACTGGAAGCACCATATTTTGATCTGATGGTCAATTTTCCGTAGTGGTATCAATTGTCAAGGTTGTGATTTCAAATAGGTCACCATTTTAGCCACCCTCCAAAAAAAGGATGCTACTGGTAGTGCCACTTTTTGAAACGGAGGTAAAAACACCCACTAAATATGACCTCTAAAAAACGAGAACTCTAGAGGGTTCTCGTTAAGTTGGTAACTTTGTTCAAAACAATTTTTTGGCTCTGGACTTTTTTTTAATAGAAACCGTTGTTTGGATTGTGGCAATCTAGTTGACATGGCATGGCACATGGCTTTTGATGTGGCATTGAAGTCCACCTGTCAACCCTTGACTTTACCATGTCACCATCCTCATCAGCGAGTTGAAGAATTCTTGCATCTGCAACCCAAATATTTCTCCTATCGACGATTTCCAAAATCCTTGTATTCGCGAACCTCTAAATCCCTCTTTTGACAGTTTGAAAAATACTTCTCCATTGGCAACCCACAAAATGCACTTCAAAAACCTCCAAGATGGTTTATGTCTTTTTGGTGAACTCCAAAAAACTTCCATCGACAACCTCCAAAATGCACTTCAACAACCTTGAAAATGGCTTCAGTTTTTTTAGGGAACTCCGAAAAGCTTCCATCAACAACCTCCAAAGTGCACTTTTCCAACCTCCAAAATGGTTTCTTTATTTTTTACGAACTCCAAAAAACGTCCATCGACAACCTCCAAATTGGTTTCTGCCTTTTCGGTGAACTTCGAAAAACTTCCATCGGCAACCTCTGAAATCCACTTTGGCAACCTCAAAAATGGTTTTTGTCTTTTGAGTGAACTCCCAAAAACTTCATTTATTTTTTAGTAAACTCCGAAAAAATTCCATCTGTAAACTTGGAAAAACTTCATTTAGTTTTTGGCGAACTTGGAAAAACTTGGAAGTTTCTGATGAAATCCAAGATGGTTTTTTACCGTTGATTTCAAAGGCAAATGTGATCTCGGTCGTTGATTCACCAAACTTTGTCGGGCTCTGAATTCTTCTTTGACGATCTTGAAAATTCTTAGAAGTTTTCATCCAAATCCACTATACCATTGATGTCAAGATCAATGTGATCTCAACCGTCCATTTCACTAAGCTTCATGGCTGTCATGAAAACATGAAATTTGACCTCCCAGGCCAAATTTTAACACTGAAATTTACAGATCGATGCAACTTACCATCCATTCAACAATTCTGAGTGAAAATTTGATTTGAATTTGCTCAAAAATTGGGGATTTCACTCTGATATTACTATTTTCTACAAATGTAATGCAAAATAAAAATCTACAACCACGAATTTATCAAATTCATGTTGGTCTTTGGCCCATACGGGTTTGGTGTTGAACAAAATGCTTTGATACCAATCTGTGATGTACCCAACTCCCTTATGTGGCCACATTATTACTAAATCAACTAACATGTTGATTCAAATGCAAAAAATATGTGTAGGATGACATACAAGCTCGTGCTACTCAATAATTCTTAAAAACGTGAATGGAAGTGACTTAAACATCCACAATAACAATTAAACACATAAAACAACATTCATACATACAAAAAATAAAGTAAATGTAGCATTCAATCTTAGCATTAAAGATCTAAATGACACAGTGATAAAATTTTTATCTTTTAAAAACATTTTACACAACCGACTATAGACGATGGACATTCTAACCAACTATACGCTTTGTTGCATCATTCTTCTCCACAACAAGCCACTCCCAAGCTAGGGCTATGATTCCATAAGGATGGATAGGCTCCTACATGTGTCTATAGTCCACCGCAACAACCCAAATACCCACTAAAACATAGTGACACAACTCCTACAATGATTCCAACTGCCCAACTCTCTTCCCCATCAGTCTGCACAACCCAAGGAATGAAATTTCCTTCTTTGCATCGCAATCCTTGAGACAATATACCAACAAGAAATATTTTTATTGAGGGGCTCTAGGAAATATTGCTATTGGGGGCTCTGGGAAATATTGCTATTGGGGGCTCTAGCACATACCAGCCAGGAATATTGCTATTGGGGGCTCTAAGAAATCCAACTGCAACAAGAGTGCTCACACAACATCTGCAAATTCTATTTGGGTGATTTTTCAGTAGAAAACACTTATAGGCATGACAACCCCATTTTCAACATAATTACAAGCTTTAGCAAGCTATCCTCCATACCCTCTATGATTTCCCACTATTTTCCAACAATCAACTTTGTTTTTCCTCATGTTTTATTAACAGTAAAAACTCCTCTTCTTCCTACTCGAATTTCCTCTTCTCCCAAGTTGGCTCGATTCTTATTATTCCCCAAAGGATGATTACACTCAACCCATGTTCTCGTAACTAAGTGGGCTAAATTCCTCACCCAACCTCTTACACGACTTCAATGATTGAGTGCTTAATAAGTAAAAGGGATAAATAGCTAAATGACAAACTGATTTATGAAGGTGGCTTAAGACTCGAGGAATACATAAACCCCACAAAACCCCAAGTAAGCCCCCTCCTGTGGAATCATAGCCCCCCATTACTATGGTCCTTACCTGTCTACAACTGACGATGTATTTCATTTTATTATTTTTTAATTTACTATGTTTACATATTACATCGCTTGGCCCTCGACCCTTCATAATATTTACAAATATACAATGCTACATCAGGGATCAAAATTGGGGTGTTACAACTATTTTTTGTAGCCTTAATGAAGATTGTATAATTCTTTTATTCTACTCTTTGAACTATCAATGAACATATGTATCCCCAAGATATCATGCTTTACAAAAAAATATACTACTTGGCAATGTATGACAGTCATATAGTTTTAGTTTTGACATCATTTTTTTATTTTGGAAAGAGGAAAACATGAGATCGACTCTTTCTAAATGCTTCAAGCATTTATATAATGTATATTTGTTTCAACTCGAATGAAATATATGGTTTTATTTTTGTTTTTTTAGTATAGGGAAAACACACACACACACACACACATGTGTGCATGCATATATTTGTTTTCCACGAAGAAAGTTATATATTTACCATTTCAAGTAGAAATCAAAATATACATTGATATATGCCTACTCAATACTTAAAGGAACTTAACCTCTCTTTCGCTTAGGAAACCAAAAAAAAGGGGGGTGGGGTTGGGGATGAGTTGTCTTCATATGTCATAATTAATATAGTCTTCCTTTGTCCCTTGCATATTAGGCATTTACATACATAAAGCAATTTTATATGCAAAAGAAAAAAGTGGATCTCATGATTTGAAAACATAAGCATCATATAAAATCCATAAATTTTATCTCTTCCTTTAGTATCAATGTTTTGGAGTTTGGCCATAGCGATGGGATAGGTAAAATATTGAACTCTATATTGTTGGTAGTACATTGTGGCTCTTTGCTTCCACTATGTTGAAATAACCATATTGAAGAGTTAAAGATTGTTTTGATAATTCATTTTCCTTAACATTTAATTCTATATAAACGTGCTGAATATAAATTTTAGGGAAAGTTCTTTTTATCTCTTTAATTCTTTCCAACATTGGGTCTAGAAGTAAGTTTTCCATATCACTTTTTTCGTTTTCCCAATTGATGATTAACTTGGAGTCTCGTAGGATATAAATTTTGTTTATACCTTTCTCTATAGCTACTTTTCTCAATAGCTAGAGTACATACATTGTAGTCTTGTTATTTGCACCTTCTCCTAAAGAAGCTTTGAATGAGATACTTTGATTTTCCTTCAGAATTAATATTTCTCTAGCTCCACGGGTTCTAGGGTCCCTTGACATGCTTCATCAAAATATCCCCATGCATAAGCTTTCTCAATTTCTAGTTTTTTATAACTCTAAGAGCTTTCTCTTTACCAAGTTTTTGTACCCTTCCACATGGATAGTTAGTTTGTTAAAACACCCAAACATTTAATAATTCCTTGTTTTGAAAAATTGTTTCGTTTATGGCAAGCCAAAGTGCCCAAGCAACAATACAAGGAAGAGCCTTAAGTTCTTTTGCAGATAGATCCGTTAGCCAACCTTCCACACAATTTACCACATAATCCCCACCCTAGCTACCTTTTATGTCTGTGATTTTTAGAACTTCCTCCCAAACTTGTTTTGTAAAGGGATAGGGAACTAACATGTGAGCAACTGATTCCTCACTTATTTTACATAGGATGCATCTTCTTGGCCCTTTTCAAGATCTTTTCCAATATTTGACACAAGTTAGAGCTATGTTATATAATGCTAGTCACGTAAATATTATTGTTCTCAAGGGTGTTTTGATTTTTGAAATGGGGTTCCACCAACACTTCTTCTCACCTTCATCTTCTTCCCCAAAATTGACCTTTTATCCTAACTATGTCGTGAAACTTCCAATGGCAATATTTTTTTTATCATATTGTCTCATCATTTGCATCACTTAGCTTAATAGCACCTTGTTTAAAATATATGAGCATAATTATTACATTCCTTTGTTGCCTCTCCTTAGAGTTACATTCAGTAGCCTTGCTTCTAGAAGGTTGTATATTCAGGTTGTACTACTTTTAGTAGGATATACATATCTTGTCTATTGATAGAGATGATTAGAGGTTTAGGTGGCCAATAAAGTCCTACATACACCTAGGAGTCCTTCCCTATTCTTTCTCTATATCCCTTTTCTAACTTCCAAGCCAATCACTTCCCTAGCATAGGAAAATATTTAACTAGAGCCTTCCATATTATGGAATCCTCCCACAATTGTCTTAACTAGTTCCCTAATCCAATCTTCCATTGACAAGGGATTGAGATATTTTGCAAAAATCACATGGTCTCCAATTCTTGTTCAAAGTTGTGAATTTTCTTCAAACCCCAATCGTTTGCTTCCTTGGGCTTTGCTAACTTGTTCCATTTTTCCAAAGAGATCCATTCACTTTCCCTTCTCCCTATCCACAAGAGTATGAAACATTTATTCCTTATTTTTTCGAACATTCATTTTGTGACATGAGTTAGAGAGTGTCAATATACAGGTATCACTTCCGAAACTGATTTGATTATCATGAACCTTTCACCTCTTGATATCCATTAACACCAATTAGATACCATGCTCTATATTTTTTCATATAGCCAAGCCTAGTCTTTGACTCTATAGTCATTCAGTTTCAATTTGGATCCTAGATATTTTGCACCATTATTAGAAAAAAAAACATTAAAAGGGAGAACTTGAATCATATTACATTCTAAGTCTACTTCTAAACCATTTATTAATATGATAGATTTGTGAGCATTCACCTCCATCGTTGTTGTTATGCAATATAAATCAATTATTTCTTTATACCTTTTTACTTCCCTTATAGAGCTTATACCTAATAAAATAACATTATTAATAAACATTAAGTGGGAGAGTGTTAGAGACCTCACCATTTTGATTCCTTTTATGGATCCTTAATTTCTATAGGATTTGTGTAGCCTACTTAATCCTTCAACAATCAGTAAGAATAGAAAGAGTGACATAGGGCATACCTTCTTGAGTCCTTTGGATGGAAATAAAAACTTAGATGCCAATCCATTAATTAATACTGGAAATGAAGCTAAGTTTACAAATCCTATAATCCAATTTACAACTTGTAAACTCATTCCAATATCAATTGACATCAACTCAAGGTAAAGCCAACTAACTCTATCATATGCCTTAGACAGGTCTAATTCAAGCACCACAATTGACACATTTTTTACCTTAATGGAGTGCAGGTCTTCCTGAGCCATAGCCAATATGTCATTAATCTATTTGTTAAGTAGTAATCCAAATTGTTCATGAGATATTTCTGAGAAGACCCTCTTTAGCATATGGCTATTATTTTGTAGACTAAATTGGAAAGAGAAATTGACCTGTAATATTCAAAAGCTTATGATTTATTCTTCTTTGAAATGATAGCTATCAAAGTTGCATTTAGGGCTGCCAGAACTTTCAACAGGTCATCCTCATTCAAATCATAGAATCCCAAATAGAGTTTTATTGTCCACCGATCATGGCTCGAAACTTTTTCCTTCTTAAAAGATTCCAACACTACTTTGAGTTTTTCTCTTGTGACTTATGCTTGTAGACCTTCTTTTCATTCTTCTTCTATAAGTCTTTGAAAATAAGTAGTCATTTTTACTATGTCTTCAATATTTTCCCAATGAGTTCTTGAAATACCCTGTGAAAATGCACTACTCCCTCTTATGCTATCTCCTGAAATTTTCTCATGTTAGTTCTATTGTCCTTTCTTATTTCTCATATAGTGTTTGTATTTTTCCTATGCTTATCATAGTGCTTGAATAATTTTGTGCCCATCCCCCTTTTCTAGCTAAATTTATGTACTTTTTAGCCTCCATTTATCCTATTCCCATTCTAATAGCTTTCTTTATCCCCCTCTAACTCCATTTCAATTTCTCATGTTTAAAAAAGACTCGTTCACTATTCCCTTCAACCGATATTTTTATTTGCGATTCCACGCCCATTGACTTGTTTTGAGATTTTCATGGCTTTTGTTTTACCCATTTTATTGCTACCATCTTCACTATTTTTATATTTTTTGCCTTATGAAACCTAGCCGAGTTTCCAATTGAGGAACTAGATTTCCTCTTGTTTTGACAAACTGGACTTTTGAAGTCCTCATATTCCAACCATTTGGGATTGAACTTGGAAGGACGAAGGGATTTGTTTTCCTCTTTTTTCAATATGTAGAAGGATTGGAAGATGATCTAAAGATCCCCCTTCCCCTACCCATGATTTTATTTGGTCAATCTAGATTTTTAGACACCCCCTCATTCTCGTTCTAAAAATTCCTAAAGGTTAGAGCCAACTTAATGGATATTACATTGCAGATATTTAGTTATTCAAACAAAAGTAGGAAATATTCTACCAAGGGGTCAGGCCTAACACTTATTTATTTATATTTACATTATTATTTTGTTTTGCGAAATGCGCTTCCCCGGGAAACCCACCAAGAACTTCCCCTCATTATGAGGATGGTACCTAGGGTAAATTGGATTATGTAGAAGCTTGAAGCTTTATTGTGTCACTTACGGGGATATAACCAGGGTGGGGACGATAACACTCCATCACACAACCTTGAGGTAAACTGGATTTTGTAGAAGATTGAAGCTTTATTGTGCCACTTAGGGCTAGATCTAATTGACTTAGGCCTAGCATGTTCTCCCCATATTTCCCCTAATTTGAAAATGAGGTTTAATCCCACTCCCCAAATCACATTTTCAACCTCCATTGAACCTTGAGAATGTAGATTATGATATAATTCTTTTCTATCTTGATATTGACAATAGAGATTTATAATGGAGAAGGATCTTTGTACTTCCTTTGACAATAATTTAATGTGGATCCCTGCATTTATGAACACAATTTGTAAAAGATTAAGGGAGTTGTTCCAACCAATGACAAGGCCTCCAGACTTCCCAACTGAATCCAAAGAGAGAAAATTCCACTCTTTTAGAAAATAAGACATCATTGCTTTATCTTTACTCCCCTCGCACATTATCTTTCGAATCACAATTGCTCATGGATTACAGATGGAAAATAGTCTCTTGAAGTATAGATTTTTGTTGGTGCCTCCTACCACTTTAGCGTTTAAGGAAATAGCAATCATGATGTTACACTCAAATATATTTTCCTTGTTCTAAGGCCACCCCCAATAGTCATTTGTGTTCCTTCCATAATTTTCTTTTTTGCTTTCTATTTTGCAATTGATATAAAACATTTCCCGCCCACTCTAGATACCTAACTAGAAACTAAATCCAAACCCCTCTCTATACCTCGCTTCGCCTTATGAAAAATTTCTTTCTTGGGTCTGGATTTGTATCTTGGAGGTTTTCTCCCTACACTTTCGTCTTCTAGTATGTCTAGAAGATAAAAAGAGCAACTAACTGGGTTTGTTCTTTTAGGCACTTGAGTTTTAGCCTACTCTTTCTCATTTTTTTTCAATCACCAAGTCTTATAATAAAGGACTATGGTTTCTATATTTTGAGGCTCTATTAGGGGAGATTGGAAAAACCCTAGACTAGTTCTAGCTTAGGTATCCTAGTAGGTCCTTTTCCTTTGAATCATTTATAGCTACATATTTTTTAGACAAGGATAGAGACGTCTGAGGAGTTTTCATCATACCTTTTTCTTGATCAGGATGGTAGTATAGAGTCGTATCTTAGTTGCATCATGAGTCTTCTTCAAATCTTCTCCTCTCTTCGACGGACTAAATTTTGACCTTTCCCCCAAACCTTCTGGCATTGAAACTTTTTGAGCCTAATCTACCCATTTAGATGAAATTACTTTTGGACATACCAAGCCCATGGTTCTTTCTTTGCTTCCTAGGGTGTTCATGTTTAAAAGACTATCCTTTGAGGGACTTCTTAGATAACTCATTATAAGGAAAACACCTTCGAGGGAAGTTTATTGATAATGGAGGTTTTAACATATTTTCACTATCACTAAAATTTTTGGGTAGTTAGAGGTTCTCGCAGAGTTTTTTTTTTCACGATGCTCTTAAGACAATAATGTGCATCAATGTGGTACTTATGTTTATAACACACTAGTGCACAACATACTGATATGCATCGGTTCCTTAAAATACCAACACTAAACACTAATGCGTGCTAAATATTTTGATTGCCTTGGTGCATATTTTAGATATTGAAAGCACCAGGTAATTCATATCAATAATACACATCGGTGCACTGCATTTATGATATGCACCAATGCGTATTATATATGGTTTTTTTTTTCTTTTCTTTTTTCCTTGGAATACTTGCCGAGGAAACCCACTGAGCACTTCCCCTCATTTCAAGGATGGTACCTAGGGTAAACCAAATTTTGTAGAAAGTTGAGTCTTTTACGATAGATTTCTCATTTAAGAACTCAACATGTCACTTGCGGGAATTGAACTTGGGTGGGGGGAAAACACCCCTCAACACAAACCACTCGGGCTAAACCCAATTGACTGTGAGTATTATATATGTTATGAAGCCTTGGTGTTTACTTCATGCGTAAAAGCATTGTGTGTATAACAACTTGCGCACCATAATTCTTGTAACGATGACGTTCACAAATTTATTGAAGGAGCTAGTGTGTTCTTTGTTGTTAAGAGCACCAATGCTTTTATTGTGGTATTGCATTGGTGGATAAATATGTATATATGGCACCATGGTGTAAATATGTATAAATCACAATGTTTAGTTCAAATGAATACAATGTAATGATATGTTACAATGCAACGATATGTTACAATGCAACAGTATGTTACAATGCTAAAATTTTCCTTGTTGCATGTATGCATATGTAGCTTCTTATTTTTTTACAAAATGTCAATTAATCATTATAAAATCAAATATATTTTTAAAATAATATTGATTTTTGTAATTTAATGATTGGATTAATGTGTTGTATCTTTTACACAAATATACCAATTTATTATACATATGTTCATTTTAACGATGTAAATCATCCATATATTTAATCAACAACGTAACATTTTATAATAATGGACAATGTAATAGAATACAAAATTCATTTTATTATGTATGAATAAGAGACCCTTCATTATACAAAATGGGACAACATAAAGGTCCACAATATTCTAAATGTTAATAAATAATTGTTACAATTATTGGTGACATGTCGTCATCCAATTGGGAGTACTTGGGTTATTTGGAATGTTTTGTTGATTGGCTTGAGTTTGACATTGTGCCTCTTCACGTTCCATCTACAATCTTAGAAATAAAGTGTAATAAGTATATTTGTGTCTGTATTATAATATGCAT
This sequence comes from Picea engelmannii, assembly GCA_009831015.1. Classification (NCBI taxonomy): domain Eukaryota; kingdom Viridiplantae; phylum Streptophyta; class Pinopsida; order Pinales; family Pinaceae; genus Picea; species Picea engelmannii. The sequence continues at coordinate 834,824 of ML779661.1, forward strand.
GATTTCACAAATAAAAAAGAGTACCAATATAACAATGATTACTTCACAAATAATATACATTCTTTTGAAGCCATTCCTCGCGTCATCTCTCAATATATCTTCTATTTGCTACACTCTATACTTTGTTTCTTGCAGGTTTTATACGCCATGACAAGGTATGGATATAATTAAAGGTTTCTTGTTTTTCCATAAATTATAAAATAAAGGAAGTAAAACAACATAGCTACTTACAAATTGTTTGACTAAATCCTCGATACCTCACCATATACTCAAAACCCATATGTAATCTAATGCCAATGAAATGTTTAGATGACTCTTTTTTGTATGTTATCACTTGTTAGAAAACATCCATGGATGATTGTCAGTCAATTAAAATATATACATCGCAACAAATATGAAACCTTAAGTAAGGAAAATGCATTATGTACTCGAAAACTTTGTTATCAAACCTTTTCTCCCTGAAAGTCCCGTCTTTTTGTTTTTTCCAAAGCAAAAAATCTTATATTCATGAGAATTCAATATACATATTGTGGTCCCCTTTATGATGAATGAACAAAGTTTTAGAAAAAAATATCCTTTCTACTTTCTATCCATATAGATTATATCTATATAATTTATTTTTTATCCATTGTTAACCTTTCCCAGAAAAATGCCCATTGCATTCTTTACATTCTTTCCAAGATTGGAATTTTAAAAACACAAAAGACTATTGAAACCACATACCCTTGTCATAGCACCAAACTTTAGAGCCAACACAAAAACGTAACACAAGAGTTACACCTCTAAATATTGATGCTTTCATTTCTTCTGAGAACTCAACTCTTCTATAGATTTCTTCAATTGATTGGATCGAACTGAAACTCTTCTATAACTCTCCAAAATTAGCTAACGAGAGTAATAATATTCTAACACTCCCCCTTAATTACTACCGCTAAATGCTTCAGTGTTTACAACACCTAAATTCCTTCTATGAAACTCAATCACATCTTTTTCCAAGGGCTTTGTAAATATGTCAGCCAATTGGTATTTTGATTCACAAAATTCCCAGTAGATTTTACCATTGTTGACAATCTCTCTAATGAAAATGATATCTAGTATCAATATGCTTGATTTTTTTTTATGAAATACATGGCTCTTTGAAAGAGCTAATGCTGGGTTGTTATCATAATACATCGGAGTTGGTCCTTCTTCTCCTTGTCGAAGATCACCCAATACTCTAGGTAACCAAATTGTTTGACAAGTTCTTGTTGTTGATGCTACATACTTAGGCTTGATTGATGAGATTGTCACAATGGGTTGCTTCTTGGATGCCCATGAAATCACACCTGAACCAATATGGAAGACCTCCCGAAGTACTCTTCCTTTAATCAATACTACCTAAAAACTCACTATTAGTATATCCAATCAAGTGATCATTACTATTGTTGGAATATAATATACCATATCACGTTGTTCCAACAATACATCTCAGAATTACTTTTCCAACTTGCCAATATGAATCTTTTGAAGACTCCATAAACCTGGAAATCAAACTCATAGCGTACGTAATGTCTGGCCTAGTGGTAGTGAGGTAGATGATACTTCCAACCAATCTTTTGAATAGAGTTGGATCTTCTTTGGGTCCCACATCCTCTTTGTCGAGCTTTGTCCCTGTTGCAATTGGAGTTGGTTCTAGTTGACAATTCATCACCCCTATCGTCTTAAGCACATTCATGGCATACATTGCATGAAATGGAAAATTTCTTGAATCTGATTGAAGAACTTCAATATCGAGGAAATATCTCATTAGACCAAAATCAGTCATTTCAAATCCTTGTTTCATGGCTGATTTAAACTTGTCCACAGACAGACTTCCTCTGAAGATCATATCATCAACATATAAACGAACAATCAATATTTAACCTTGCTTATTCACCTTTGTATACAATGTGGGCTTGTTGCTGCTTCTGTTGAATCTAGTACTGATCAAATATGTATCAATTCTGCTATACCAAGCTCTGGGAGCTTTCTTAATCCCATAGAGAGATTTCTTCAATTTGTAGACTTTATCTTCATGTCCTTGTATCATATATCCTCGTGGTTGCTCCACGTATACTTCTTCTTCTAAAATACCATTTAAGAATGCATACCGAACATCCATTTGATAAACTTCCCACCTATTTTGAGATGTTATGGCTCATAAAGTTCTAACTGTATATGACCTTGCAACTAGTGAAAAAGTCTCACCATAAACTACTTCAGGTTGTTGTGAAAAACCTTTTTCTACCAATTTGGCCTTGTACTTTCCAACTTCTTCTTTCTCATTAAACTTGGTTTTGTAAACCCATTTACACTAATGCCATCTTTATCTTCAAGTAATTCTATTAGATCCCATGTATCATTCTTCTCCATGGAATCAATTTCTTTGTCCATTTCTTTGACACAATTTTCTTCACTAATTGCTTCTTCAAAATATGAGGGTTGACAAGCAAACAATGTAAAATTTGAATCCACATCTAGATCTTGGTATATTTCTCTTAAACTTCTAGTCTTTCTATACCTTAGAAAGGAAATTGTAGGATCATATTCACTGCTTGATTGAGAAGTAGCAGTAGGCTGGGCTACTGGGATAGATGACTCACCTTGAAAAAAATCTATTGGATTTCTTGTTGCAGTATCTCTGATTGGTAATTGGGTTTGCGAACCTTGTTGTCCACCTTGTGCAATATTCTCCTCTGTTTTATATTTTGCTTGAGGTATTGTTTCTCCAACATATATAGTCTTCTCTATGATTCCATCCCATGCTTCATCTTCTTTAAATTCAACATCCTTGTTGACTATCATCTTCTTTTTCACTAGATTATACAATTTATATGCCTTGGATTGATCACTGTACCCAATAAAGATGCATTTTTCACTTTTGTCATCTAACTTCCTCCTCAACTCTTTAGGCACATAAACATATAACACACAACCAAATACTCTAAAGTGTGCTACACTGCAACTCATACATGTCCATGCTTCTTGTGGAACTTTGTTCTTCATACTTTTAGTAGGATATTTGTTCAAAACATAAACAGAGCAAGCTACTACTTCTCCCCAAAAATCATTTGAAAAATGTTTTTCTTTCAACATGCTTCTAGCCATATTCATAATGGTTCTATTTTTCTTTTCAACTACACCTTTTTGTTGAGGTGTATACCTTGTTGTAAATTGTCATTTGATCCCATGTTGCTTGCAGAAATCATGAAAAACATTTGAATCATATTCACCTCCTTTGTATGATATTAACATTTTAAATCGATGACCATTTTGGATCTCCATCATTGCCTTGAGTTGTCTGAACTTATCAAAAGTTTATGATTTATTTGCAAGAAATTACACCCAAGTCTTTCTGTTGTAATCATCTATGAAGGTTATGAAGTAGTAACTTCCTCCTAGTGACTGGGTTTGCATTGGACCACATAGATCTGTATGAACTAGGTCGAATGGTGCCTTTTCTCTCTAAGATACTCCTCTAGGAAAATTGTCCTTGTGTTGCTTTTCCATAATGAAACTCTCACATGAACTACCTAGCTCTTGAATGTGAGGAAAATTGTCCTTGTGTTGCTTTCTAGAATGCAACTCTCACATGAACTAGCTAGCCCTTGAATGGGAGGAAAACCTTCAACCATGTTTTTCTGCTGCAATAGTTTTATACCACCAAAATGTAGATGACCAAATCTGAAATGCCACTACCAAAAATCATCCAAACATGTTTCCTTTTGGGCAAATGAGACATCCTATCTATCATAATTCATGGAAAGAGGATACATTATATTCTTTATCATCTTCACCTTAGTAATCAACATCTTACTAGGAGGTTTATCATATACGAAGCAATCATTTTCGTTAAAGATTAAATCATACCATTTTTGAGTAAGTTGTCCAACACTAATAAGATTATGTTTCAAACATGGGGCATAATACACATATGGTATGTGCCTTTTTTGACCTTGTTTGGTATGGATGTTGACCATTCCTTTTCCCATAACTTTTAGAATATTGTCTAATCCCAACTTGACTTCAATCCTTACTGAACCATCTAGATTTTCAATTAAGATTCTATCGCATGTCATATGATTGCTACACCCATTATCTAAAAGCCAAATATCATTAGAAGTCCCTTGAGAAACATTACAAGTAAGGAATAACAAGTCTTCATAGTTCTAAAAGGTGTTAAAATAGTTTGCATCATGTCTGCTAAGGTCAACCTTCGTATTCCTACATTCATATGCACAATGACCCAACTTATTACAATAAAAACATTTAACTTTGGATTTGTCATACCTCTGACTTGGTTGTCAACTTTTGTTTTGCTCCCCCTAAAACTATGAGGATTTAGATCCGGTATCATTTATTGTTCTGAACTATCTCTTTGGTTGTTGCTTTTGTTTCTCTTGCCCTTGCCTCTTGACCTTGACCCTCATCTGCCTCTTGAGATAGAAACCTGAGATCTAAATACATTTTCCAAAGAATCATCATATCTGTTCAATATAAAATCATGGGATTGCAAGGATCCCAACAACTCATCCACTGATAGTTGTGTCAATTCCTTAGA
>ML779661.1:852494-886114 GCA_009831015.1 Picea engelmannii
TATACCTCATTCTGAAACCAAGCTGCAGAAATAATGCTCAGATCAAAAAACAGATAGCACCACTAAATTTGTGCGTCGAATTACCCAAAAATTACTATCTCCACGCCTCAATCCGACTCTGGCACTCCCAGGCCCAAGAAGAATTTTGTCTCGATTTCTGTGCCCTCTGCAACCTGCATTAATGCCTGTACTTACATATTTTTCCATGCCCAGATGGTCGTAAGGTACGTTTGCCTCTTCCTGTGGCTGGGCGGATGCAACATTTAAGAAATTTTTGGGGCGTTGGTTACAATGCAATACCCACAGCTTGATGGTCAAGACAGATATGTTAAGGCGTTTGTTGTGGGAGGAGGTCCCGGGGACTCCCCTTTTGGCTTTGTATTTGTTACATGGTATATATATATATATATAAGTGTCCGTTCCACCAGTTTAGTGTGTCACTAGAACCATATCCAAACAATGCAATCTGTGGTTAAGTTTGGCGTGGTCCGCCAGATTTGGCAGACCCGCAAAACTATTTTTTTTTTTTTTTTTGCTCACGGGTTGTCCTTGGGCATTTCCCGCCTGCCACATGGAAACCTTTGATTGGTCCACATGGCAGCCTCTTACTGGTCCACGCTGCCACCTGCCACGTCAGTCGTACAGACTGCCACGTGGCACGATCCGATTGGTCCACGGTTTTTTCCGAAAACACCAAAACCGGGTGACACATAGCAGCCTCTGGTGCTATGACATCAGTCTGCCACGTGTCACCTTCCTGCTCCATCCACGTGTGTTGTACGGATGCTGACTCATCCCGCATTGACTCGGTTAAGTTGACCAAACTTTGACCGCGAATATCTTTCAATCCGTAACTCCGTTTGATGAGCCATTAGAAATCTCGTGACTCTCTCTTTGCGATCATTCCATTTTCACTGAGTTTTGGGAACTTTGAATTTTTTCCCTTTCTCTGTCTGTTGAATCCATTCTAAGCGCCCTAAGTTGCCTCTGAGAGTTCTGAGTTGTTCTTAGCCTTCTCTGGATCCTTTTTGGATCAAAGAGTTTCTCTATTAACTCTTTAATCTAACCAACCAAATGGTAATAAAATTTAGCTTTATTTGGCTTATAAAAGAAAGCAAAACAATGCATTAAACAAATATAACGCTGCAACTTGGTAAAGGGCTATTGTTCTTCATCCAATAAATTCTTTGCTTATCTCCGTCGCACCACCTTCCTGCGGTTGGTTAAGGTATGCATTTATGGTTTCCTAATCTCATCGTTAATATAATTGTTTAATTTAAGTGGTCATTCTGGAGTAATTATTAGTAGGGAGTGATTATTGTTATTCAAATTGTTATATAACTTTTGATGTATTTTAGACATTTTACATAGTGTTTATCCATTTATGGACTTCATGTGAAAGTTACTTGATGTATTTTTGGACATTTTACTCTGTGTTTATTTGTTTGTGGCCTTCATGTGAAAATTATTTTTCAAAATGAAAAACAAAACATTTAATATAAAGAATGTTTATTTATATAAAAAATTTCATGTATGTAGAATTATCTACAAATATATAGACAAATTAGATACAATTAAAGTTGGAGTATTAATGAGAAATGAAATATCAATATAGATACATCCCACTATAATAATAAAAAAATAATATAGAATACCATATATATATATGAATCAAGAGGATTCATTAGTTTAAACCTCATAAGAATTTCTCAAGTAACCATGGGATCTAGCTGTTACTACCAAGTTTTTTAGTGTTGCAATACAATAAATGTTTAAAGTAATAATCTTCAAGGTGTTATCATCACTAGAATTATAAGAATTATATCGATTATAATTTGTGTACGAAGAATATAACAATTATCGACATAAGTGTCAATGTTACTACAAGGAGCTATTAACATAAGGACTCTATGGATTAAAGGGATTAAATGAGCCTCCCTCTCTTGTGGAAATTTAGCTCTCATTACTTCGTCTGTGGCCATCTACAACCAACTTTACGTTTATTTTATTATTTTCGATATACAATATTTACATTTTTCATCGTTTGGCTTGCGACCATATATCACATTTACATTATACATTTCTAAAACGGGGATTAAAAACAAGGATGTTACACATAGCATCTGCAAATGCTCTTTGGGTGATTTCTCAACAAAAAACACTTACACACATTTTAGCCGCATTTGCACCATAATTATAAGCTTCAATAACCTATCCTTCATATCCACTATCATTTCCCACTCTTTTCCAACTCTCAGCTCAATTTTTCCTCACTTCTTGCTCAATTGTAAAAACTGCTCTTATTCCTACTTGAATTTCCTCTTCTCCCATGCTTGCTTAGCTCTTACTCTTCTCCCAAGGATGATTAAACTCAACCCATGTTGTCATAATTGAGTGGGCTAACTTCCTCACCCAACCTCTTACATGAACTCAATAATTCAGTGCTTAATAAATCAAAGGGATACATAGATAAATGAAAAACTAATTTATGAAGGTGGCATAAGACTCAAGGCATATGGAAACCCCTCAAAACCCCCATTAAGGCCCCTTCTGTGGAATCATAGCCACCTGTTACCCTGGTCCCGACCCATCTACAACCAACGATGTATTTCATTTTATTATTTTTCATTATACAATGTTTACATATTACATTGCTTGGCCCCTGACCATTCATGATATTTACAAATATACAATGCTACACCGAGGATCAAAACTAGGGTGTTACAATCCCCTCCCCCTACAATTTGCACTATCCTCAGTGCACATCACGATATATGTGCACACACACACACACATGCATGTTATTATCTTCAAGTTGTTATTATCACGAGAATTATAAGAATTGTATTGATTATAATTCGTAAACAAAGAATATAATAATTATCGACATAAGTGCCATTGTTACTACAAGGATTTATTAACATAACGACTGTATGGATTAAAGGGATTAAAAGAACCCTCCTCTCTTGTGGAAACTTAGCCCCCATTACTCCGTTTGTGTCCATCTACAACCAACGTTATGTTTATTTTATTATTTTCGATATACAATATTTATATATTACATCATTTGGCTCATGACCATATATCACATTTACATTATACATCGCTAAAACGAAGATTAAAAATAAGAATGTTACACATAGCTTTTGCAAATTCTCTTTGGGTGATTTCTTAATAGAAAAAACTTACACACATGGTAGCCCCATTTGCACCATAATTACCAGCTTCAGTAACCTATCCTTCATATCCACTATGACTGCCCACTCTTTTCCAACACTTAGCTCAATTTTTCCTCAGTTCTTGCTCAACTGTAAAAATTGTTCTTCTTCCTACTTGAATTTCCTCTTCTCCCATGCTTGCTTGACTCTTACTATTCTCCCAAGGATGATTAACCTCAACCCATGTTGTCATAATTGAGTGGGCTAACTTCCTCACCCAACCTCTTACACAAATTCAATGATTGAGTGCTTAATAAGTCAAAGGGATAAATAACTAAATGACAAACTGATTTATGAAGGTGGCATAAGACTCAAGGCATATGGAAACCCCTCAAAACCCCCATTAATCCCCCTCTTGTGGAATCATAGCCCCCTATTCCTCTGGTCTCGACCCATCTACAACCAATGATGTATTTATTTTATTATTTTTCAATGTATGATGTTTACATATTACATTGCTTGGCCCCTGACCATTCATAATATTTACAAATATGCAATGCTACATCGAGGATCAAAACTAGGGTGTTACAATCCCCTCTCGCTACAATTTGCACTATCCTCAGTGCACATCACCATATATGTGTGCACGCGTGCGCACACACACACACACACACACACACACACACACACACACACACACACACACACACACACACACACACATATTGTTAACACAAATATATATGTGACGTAAAATTGTGTGTGTGTGTGTACGTGCACATGTATGGTGACATGCACTGGGGACAATGCAAATTGTAGGGGGAGGGGATCGTAGCACCCCACTTTTGATGACGTGCATATATATGGTGATGTGCATAACAATATACAATGCTACATTGGGGATCAAAAGTGGGGTGTTACAATCCCCCCCCCTCCCCCCCCCTACAATTTTCATTGTCCCCAGTGCACATGACCATACATGTGCACGTACAAACACACACACACACACACAATTTTACGTCACATACTTGATAATTTATTATCTTAACAACTCTTGTAGCAATTCCAATGAGAAATCTCTCATTCCTCTTGTCCTAGACAATCCAAGGAAGTATATCCCCTTCTCTGCACCATAGTCCCTCTAGTTGTCCCTCTTCCCTTCTAGGGCTCCATTGTAGGCCGGACATAAAGTCTCAGAGTTGTGGCCCTAGGAACTCCAGCTGCACCAAAATGGAGTCTTTATACACTTATGTTCAAATTTATATTCATATTCCCTTAGAATGTGAAAAAAGTTGGGGGTACTCTTCCTGCATGGCCTCCTTATGCTCCAACATGGAATATTTAAGACCATAGTAGGTCCATTGGACTTTTACCAGGTCGATAGCTTGATTCCTAAGCACTGGGAATTTCTAGTCTAGAATGCGCACTGAAGCCACTCAAAATTCACCTTCGTGCTCCACTTGGATCACGGTCCAATCAATCACGTGGTTAGGATCATGCACTTACTTCTTCAATAAAGACACATGAAGCACATTATGAACTCTCGTGGATGTATGCAATGTAAGCAGGTATGCAAAAAGGCCTATTCTCTCTAAGATTTTAATTGGCCTACAATATCTTGCTACCAACTTTGGGCAACTTCCCAATTTCAACGAGCTCCTTTTTTCCTTAACTTTCAGAAACACATGCTCACCCACTCTGAATTCCCTGTGTGCTCTTCCCTCGTTTGTATAGTGTTTCTACATATCTCGTGAAATCTTTAAATTATGTTTTATAATCACCATATTCTCTTCCATTTCTCTTATCAATGTTGGCCCAATAATGGTTGTCTACTCGATTATCCCAACTTACTGGCATGTTGCATTTTCTACCATACAAGGCTTCAAACAAGCTCATCTTGAATGATGCATGATACCCATTATTGTAAGCAAACTCAACCAAATGAATACACTCTTTCCACCTACAAGGTTGATCCATTACATACATTCTTATCATATCTTCAATTATTCGGTTGACATTTGCTCGTCCAATTTTAGATGATATGCTGCACTAAAATTCAGATTTGTCCCAAATTATTTGAACAATCCTATCCAAAAATTGGAAGTGAACTTCGAATCTTTGTCTGACACTATTTCCTTAGGAACACCATGTAGCCTAGAAATTTATTTCCAATAAATTTATGCAATGTTGGTTGCCTTATGCGTTATCTTGACTAGAATAAAATGTGCAACCTTTGTAAGCATGTCCACCACTACCATGGTGGAATCATGTTTCCTTGATGTTCTGGGAAACTTGGTAATGAAATCTATGGTAAGATTCTCCCATCTTCATTCAAGAATGGGTAATGCTTGTAGAAATCTTGTTGGATGTCTATGGTCAAGCTTTAGCTTTTGAAATTCCATGCATCTAGCAATAACATCAACTACATCTTTCTTCATACTAGGCCAAAACTATTGGCTTCTTATAGCCACAATTGTTTTTAGATACCCTAGAAGTCTAGAGTATGGTAGATCATGCATCTGTTTCAAAACTAAATTTCTGAACTCTTGAGAATTATAAACACAAACTTTTTCCCCGTATAAGAGGATTCCATCCTGTTCTAGCCTGTAATCTTTAATTTCTATTTTAAGCTTTCTTTAACTTGCACATAATGTCGGTTTGTTGTTATAGCCTCTCAAATTTGTCTTTTAAATCTATCTCGCACATACTAATGGATGTAGCATGCATTTCATGCACCCTTCTGTTGAGTGCATAAACCACTTTATTCTATTTCTCTTTAATGCGCATTATATAAAAATCATACTCATTGATAAACTCCAACCATCTAACATGTCTGGCATTCAATGTTTGTTTTTCAAACAAATATTTCAGACCATTTTGGTCTGTCCTTGATTCAAATTTTCTTCCCATGAGATAATGCCTACACATTTTCAACACATGAACTATTGCCTCCAATTCCAAGTCATGTGTGGCATAGTTCCTCTCATGTTCCTTCGGGTTTCTTGTCTCATAACAAATTACATGCCCATTTTGGGTAAGGATTCCACCAATACCTTCTTTACATGCGTATGTGCACACAACAAAATCCTCATTTGGATCTACAATGCACTAGTTAATAAATCTTTAAGTGATGGAAACTCTCTTCACACTTGGTAGTCCATTCAAATTTTATCCCTTTATTTTTCAAGGAGGTCATTGGGTGTGCAATCTTGGAGAAACCTACAATGAATCTTCTGTAGTAACCAACTAGACCCATAAATGATTTAACCTTTGAAATATTCTTTGGTGTTGACCAACCTTTGATTGCTTCAATCTTTTTTGGAACCACTGTTATGCCCTCCTATGAGATAATGTGGCCCAGATAGTGGATTTTCCTCTAATGAAAAGTGCACTTACTCAAATTGGCATACACTTGGTGTTCTCTCTACACTTGTAGCACTGTCCTCAAATGCTTCTCATGTTCCTCCTTTGTCTCGGAGTAGATACGAATATCATCCAAGAAGACAATAACAAATTTGTTCAGGTATTCTATGAATAGAACATTCATTAAACACATAAAAGTAGTTGACACATTTTTCAAACCAAATGGCACCACTACAAACTCATAATGACCATGACTTATTCGAAAGGTTGTCTTACTAGTTTCTTCTTATCTGATTCCCACCTCATGATAACCTGATCTCAATTCAATTTTGGAAAATATATTTTCTCCTTTTAGTTGATCAACAAGATCATTGATCCTCAGAAAAGGGTACTTATTTTTCACAACAACCTTGTTCAACTGTCTGAAGTCAATACATAACCTCAGAGTTCCATCATTTTTATTGACAAAAAGAACTGGGTCACCCCAATGTGAAACACTTGGGTGTATGCACCCCTTCTTCAACAACTCTTCTAATTGTATTTGCGACTCCTTAAGTTCTAGTGTGCTCGTTCTATAGGGAGTCTTGGACACTGGGAAACTCTAGGCATCAAGTCAATATATAAATCAATGTCTCTCTTGGGTGGCAATCCTAGCATTTCCTCAAACACATCTTCATACTCCTTCAAAACCTTATCCTTTGCTAACTCCTCCATATGGGTTGCATATATATGACACCATTTTCTAAAACTTATTTTCAACTATAATGTTGAAATATCCCTAACATATATAGGCCTTGGAACACATTGAACTATCCTAGAATTATCTTCCTCATCAAAACATGTGAAAACCTTGTTGTAGCAATCTAGGACGACATGATGCTTGTCCAACCAATCCATGCCAATCAAGAAATCATATGACCCAATAAGTATGATGTTCAAATCTTCCTTAGTGCGGGATCCATTGATGTTCACTGCACAATCTTTGACCAATTCATTGATTCTTTTCTTGGTTCCAGTGGCTAGGTGAACCAACCAAGACTTTTCATGCTTAAATAGTTTCAATTTAAATTTGTCAACCATATTAGGATCTATGTTGCTATGACAAGCTCCAAAATCAATCAAAATAGCTATGGTCTGATTATCAATCTTACCTTCCACCTCAATCATGTGGGATTGATAATCTACTAGTCTATTGTCCAATGCTGCATAAATCCTTGGCACACTCTTGCCCATGTCTTCCAATGTATCAACTTCTTGAATGTTATGCACTGTCCTCATCCTATCTTCTTTATACACGTGGTCTCCCTCACATCCCCAACACTTTATGGGCTGTTGTCTCGGGCTTTTCCCCAAGGAATCTATCATTTTGGGCTCATTTTTTGCTTTTTCGCCTTGCCTCCGTGACTGCGAAATTTTCTTGAAGAAAGGTGGTTTGAACCCTTTCCTCCTCTAATCCATCTTTCCTTTCTTTTTGTCATCCAAATATTTTTAGAAAGTTGGCCTTCCCTTACTCTGTTCGTACAAATACTTGGCTTTCTCACGGCTTCCTCAAAGGTCTTGGGCTCATCAAACTAAAATTTATCTTTATAGAATGATGGAAAACCATTCAATAACTTTCAAATTTTAACCTTCTCATCCCCGATGAAATCCATGTACCTCAAAAGCTCCAAGAATTCCTTCTCGTACTCTTCCATGGTCATGTTTACAAGCTTAATCTCGAATAATTCCTGCATTTTCTTGTCATAATAGTGATCTAACAAGTATTGCTACTGGAAGTATTTTCTAAAATACTTCCAAGAAATTCTCTTCTCCTGAATATGCTTGACTTGATTTAGTTGGTCCCACCACATGGAAGCTTTCCCCCAAAGATGATATATGACAATCTTCACTTCCATATTTGATGAATAATTGTGCAGTTGAAAATGCTTTTTCATTCCCAACAACAAGGGTTCAACTTCTTCACCCTTCCTATGCTCTCCATGAAATGTTGGTGGGTTGAGCCTTCTGATCTCTCCTTGCAAATCATCTAACTCGGGCCTTCTCCTTTGATGTCCGACATGAGACCTACTTGGGTTGATCTTTGATTCTGATAATGAAGGTGCTCTCCTAGCTGAATGTTTAGGTGAATGGTGATTCCTACTAACACTTCTTGAGTTCCTTGACCCTATGTAGTCATCTCTTATATCATGAGATATGTAGTCATCTTTTGCTTTATCTTTGCAGATTATTTAGAATCTGTCGCAAATGAGAATTAATTTAGTTACACTCTTGATCTATTAGACCTTTCATTATCTGCTATGTAGTTATGCACTTTTCTCTGCAATATCTTCATCAACTCTACACGATGCTCTCTGCTTCTATGTCCATTGGACCGTGTTTCTGCATTTCCCAAACTGATATTTAATCCTATAATCTCATCTCCATAATTGTAGGAATCATATGCATCATCCATATCTCTAGTCCTCATTCCTGAATTAGATCAGTTCTTCTTGTACCCTTAATTTTACAAAAATGTGCATGCAACAATCACTATTAGAAAATATGGATATTGTAAATATTTCATTAGTTAGGCTACATGTCATTCTTCATATGAATTTATGAGGAATATGGATGCACTAAACCAGATTTTGATTATTTAAATACATTATCCTTTGAATAATCTTTCCGACGATTGTACTCATGCCTCATTTTGAGTTCTAAGAAAAAAGTTACAACTTCATGAATTTTTCCATTTCCACTCAATTGTGCCATGTTCTTAGTGGTGCAATCTAGCTAAGAGATCATTTTCTTCCACTTATAGAACATAATCTTTCAGAAACAAATAAAACTTTTATATCAGGCACATAGAGTATTTCTAATTGTGAATGCACAAAATCTTTAGATTTAGAATCTAATGCTCCAGTCAAATTCTGCATAAATATGGACTTGTAACATTTGCTCTTTTTTACATCTTCACCAGACTTTGAATTTTTAGGAAAATTGGCTATCTCCCAAACAGAGTGAAACGGAAAAAAAATTCCTTAAGACAAATTTATTTGGATTGTTGAGGAGGTAAAATGTCAAGTAAATATTTTTTTCCAGATTTGTGATATGAGGTCCCTTTTCCTCCTTCGAAGATCTAAAAAATCCCCAAGAAGTGTCTATGAATAGTGGATTTTGCCCTATTTTGGCACCTCTACTCTAAACCCTTAGAAATTATGCCAAAATCCCAACTGGGTATCTCCATGTCTTCTTTTTGGACCCGCTATAAAAATTCCATCAATAATAGAGCCTTTGTCAAAGAATGCCACTATGTTCTTTAAAAACCACTTATTTTCATTTTCTAGAAAATTTAAGCCAAAATGGCCGCTAGCCCAAATCGACAATTTTGTAGGCTTTTTGACTGCAGACATACCCTTTAAATTTCATATTTTTCTTAGTTAATCTGCTAATGATATGGCTAAGACAAGTTTTTGGCTCTAAACATTTTTATTTTTTTAATAAAAACCACGATCTTGTAGATGTGGCATGGCATGTGGCTTATGATGTGGGATTGATGTCCACCTATCAACCCTTGACTTGAGCATGTCACCATCCTTATCGGCGAGCTAAGGAATTCTTCCATCCACGACCCAAACATTTCTCGTATCGACAGTCACCAAAATCCTTCTATTGGTGAACCTCGAAATCCTTCTTTTGGTGGTCTGAAAAATACTTCTCCATCGACAACCCACAAAATGCACTTCAACAACCTCCAAAATAGTTTTTGTATTTTCAGTGAACTCTGAAAAAATTCCTTCGAAAACCTCCAAAATGCACTTCGAAAACCTTGAAAATGGCTTCTGTTTTTTTAGCAAACTTCGAAAAACTTTCATCAACAACCTCCAAAATGGTTTATGTCTTTTCGACAAACTCCGAAAAACTTCCATCGACAACCTCCAAATTGGGTTTTGTCTTTTCGGTGAACTTCGAAAAACTTTCATCGACAACCTCCAAAATCCACTTTGGCAACATCAAAAATGGTTTTTGTCTTTTCGGTGAACTCCCAAAAACTTGATTTCTTTTTTAGCGAACCCCAAAAAATTTCCATCAGTGAACTTGGAAAACTTCATTTCGTTTTCGACAAACTTGGACAAACTTAGAAGTTTTTAACCAAATCCGAGATGGTTCTGGACCATTGATTTCAATGTGAAATGTGATATCAACCCTTGATTCACCCAACTTCGCCGAACTCTAAATTGTTCTTCAATGATCTTGGAAATTCTTAGAAGTTTTCGTCCAAATCCAAGATGAATTTAGACCATTGGTCTCAGATAAATGTGATCTCAACCGTCCATTTCACTAAGCTTCATGGTTGCCATGAAAACATGAAATTTGACCTCCTAGTCCAAATTTTAACTTTGCAGCTTGCAAATAGACGCAACTAACCATCCATTCGATGATTCCGAGGGAAAATTCAATCCGAATTCACTCAAAAATTGGGGATTTCACTTTGATCTTACCGTTTTTTGCAAATTTAATGCAAAATGAAAATCTACGACCATGCATTTATCAAATTCACTCTAGTATTTATCCCATATGGGTCTGGTGTTGAACCAAAATATTTGATATGAATCTATGACGTACCCAAGTATCTTGCTTGGCCACGTTACTACTAAATCGACTAACATATCGATTCGAATGTGGAAAATATGTGTATGATGACATACAGGCTCATGTTATTCTCATTAATTCTAAAAAATGTGAATGCAAATGATTTAAACATCCATAGTAGCAATTAAACACACACAACAACATTCATACATACAAAAATATAGAGTAAATGTAGCATTCAATCATAACATTAAACCTCTGAATGACACAGTGATAAAAAAAATTATCTTTTAAAAATGTTTTACACAACCGACTGTATACGACAAACGTTCCACCTAACCGTAGGCTTTGTTGCACCAATCCTTTCCACAATAATCCACCCATGACCTAGGGATATGAGTCCATGAGTATGGACAGGCTCCTACATGTGTCTTTAGTTCACTGTAACAACCCAAATACCCATTAAAACACAATGACACAACTCCTACAACAATTCCAACCACCTAGCTCCCTTCCCCATCAGTCTGCACAACTCAATGGATGAGATTTCCTTCTATGCACCACAGTCCCTCAGACAATATCCATCTCCTCCAGGGCTCCAGCACAGATCGACTAGGAATCTTGCTACTGGAGGCCCTAGGAAATCCAGCTGCAACAAGAGTGCCCACACAACATCTGCAAATTCTGTTTGCATGATTTTTCAGTAGAAAAGACTTATAGGAATGGCAGCTCCATTTTCAGTATAATTACCAGCTTTAGCAAGTTTTCCTCCATACCCACTATGTATTCCCACTCTTTTCCAATAATCAATTTTTTTTTTCCTCACTTTTGGATCAACTGTGAAAACTGCTCTTCTTCTTACTCAAATTGCCTCTTCTCCCAAGCTTGATTGTCTCTTACTATTCCCCCAAGGATGATTACACCCAATCCATGTTGTCATAACTAAGTGGGATGACTTCCTCACCCAACCTATTACATGAATTCATTGATTGAGTGCTTAATAATTCAAAGGGAGAAATGACCAAATGACAAACTTATTTATGAAGGTGGCTTAAGATTGAAGGCATATGGAAACCCCTTAAAACCCCCATTAAGCCCCCTCTCTTGTGGAATCACAACCCGCCATTACTTTGGTCCTTGCCCGTATACATTCGGTGGTGTATTTCGTTTTATTATTTTTTAATGTACAATGTCTACATATTACATTGCTTAGCCCTTGGCCCTTCATAATATTTACAAATATACAATGCTACATCATGTATCAAAACTAGGATGTTAAAACTATGTTTTGTAGCCTTAATGAAGATTATATAATTATTTTATGCTACTCCTTGAACTATTTATTAGCACATGTATCCCCTATATATTATGTTTGACAAAAGAATATACTACTTGACAATGTATATCAGTCATACAGTTTTAGTTTTGTCATCATTTTTATTTTGGAAAGATGAAAATATGATATTGTTGATTTTTGTAGGTTTGGGAAGGTATTCTCACATGACCCTAGGTGTTGGGCATGTGGAAATCATCATGGGCATCATATCACACTTTCGGTTTGGTAAAAACCCCGTTGAATTTGAGTGGGGCCTTCATGGGTTTTGTGATGGGCTTTGTGGGCTTGTGTTGGGGATTCACACCCACAAGGAAAATCCTAATTTGATGTTGAATTATGGAGGGGATCCTATGTTAAACCCTAGGACTTGTATATAAAGGAGAGATGCCATTTTGACATAAGATCATCACATTGTGGAAGAATGGAGTTGGCATAAGTGAGTTTGCACTTGTATCAAGGAGGATTGGTGATCTCATCTAGGAAAGTCTGCAAGGTGGAAAATCTGGCCTAGGAGAAAGAAGGTGGCAGAGAGCCAAGTGTGTGGAGGTGACTGTACCTATTTTTTGTACTCATACCTGGTTTTCAGACGGGCGAAGCGTGTATTTACATGGGTTGCAGAAGGATGAATTGCATATAGGGTAGACACAGTTTGGAAGAGAGAAAACCATGTATGTCTGCGGGTTTCCAATAAGGTAAATCACTTATCTGGTTTTCTGGGGAGGTACAAATATGTACAGGCTGACATGTGACATTAGCAGGCCATACAGGTGGTCTAACAGATTCATGAGCAGAGGATATTTCTAGAATATTGTTGAGGTTTTGTTTTCTATTTTGTATGGTTATTGGAAGGACAAGGTTGTCCTCGGATTCTCTTGTTTTGGAAGGACAAGGTTGTCCTCGGATTCTCTTGTTTTGGAAGGACAAGGTTGTCCTCATATTTGGTGATATTGCATTGATTGAGAGGACTGGTTTTTGTTCTCAGATTTGAAGGATTGGATAAAGTTACATAATAGAATTATTGTGTCTCTTATGTATAGATGATTCATCTCTGATCTTGTTGTTTCTGTTGCATATGCTTTTCAGTTAATAATTTCAATGTAAAATTGTTCAGTGATAGTTAGATAAGCATGACACAATTTTCGGATATGAAATTAGTCACATAGAGTTGCACATGAAAATTGACATGGTATCAGAGCTTGGGATATGAAGAGAAGGAGATCATCTTGAGACACATTGTTGGTTGCAACACTGAAATAGTGTTGATCTTGTTCTTTTTCTTGTTCCGGGTAGGTCACCATGGTGAACACATTGAAGCTCGAGGATAGGTTGGAAGGGTCAACCAAATTCTTGGATTGGAAGGCAAGGGTTCTCCTTCTGTTGGAAGCGAATGAACCGAAGGATTACATTGAGAGTGTGGTTTTAGCTCCTGCCGATGAATAGGAATTTGCAGCTCACAAGAAGAAGGAAGTGAAGGCCAAGTGGGTATTACTAGAGTTCGTGAAGGACCACTTGATTCCTCACATTGATAAGAAGACATTTGCTATGAATATGTATGATGCTTTGGTAGGTTTATACCAAAACAAGAATACAGGCATGACGTTACACTTGAAGCATCAACTTTAGATTATCAGGATGACCAGTGAAGACATAATTGTCAGTTATCTTATGAAGATTACTCAGATTCAAGATCAACTTACAACTATTGGTGGGACACTGTAGGATGTTGAGTTGGTGAATGTGGGTTTGAGAGGTCTTGGGAACCAACTGTACAGGGGATATGTGCATGTGATGCATTGCCCACTTTTGATAGGATATGGACTGATTATATCCAGGAGGAGACCCGATTAGTGTATATGGAGAATATGGATGGTATGGTGAAGATTAGTAGTGATGAGAGCCAAGCCCTTTCACCAGGAAGGGCAAAAGGGGTTCTCCAGATAGAAGAGGTCCGTTAGAGAGAAGGGGTAGAGAAGCATCTTCAGATCTAAGATGGAAGAAAGATCTTAGCAAGATCATATTCTTTGAGTACCATGAATTTGGCCATTATGCTTCATAGTGTGCATTTCAGAGGGAAAGAGGAAGAAGGTAGCAAGCATCAACAACAAAGGTTGATGACATTGGAGATAGGTTCTAGAGGGAGATCTTGTTGGTCTTAGGAATTTTAGGTGCATCCTCTACTACGCAGACTTGGTTGGCGGACAATGGGGCATCTTTCCATATGACAAGTGCACGAGAGTTGTTTGACACTCTCACAGAGACTGGCTCAGACTTGTGTGTGGAGCTTGGTACTGAATCCAGGCATTCAATACAAGGATCTAGTACAATATCATTCCATTTGGGGTCATGAGAGATACTGAGGGTGTCAAATGTGTTGTGGGTTCTAGAACTCAGGAGGAGTATCTTCTTAGTCTCAGAGATTAAGAGGAAGGGATATCATGTATTGTTTCGTTATGGAGAGGTATTACTTGTGCCCAGATGGACTAGATTCATATCAATAGTGGTTCTTGGATTTAGGGAGGACACCCTATATGGGATGAGAGGCCATCCCATGTGTGTTATGGCCAAAAATAGTAGAGAGACAGAGGAGGAGGAACAAGCAGCTCCACCAGTGGTGAGGCAGATGGCCCCACCAATAGCATAGGTTCAGAGGGAGCAGGTGGCTCCACGAGTTGTGAGGCAAGTGGTCTCACCAATAGTACCATCTCAGAAGGAGCTAGAGTTCAAAAGGAGTAATCCATTAGGATCTAGGAGGGAAGAGAAACCTTCGATGATTGTGCAAAGGACAATGGATAGGGAGAAGATAGCCCCAAAGATAGTACAGACTCAGAGGGAGTTAAGCTTCAAAAGAAGCATGTGATACTAGAGTGAGCTTGATCTCAAGGACAAACAATTGGCTCATAGGGAGAGATGTGCATCTAGAGGGAGTTCCCCCTCAGGTTTAGGTGAGAGAGAGACATCTTCCAATATTAATGGACGAATGTCATGGTTTGAGGAGGCCAAGCAAGATGCTTCTAGGGCATGTGAGACCTCCATGGAGGATACGTTTATTTCAACAAGTTTTTCTACAGTGACAGAGGAGGCAGACACTTAGGAGGACTGAGGAGTAGGATTTGATTTAGGAATAAAGGGAGCAGCCAATGAGGCCGATTACACAACAGGATTTGCCTCAGTGACCGAGGATCCAACCAACCAGACATATTTTTCCTCAGTAACTGAGGATGCGACCATTCAGACAAATTTTTCCTTAGTGACCGAGGATGCGACCAACCAGATAAATTTTTCCTTAGTGATCGAGGATGCAGTCAGTTAGACAGATTTAATCTCAGTGACTGAGGATGTGGCTAGTCAGACAGATTGGACAACAACTTGCTCCCGTGACTGTGGATGCAGCCCATTAGACAAATTGGACAACAAGAGTTGGGGAGGAATGGAGGGAGGAAGAGGTAGATCCATATGATGATGGATGGGAGACCTTCCTCGCTAAGAGGTAGTTGTTGTTATTATAGCTTCTAGAGGCATTCCAAATTGTAGAGTGTGGTGATAATACCTTCCTCTCTAAGAGGGAGTGTTTATTTTTGTAGCTTCGAGCATGTATTCTCACATGACCCTAGGTGTTGGGCATATGGAAATCGTCGTGGGCATCACATCACACTTTCAGTTTGCTGAAAACCCCCTTAGATTCGAGTGGGGGCTTCATGGGTTTTGTGATGGGCTTTGTGGGCTTGTGTTGGGGCTTCACACCCACAAGGAAAAGCCTAATTTGATGTTGACTTGAGGAGGGGCTTCTATGTTGACCCCTAGGACTTGTATATAAAGTAGAGATGTCATTATGACATTAGATAATCACATTGTGGAAGAATGGAGTTGACGTAAGTGAGTCTGCACTTGTGTCAAGGAGGACTGGTGATCCAATCTAGGAAAGTTTGCAAGGTGGCGAATCTGGTCTAGGAGAAAGAAGGTGGCAAAGAGCGAAATGTACGAAGGTGACCATACCTGTTTTATGTACTCATATATGGATTGCAAACGGGTGAAGCCCGTATAAACATGGGTTGCAGAAGGACAAATCATGTATAGGGTATACATGGTTTGCAAGAGATAAAACCACGTATGTCTACGGGTTTCCAGTAAGGTAAATCACGTATCTGATCTTCTAGGAAGGTATAGATCCATACAAGCTGACATGTGACATCAACAGGTTGCACAGGTGGTCTACAACAAATTCATGAGTAGAGGAGATTTCCATAATATTGTTGAGATTTGGTTTTTTGTTTTCTATGGTTATTGGAAGGATAAGGTTTTCCTCATATTTGGTGATATTGTATTGGTTGAGAGGACAAGTTTTTGTCCTCATATTTGAAGGATTGGA
The DNA here is from genome assembly GCA_009831015.1 of Picea engelmannii. NCBI lineage: Eukaryota > Viridiplantae > Streptophyta > Pinopsida > Pinales > Pinaceae > Picea > Picea engelmannii. The sequence continues at coordinate 869,290 of ML779661.1, forward strand.
TAAAGTTACAGAACATGATTATTGTGTCTCTTGTGTATTGATGATTCATCTATGATATTTTTGTTTCCATTGCATATGATTTACAGTCAATAATTTCAGTGTAAAGTTGTTCAACGATAGTTAATCACCAGGAAGCATTTTTCATGTCTGAAATTAATCACATAGAGTTGAATGTGAAAAATGACAGAGATCGACTATTTCTAAATGCTTCAAGCATTTGTAGAATGTATATTTGTTTCAAATTGAATGAAATGTATGATTTTATTTTTATTTTTTTTAGTCTGGGGAAAAATAAACACACACACGTGTGTGCATATATTTGTTTTTCATGAAGAATTTGTATATTTACTATTTCAAGTAAAAATTAAAATATACATTGATATGTGCCTACTTAGTACTTAGAGGAACTTAACCTCTCTTTCGCTTAGGAAGCCAAAAAAAAGGAAGGGATGGGTTCTCTTCATATGTCCTAATTAATATAGTCTTCCATTGTCCCTTCCCTATTAGGCATTTTCATACATAAAGAAATTTTATATACAAAAGCAAAAAGTGGATCTCATGATTTGAAAACATAAACATCATATAAAAACCATAAATTTTATCTCTTCCTTTAGGATCAATATTTTGGAGTTTGTCCATAGCAATGGGATTAGTAAAATATTGACCTCTATAGTGCTAGTAGCACATTGTGGCTCTTTGCTTCCACGATGTTGAAAAAACCATATTGAAGAGTTAAAGATTGTTTCTATAGTTCATATGCCTTAACATTTATTTATGTATAAAGTTTTGAAAATAAATTTAAGGGAAAGTTATTTTTAGTTGTTTAATTCTTTCCATCATTGGGTCTAGAAGTAAGTCTTCCATATCACTTTTTTTGTTTTTCTAATCGATGATTAACTTGGAGTCTTCTAGGATCTAAATTTGGGTTATGTCTTTCTCTATAGATACTTTTCTCAATAGCTAGAATACATACATCTTAGTCTTGTTCTCCTAAAGAATCTTTGAATGAGATACCATCATTTTCCTTCAGAATTAATATTTCTCTAGCGCCATAGGTTCTAGGGTCCCTTGAAATCCTTCATCAAAATATCCCCATGCATAAGCTTTCTCAATTTCTATTTTTTTCATAACTCTAAGAGTTTTCTCTTTACCAAGTTTCTGTACCCTTCCACATACATAGTTAATTTGATAAAACACCCAAACATGTAATAATTCCTTGTTTTGAAAAATCATTTCGTTTATGGCAAGCCAAAGTGCCCAAGCAACAATACAAGGAAGATCCTTGAGTTCTTTTGCAGATAAATCCTTTAGCCAAGCCTCCACACAATTTACCACATAATCACCACCCTAGCTGCCTTTTATGTCTGTGATTTTTAGAACTTCCTCTCAAACTTGTTTTGTAAAGGGATAGGGAACTAACATGTGAGCAACCGATTCCTCACTTGTTTTACATAGGATGCATCTTCTTGGCCCTTTCTAAGTTCTTTTCCGACAGTTGTCAAAAGTTAGAGCTATGTTATATAATGCTAGCTAGGTAAATATTCTTGTTCTCAAGGGTGTTTTGATTTTTGAAATGGGGTTCAACCAACACTCCTTCTCACTTTCATATTCTTCCCCAAAATTGGCCTTTTATCCTAACTATGTCGTGAACCTTCCTATGGCAATATTTTTTTATCATATTATCTCATCCTTTGCATCACTTAGCTTAATAGTGCTTTGTTTCAAATATGTGTGCATAATTATTATATTCCTTTGTTGCCTCTCCTTACAGTTCCATTCAACTAGCCTTGCTTCTAGAAGGTTGTATATACATGTTGTATTGTTTTTACTAGGTTATGAATATCTTGTCTATTGATAGCTCGATGATTAGAGGTTTGGGTAGCCTATATAGTCCTACATACACCTAGGAGTCCTTGCTTATTCTCTCTCTATCTCCATTTTCTAACTTCTAACACAACCACTTCCCTAACATAGGAAAATATTTAACTAGAGCCTTCCATATGATGGAAGCCTCCCACAATTGTGTTAACTAGTCCCCTAATCCAATCTTACATTGATAGGGGATCGATATATTTTGCAAACATCACATGGTTGCCAATGCTTGTTCAAATGAGTGAATTTTCTTCGAACCACAATCATTTGCTTCCTTAGGCTTTGCTAACTTGTTACATATTGCCAAAGGGATTGATTCCCTTTCCCTTTTCTCTATCCACAATAATATGAAACATTTATTGCTTATTTTTTCAAACATCCATTTTTCAACATGAGTTAAAGAGTGTCAATATATAGGGATCACTTCCAAAACTGATTTGATTAGGATCAACCTTCCACCTCTTGATATCCATTAACACCAATTAGATACCATGCTCTATACTTTTTAATATATCCAAGCCCGGTCTCTAAACCTATAGTCATTTGATTTCAATCTGGATCCTAGATATTTTACACCATTATTAGAAGAAGAAACATTAAAAGGGAAAACTTGAATTATATTCCATTCTAAGTCTACTTCTAAATCATTAAATAATATGATAGATTTGTGAGCATTCACATCCATCCCTGTTGTTATACAATATAAATCAATAATTTCTTTATACCTTTCTACTTCCCTTATAGAGCCTAGACCAACAAAATAACATTATTAATAAACATTAAGTGGGAGAGTGTTAGAGACCTCACCATTTTGACTCCCTTTATGGATCCTTAATTTCTATAGGATTTGAGTAGCCTACTTAATCCTTCAACAACCAATAAGAATAAGAAGAGTGACATAAGGTATACCTTCTTGATTCCCCTGGATGGAAAGAAAAACCTAGATGCCAATCCATTAATCAATACTGGAAATGAAGTTGAGTTTACAAATCCCATAATCCAATTTACAACTTGTAAACTCATTCCAATATCTATTAACATTATCTCAAGTTAAAGCCAACTAACTCTATCACATGCCTTATCCAGGTCTAATTTAAGCACCACAACTGACACCTTTTTTACCTTAATGGAGTGCAGGCCTTCATGTGCCATAGTCACCACGTCATGGATCTATTTCTTAAGTAGGAGTCCAAATTGTTCAAGAGACGTTACATATGTGAATACCCTCTTTCGCCTATTGGCTATTATTTTGTAGACTAAATTGCAAAGAGAAATTGGCCTATAATCTTCAAAATCTTATGATTGATTCTTGTTTGAAATGAGATCTATCAAAGTTGCATTTAGGGCTCCTAGAATTTTCAATAGGTCATCCTCAATCAAATCATAGAATCCCAAATAGAGTTATATTGTCCACGCATCTAGGCTCGAAATGTTTGCCTTCTTAAAATATTCCAATACTAGGTTGAGTTCTTCTCTTGTGAATTATGCTTATAGACCCCCTTTTCATTCTTCTTCTATAGGCCTTAGAAAATAAGTAGTATTTTTACTATGTCTTCAATATTTTCCTAGGGATTCTTGAAATATCTTGTGAAAATGCACTACTCCCTCTTATGTTATCTCCTGAAATCTTCTTGCTTTAGTTCTGTCATCCTTTCTTATTTCCCATATAGTGTTTGTATTTTCCCTATGCTTAGCATAGTGCTTGAAGAATTTTGTCGTCATCCCCCTCTGCTAGCCAAATTTTTGTACTTTTTAGCCTCCATTTAGCCTCTTTCCATTCCAATAGCTTCCTTTTCCCCCCTCTAACTCCATTTTTATTTCTCATCTTAAAAAAGACTCCTTCGCTATTCCCTTCAACCAATATTTTTATTTGAGATTCCACCTCCATTGACTCATTTTGAGATTTGCATGGCTTTTGTGTTACCCATTCTATTGCTACCTTCTTCACTATTTTCATATTTTTTTCCATATGAAACCTAGCTGAGTTTCCAATTGAGGAACTGGATTTCCTATTGTTTTGACAAACTAGATTTTTGAAGTCCTCATCTTCCAACCACTAGGGGTTGAACTTGAAAGGACCAAGGGGCTTGTTTTCCTCTTTTACAATATGCAAAAGTATTGGAAGATGATATGAAGATCCCCCTTCCCCTACCCATGATTTTATTTTGTCAGCGTCCTTCATTACCTTTTCAACCACTAGAAACCTATCTAGATTTTTAGACACCCCCTCATTCCCACTCTAAAAATTCCTCAAGGTTAGAGCCAACTTAATGGGTTCTACATTGCGAACATTCAATTTCAAACAAAAGTAAGAAATTTTCTACCAAGGGGTCAGTCCTAACACTTATATATTTATATTTATATTTATATTTATATTATTATTATTTTATTTTATGTTTTTTTATGCGTAATGCATTTCTTGGGGAAACCCACCAAGTACTTCCCCTCATTTCGAGGATGGTACCTAGGATTAACTCGATTATGTAGAAGCTTGAAGCTTTATCGTGTCACTTAGGAGAATACAACTTGGGTGGGGAGGATACCACTCTATCACACAACTATTAGGGCTAGATCTAATTGACTTAGGCCTAGCATGTTCTCCCCATATTTCACCTAATTTGAAAATGAAGTTTAGTCCCACTCCCCAAATCACATTTTAAATCTTCGGTGAACCTTGAGAATGGAGACTATGTTATAATTATTTTCTATCATCATATGGACCATAGAGATTTATAATGGAGAAGGATCTTTGTAGTTCCTTTGACAATAATTCAATGTGGATCCCTGTATTTATGAACAAAAAATGTAAAATATTAAGGGATTTGTTCCAACTAATGAATAGGCTTCCAAACATCTGAGCTGAATTGTAACAACCCAATTTGATTGTTTATTTATCATAGTTGTTAATTTAAATTTATTTAATTATTAAAATAAATTCAATGAGTCTTTTTATTATTTTACTATTAAAAAGGTAGGTGAAGTAATTAATGGGTGGATAAGGATGTTGAGGAATTAATGGGGGGATAAGGCAGTTGGGGAATTGAATGAGGGGGAGGGATTCAAGAGAGGAGGATAAGGAAGAGGGGAGAGGACTTGAATAGGGGTCTTTTGTTTTGGGGGGAAATTTGAGAAGAAGAAGGAGGGAATTGGAAGAACTCTCACAAGGACATGATGTTGTTGGGAACTTTGGGCTCGGGGGCCAGGAAACCGCAAGGATTCCTGGAGCTACGGAGCTGGAGAGGTTGTTCCTATTTGGCTGGGAGGTTAATATTCAGTTGGGCAATTTGGAAAAACACAAGAACAAGTGAACCAGGGGCTAAATCAACCAACCTGCAGGTGAGGTATGCATTTTATTATGTTGTTGTTGTTATTATGTTGTTTACCAATTTATCTCTGGTATAAATAAAACCATAAACTAAATTGCAGTTATTTCAGTAGGAGATAACAATATATATATATATATATATATATATATATATATATATATATATATTATTGAGGTCTTGAAATAGGAAGGCCTTACAAATGGTATTAGAGCCTAGTTTCAAAATTGAAACCTGGGCTTGACCACCCACATAACTGTACAATCTGTTCCCAGAAATACTTTATTTACAACCTAGAAACCTTTTGTTTATATACAATAAACCTTATGTAGACTACCCAGAAGAACTGTGAAGGGGAGTTTTGTGCAAAAAAAAAAAGAATTTTCCCCATTCCAACCACTTGTAAGAATCTCGACCTGCATAAGATAGAGAATTGACAAAAGCCAGATTCACAAATATTTTCTTATAAACAAAGGATTATGAAAAATATGTTAACAAGAAGTAGAACTCAAAAATCCCTTTTCTTTCCATTACATAAACACAACTTGGTGTTTTATTCTCTAGGCTTTATGTTTTCTTACGTTTTGTCTGAGGGGAGTTAATTAGGTTGAACATTTTGGGTTTTAAAATCCACCTGATTTTAGTTTGTGTTAGAGCTAGTAGTAGCTGCATTTTCCTGCTTATAAAATGATCAATGTCCATTTTATTTTAGTATTAAAAGTTCCATGAAGCATTTTATTCTAATAATAATACTATACAAAAACAAAACCTTTAATTTCCATGACTCTTTGCATACCCAAGCACTGATCCCTTCAATTTATCATATAGGCACTCACACATACCTGTACCATCTCTAGTGAGTCCCCATTGATAGTTCATGAGAAAAGGAAATATGTTGTGACATTAATTAGAGTTCATTCCTTTTACTCTGCATTTAAAACCAGTTTAGAAAAAAAATGTTTGTTCAATGATGATAACTAACTGAGATTCTTGTCGAGTGTTTTGGTGAACTTGTTTAAATCCGGAGGGACCTTCAAACTCTACTTCAATACCCTCCATTGCCTTTGGATGCGAACAACCTTCGGCCATTTCACAAACCTGTGAAAATCCTTCTTGGGCGACAGAGCTTCCTCGATTCCAAACTGTTTGGGCCGCTTCTCAAGCAATGGATTAACAAAAGACTCTTGTCCAAGTCCTCTCTCCTCTTCCTTATCCTCCTCTCTCGAATCCCTCCCCCTCATTCAATTCCCCAACTGCCTTATCCCCCCATTAATCCTCAATAGCCTTACCCCCCCATTAATTACTTCACCTACCTTTTTAATAATAAAATAATAAAAAGATTCATTGAATTTGTTTTAATAATTAATTAAATTTAAATTAACAACTATGATAAATAAATAATCAAATTGGGTTGTTACATACACTCACCCTTCAAGAAAGTTCGTCCTAATGTTAGAGTAATTTACAATACAAGGGTAATGACACATGATTCATATATCCACAACAAATAAACAACATCATCAATTTAAAACACGTATACATACTAGTGTACATGTGCAAGGCATGCATATGTAGCTAGAACATACAAGACTCACACACGTACTAATGACAATAATTATCACACCTAAAGTAATTCTTGTATGCGTCCAATCCAATCAACAAGACCATTCATTTAATAAAATATAGTAAACCATTTAAAATGTTCACAAAATCCCTCAATTATAATAATTTAGCAGAAGCAACATTCACTTAGATAATTGTAGTTCAGTTAAGCAATTATAAATATACATATATACATATATTTCAAAAAGAGGAAATCAAGAAATTCTACTATAAGGCGAAATTCCCACGCACTCTCAACTACTTCTAGTCATCCTTCCTCCCTAACCTACTTCCATCTTCCATCCTTATCCTTCCTCTACTGGACTACCTTGGAGCGTCAACTATATTGACCTAGCTCTAGATAGAACCCGTAAGCGGAAGTGTCAACTCTCTTGACCAAGCTTCCCAAGCAGGCAACTGGCAGTCATCATCACACGTCTAGGGGAGCGTGAGCTAACATCGTCCTCCCATGACTCTAGGTTTTAGAGGATACACGATGGGAAATGCCTCCACCCCTCCTAATAGAACTAGGGTCAACACCCTATCATGGACCATATAGTGGCACTGTGTTTCTGGGAATTTTTTCATCGTATATTCAGTTTCAGGCAATCTCGCCACCTGAAAACATGCACTTGTTCCACATATCATAGCAGTGCATTTGAACCAACATAATTTCACATACAAATATTCATAACACATTGTTTCTCGGTTGATGTCGTGAAAAAATTCAATTTCGAAGATCATCTTTCATTGCTCGAACTATAGTTGTTTCTCAAGCTGCTTGCATGCCTCATATTTCCATCACTTGTGTTCCATCTACAAACATAGAGATAAAGTGTAATAAGTATATCTTCATTTGGATTATAATATGCGCGATTGCACAAATAAAAACGAGTACCAAAATAACAACGATTGCATCATAAACAACACACATTCTTTTGAAGCCATTCCTCCTGTCATTTCTTAATATATCTTCCATTGGCTCCACTCCATACTTTGATTCTTGCAAGTTTTATGCGTCATGATAAAGCACATATATACTTAAAGGTTTCTTGTTGTTCCATAAATTATAAAATAAAGGAAGCAAAACAACATAGCTACTTACAAATTATTCAATTAAACCCTCGATAGCTCACCATATACTCAAAACCCATATATAATCTAATGCGAATCAAATGTTTAGATGGCTCTTTTTTGTATGTTATCACTTGTTAGAAAACATCCATGGATGATTGTGAATCATATAAAATATATACATCACAACAAATATGAAATCTTAAGTAAGGAAAATGCATTAGGTACTCATAAACTTTGCTATCAACCATTTTCTGCTTGAAAGTCATGTCTTATGCATTGAATGAGTTCCATTTTCTTTTATTTTCTACAACAACAAAAAAATTGAAAATTGAAAATTGAAAATTAATATTTCATTCAATAATTAAACTCTTTATACATAGAAAAAATTAAAGAATACATACATTTGATGCATGTTGTTGTTGGGATGGTTCCTCCTATGACACAACTATGCTCATTTCTTTGACCATTTCTCCATACTCTTGTTTTGACATCCCTACCAACATGTTTCTTATATCACGTCGATTATCCTTTGGAATTTTCTCAATATTCCTGAAAATGAAAAACACAATAAAAATCAATAAAAAATTATACGAAAATAAACATATCAAAAATATTCATTTGATGATTTTTTGGACTAGTATATGCATTTTTTTTCCGATGGAACACACATCTTGGGAAACCCTCCAGGTACCTCCCCGCATTTTGAGGATGGTACAAGAGGTAAATCAACTGGTTACAATTTTGGCAATAACCTAGCGGGGACATTGAGTGAAGCCCAATATTATCTACAGAGGTAACCAACTCGAGGACTTGACCCCGTGAGCTCCTTCTTGTAATTCACAACACTTAACCACTCAAGCTAACCCATTGGGTTAGGACAATTTATGCATATTGCAAAAAACATGTTTAACAATAATAATTTTTAAATGATTCTATTTTGTTATTGCATGTTTTTTCTATTGCAAGTCTCATAGGTTTCAATGACTATTGCTTCAAAAACACTTACTATAGTTTATGCATAATTTGATTCATGGAGTCATTAGATTGATTTTTGCATTGTAAATGGAAATAACATATATATGTTATTTCCACTATATCCCTCATAGTTTAGAAAAGTTTGTCCCCCTCTCATTAACTTCTAGCACCAGTTTAGATGAATTGAGGATCAATTCATCATCATTTACATCCTTCATAAATTTTATCTTCTTAGAACAACCTTTTGTTCCCTTGTTGTCAATCCTTGCACAATAGTCAATAAATGCAAAATCAAATGTTTAAAACATGTTAGTGATTATTCTTAAGAAGTACATTTATAATAAAAAACCAAAGAAAAACTTCATATTTACCACCTTTTGATCCACCTAATTCTTTTCTTTGCAACATTTCTATAAAACTTTTACGCTTTTTTCCACTCATATTTTGAACAATCTTTTGGAGTTTTTTCGCGTTTTTGGTTTGCATGACATGTGTTATCCAATATGTATCATTTAAACCTATAGACAATTCAAATAAATTACTTTTATATTAAAATTTAAAAGAACTTGCCATGTTCCTTTTTTGAGATGTGCTTCCCTCGCCTTTGTTGCTATAAGTGTTTTACCCTAATCTTCTATCAATAAAATCCCTACATAATGATATACACAAATTCTAAAATATGTTTTACAAACTAAGTAATGAATTTCACGCGAAATTTGTTTTCAGGTTGGGTAGTGTGTATAGTACATTAACATCAATGTATTTAATACATGCTTAAGCATTGGTGTGTCATCACTATATAATGTGCAACGATAAAATCGACAACTTAAAAAAAAAAAAAAAAACATCGACAAGACGATGCACTTACTATAGTTTTTCGCATTGGTGCATTGTTTTTGTATATTGTGCATTGGTAAAGCCGGAAATAATTTTCAAAAGACCATGTCAAACAATCCACTCTTAATAAAAAAATTTGTTGGTGCATTGTTATTGTATAGTGTGCACAATAGATCCTGAAAGCATTTTTTTTTACAACGATAAGATTTGGGTTGCAACACAATGAGTGGTCCCAGTCCAACATACATCGAATGCCCCATTTACAAGTACACAAAGCCAATAAATATTCGTTGCCTAAACAAAAGTCTCATTGTTGGAGTTTAGAACAACATAAAGAAAGGAGAAGCAACAAGAAAACTAGAGTTTGCAATGCTAAAGATAACTCTAAAACCCTTTTATTTTATGGAAAATGCATTGTAAATACTAATAGAAATAAATAAATAAAAATACGAATTTTATTGAATCAATAAAGAGTAAATTTCAGATGAATATAATGAAGTTACATGCCTTAAATTTCTCGTTTGTAGATTTGTATTTGACCTATAACAATCCCTTGCAAATTTAGCTCTTCAAAAAAATACGTCCACTCCAAAGTCTTCCTTGTAACTCTGGTGCACAAGTCTGATCCCCTCTAACATTTGGAAAAATAATAGAATAGAGACAAACTTACTTTTACAAATTGAAATTCTTGCTTGTTTTTTCGCTTGATATTTAGGCTCATTAATGATAAACACGCACTATTTTGTTTTTGTTTTTTTAATTTGAGTTGTAGTGTGCTTGATAGACTTAAGTACAATGGTGCACTACGTACATATAAATGCACCTAATAAATAGTTTACAATAAAAAAGAAGTGAAAAAATCCAAAGTTAAAATTTCGTGGACGTTTTCTTTTGCAGAGATTTATTGTCAGTGTTTGTCATAAATTAGTGCACCAATGTGTTTAGGATATACATGCACACACATGTGATAAATGTGAAATAAGTGCATTGGTTTCGTATAAAATACTTTCAAAAAATTGTTTGAAGTTAGAATGCTATTCAAAAATTCAAAGTAGAGGGGATTAACTGCCATAAATTTAAGCTCTATATGCCACCGTAGGGTCACCAGTGAGATCATGTAAGGTGATGATGATGGATGGGGCAAATGATGGATGGGGCAAATGTCATATGTGAGATCATTGTAAGGTTATGATGACAAATGGTCAATGTGTGAGAACATGTAAGTTGATTATTGGCAAACAATGTGCAAAGGACGACAATACAAAAATGCCTTCATCACAATAATAAGTACTCAAATTGTCATCATAATCGTGCATGATATGGTGAACTCACAACTATTGTAGATTAAAAACTCACAACTAATATAGATTATAATTTTGAGAGATTGCACATACTTTAGTCTCAATTCTTTGCAGAAGAAATGCATATAGGAAAACTCAAAAAAATGCTCAGGACATGCACAACATGCATTGCATCATCTAACAAGCCTTCGGGGTGGGGTGGCTTATTTTATTTCAAATTCATGGATCCCAATTTCTCTTTCTATTTCATTTGGTCAAAACAAATAAGATGATTATTCTTGCCTTGATGCCCTATCACTCCTCTCGTATCATTCAAGAATCAATGGAAATTGAAAAACACCCTAATAATTTTAATCATGAAGATGGATACAAACTCAACCAATCTTGGAAGCCCATCATATATCGACTTGATCATTAGCCTCATCTATTTATAATTTTTATTGTCTATTTTCTTATTTCTCTCGCCTCTTTTGATTTGTTTTTTCTTCAGTTGAAACCCCTTTGCTCTATCTTGACCTTCCTTTTCCTCTTAATCAATTTATCAATATTTTATGTTAATTATTTACTTATTTATTTTATTTTATTTATCCCTTATTTACCCTCATTTTTATCCTTTATTTTATATTTCATCTTTAACAAGTTGTTTGAATATCTTGTTTTCAATATTAAAGAAAAGTTTTCAAGTATTCTCAACAACTATTTTATTGTTTTAATATATTTTCATGACAACTTATTCATATTTTCTCCTTTTTTACAACAGTGAACTTTTGACTTTTATCCTATAAATATATTTTTTGACTGGGGAAACCAACAACTAGTCGGGCATGTACTCGCTTGACATGTGGTCATGTTATCTGACTACTACCACTATAACCCTAGGCATGCCAACACATCCCCTCACGTGACACACAAAGCTAGTCGAGGGTTTCAATCCGGCGACTTCACATAACAAAGTGCCTTAAAAGTACACTCCATCACCAATTTTTCTACACCTCGAGGGCTTATCCTATAAATATATTACTTAGCACTATTTTCTAACATTTTAGCTTCAATTGTCCCTGATGATGGGCAAAGTGTCCACTCGAATCATTGGATGTTTAAAAACTATCTACATAGTTTTCTTCCATAAATATCAAGCAACAAGATGAATAACTGTGAAAACCTACATAATCATAATATATTTATTGTCATACATTAAACTAATAAAAGAGGTTTTATGTGTACGAGCATCATTGTTTTTCCGCAATAGCACCTAGTAAGTAGTGGACTGACTACACTAATATTTTATGTGCACAAGCGTATAAAATAATCAAGATGTGTTTGATACGTACTTAACAATATACACTAAAGACATTTTGTGTAAAAAAAATTGTGTGCTAAATGTTTTATTGCAACAAGAGAAGTGAGGTTAAAGTGGACCTTACCACCATTTCCATGGCTAATGTTAATGCTTATATGCTAAATTAGATGGCTTGTAGGTTAAAGTGGACCTTAGCATTCCACCCCCCAAAAAAATTACTATACACTTGACTTAATGAAAATGAAGTGTATAGAATCTTATACAACATCCTAATCACATCAATGATTGCATAATTAAGACCATTAATGGGCTATAATACATGTTGTAATGATGATTATAAAATTGTTGTTTTTATGGCTAATTACATGAAACTCATTAAAATAATTAGTTTTTTGATTAATTGTGTTGATAAATGTACGTTTATGTTTTTTTAAAGGAGATATTTTTAATTTCAAGGAAGAGATTAATGAAGAACATTTTTTTTTATCATTATCCCCCTTAAATGGGTTTAAAGTTTTTGTTCTTTTTAAAAAAACATTAATATTAATAGTTAATGTTTGTAACCTTCTTAAGATGGGTTTCTTTAACCTTTTTAGTTGTTATTAAGATGTATTTCTTTAATATTATAGTTTTTATAACTACACATGTTAATTATTTTTGGTAACTTAGAAAAATCAATTATAAAATATCAAATAGATTTCGTCATGCGTAAAACCTCTACATCTTACCAAACTTATAGTGTTTTTTATTACTCATCTCAACAAAACATTCAACACACTTTAGAAACCCTTTAACACAAAAAGAACACCCACATATTTATCAAATATAACCAACACACTCATAAAAAAACTTCTTAACACAAAGAACATATTTATCAAATACAACCAACACATTTAATACAACCACATAGTTGTGAAGTATGACCAAAATGACAAGATAATGAACTTTTAAATTAACAACAATGTCCATCACGACCTTAATCTAGAGAAACGATGCACAATGCCATGTGTATTTGCAAGGCTCAATTCAATTCATAAGTTTAATGTCAACATCACCTTGACACTTATTTCAATAATTAACATAAGATCCCAATGTTCATCATCTATCTAAGTTTTCATAATTTAATGGGAAGTAATCTTGTATGTTCCACATTTATTCACCACTGTCAAATAAGTATTGAAATCCTAAATATGTCATGAGCATCAAATTCCATCTTTCTTGATGCAACCATCATGGTTGTCATCCATCTAGACCGCAATGCTCGTGTGAGGTGGCAAAACTTCACGTCGATAGGACAAGTAGTAATCATCGACCTCAAGCATGGGAAACACCACATACAAGAAAAGTGTCATCATGTTTGGTGTCTATTGATAGACAACTACCCAAGATGTCATCGTCTCTGACCTCCATAAAACAATCATCATAATTGACACAATAACACAATATTAAGAACTAGATCCCAACACAATGATAAGTTTCCTAATTTGTCTTTTGCAATTTCAAGACTAAGGTTCCACCACCATATGTAAGGTGGATTGTTAATTTACATGTACCTAACATGAACTATCATTTTGAGATTCAATGCTAGAGCATGATAATCAACCTTAAAAGTATTACTTTATTTTAAAAGTATTAATCTATGGTAAATTGGTAAATTTATTTTTATTACTTGTAAGAATTTTAAAGTTCAAATCCTTTTCTCCATGTTTAAATGTAAATGTGAAATTCATACCCCTCAAAACAACTTCATAAAAAAACGTGCTAATAATAATAATTGTTTTCACAATTTAATATGTATGACATTATCACTATATAAAATTGGAGGAATGATTATTTTGTTAATTTTAACTATAATAATTGAATTTGATCAAAATTAATGAAAAAATTAGTAAAAATATTTAAGATTAAATTAAAAATTATAATTTAATCCAAAAAATAAATTAAAAATATTAATCAAATTAGGCAATCATTGATTGAATCATTTAATTAAGTTTGAAGACATGTTAAATCAACATATTGTATCTTCTTGCATAATAAATAATTCACCCTAAAAAATGGTTAAACATTATATACTGACATTAAATTAAATGATTACCATGAAAATATGACATTAAATGATTTTAACTAGAGTTAAACATGATATGGCATTTCAAATTTAAATGAGTGATACATTTCAAATTCGATTTTAAAACAAAGAAATCATTAACGATGTATGCCTCTTCACCCTACTCTGCATGTTGTAGCCAAAATTTACAAAAAAAATTCTATCATCATCTCAAAAGAAACTAGAAATAAACACATACTTCTTCTCCCATTAATCTACCAACATTAGTTCTCAGGGTTATACAAGAAATTTAAATACATGAAAACATATTTATATCAAACACTGATGAGCATAACCAAAGATGTGCCCTTCATGATGCATTCAGACCAACTAATTTCCACATTCCAACTTCGTGGAAAGTTTATCCGTTATCTTAATCATATACTTGTAGATGTGTGAAAATGATATTTGTGATCTAAAGTTGAAAGTAGTGACTCTATACAATTAAGCAAAGCATGTATTGTAAAGTTCCTCGTTATTACTTCTTTGCGCATCCATTGAATTATAAGAAGTGAGTCACCATAAATTTGGATTATGTGAAACTCATAACTCTTGAGCCAATTTCAAAACCAGCTTGAGAGCCATCAACTGACATAAATTATTTGATTCTTGACCAATTCCATCCTTGAATTTAATGCTACGGTTTTGAGATGCAAACAATATTCCTCCTACGCACCCCCTAGGAGGGGTCCCCTAAGAGGAAACATCAAAATATGTTTATGGAATATCCTTATTTATTACCTCTTATGTGGGAATGTTTGTTGTTTATTTCTCCCAAGTTTGAGGGTATGCAATTAGGATGTTTAAAGCCTGGACATCACATTTTAAAGGTAGCGTCTCTTTCCCTTCAAACAATTTCAAATTCCTGGTTAGCCAAATTCCCCATGCAATGTTTAAGAGAAAGCTTTGATCTTTTTTGTATACTTATTGGCACACCATTAGCTAAAGGCCTCTTCAGTATCATCTCCTAACCAAACATTTTGATACCCTATCATCCTTTCCACTCCCTTCAATACTTCCTTTGTAAAAGGGCAGGTCATAATGATGTGTTTATTTGTTTCCTCTACTTTCTGACATAAGCTACACCAACCAAGTCCAACAACGGTTATTTTTTGTAGTATATCCCATGTGGGAGCCCTATTGTTTAAGATCACCCAAACAATTTTTTTGGATTTGGTTCGACTCTTTAGTTTCCATGTGATTTTCCACCACCATACATGTTGTTCCTCCCTTCTCTCCTCAAAAAGTATTTTATACCCTATTTTTGGTCTGTCATCCCCTGATGAGTTTAGCGATCATACCAATTGATCCTCCTCCTCTTTGATTCTGACATTGCTATCTTTTAAATAGAATATTTATCTATCTCATTCAGTTGCATACTCCTCCCCGATTCCTAACTCCCTGTAGGTCAAGCATTATTGGATCCAAAGGTTTGTTCTGGGCTAGTTTACAACCTATCTTAACATATAATATCCTCTACCTCTTAACTCTAGTATCAATTGTGTGGATAATTTTTCTCTTCCTTTACTAGCCACCCATGGATCAAGTCCAATTTGTACTATGTCTCATTTGTGTACTTTCCATATCAACCAGTTCCCAACCAAATGAAAAGCATAATTAACCGCTTTCCACATTATTGAAACATTTTGAACTCACTTTACAGGGTTCCTGACCCATCCCTCCACTATGTCTAATGCAATATATTTGGATTTAATTACCTCAATCCATAGCTCAGTTCCTTGATTTGACATCCACACATTTTTTTCTACAAGAGATTTTGAAAAGAGGAATGGGTTCTTTAAGCGCCAACCTCCATTTGCTTTTGGTAGGGCTAGTTTCTTCCATGAATACAAAGAAAACCCTTTTTTTCCCCATTATATATAGACCATGTGAATCTATAGAATAACCTTCTAATGACTTCCAAAAATCCTTTTCGATTCCATGCCATTGACATCCATAATACATGAATTGCTTCCAAGACAACTTGAACCATAACCAATCATCCTCCTTAGGAAATCCACCTATTTTTTTTAACAATAACTAAGCAAATTATATTATAATAAAACTACAACTAGTGTTACATCTCTATAGTGTTCAAAAAGTTGCAATCTAACTGTATTACAATCCTTAACTAGTCCTACTACAAGCCTGTAATATAAAAGGGCTTGGTTCTTAAGCAAAATTTCCCATATTTCCTTAGTACTATATACCCTATAGTAGATGCCTAGAATTATACGTATGTGAAGATACATTAAACTTAATAGAGTGCATAGTAGTTGGTATCATCCTCCAAACCTATGCTTGTAGAGTCAATTTCCTATTTAGTTGTTGCCATCTCTTCATCAAATTGATTCGTTGTTTCTTCCCCCTTTATTTCACCTCTAGATGAGAACACTTCCATGCTCTAAGATGACGCTATGGACTAATCCCCTTT
>ML779661.1:890930-912893 GCA_009831015.1 Picea engelmannii
ATAAGAGCATCATAAGAACAAGATCACTGAGAAATGCACATTCACAAGAGACACAACATTTATCCTGGGAAACCCTCTAGGGGAAGAAAACCGAGCAAAAACTTCCTTATCATAAATTGCCAATACAATGTTCAAGAGATAACTCAAACCAATACAGATAGTCCTCTCCAAAAGATATGCCACTCTTCTCCTTCTCTCTCACTGGTAAGTTGCAGCTTGCCTCTTAAGAATGAGCAAGTGTGTTGTGTGATAAAGTGGGGCGCTAGCCTCTCTATATATACAAGACTAACACGTGTGAAGGGTTTTCACTGGCAAGGCCGACCTCTCACTCTGGGTGGGTAAACCCACCTTTAATTTAATTGTGGGTCTCAATAATAACTGTTGGGGCCGACTTCTTATTCTGCCTATTATAATTATCTGTTGACCAATCCACAAAAGAGGATTTGGTCCTAATATAATTACCAACATGATTAATCCTCAATGGGGATTAATCCCATGAATAAAATAACAATAATAATAAGAATACTCTTCGCAGTTACATTATTTCAACACTAATGACTTCCAAAAATCCTTTTGGATTCCATGCCATTGACATCCATAATACATGAATTGCTTCCAAGACAACTTGAACTTTAACCAATCATCCTCCTTAGGAAATCCACCTATATTTTTTTATCAATAACTAGGCAAATTATATTATAATAAAACTACAACAAAGACTACAACTAGTGTTACATCTTTGTAGTGTTAAAAAAGTTTCAATCTAACTGTATTACAATCCTTAACTAGTCCTACTACAAGCCTGCAATATAAAAGGGCTTGGTTCTTAAACAAAAATTCCCATATTTCCTTAGTACTATATACCCTATAGTAGATGCCTAGAATTATACGTATGTGAAGATACATTAAAATTAATAGAGTGCATAGTAGCTCGTATCATCCTCCAAACCTATGCTTGTAGAGTCAATTTCCTGTTTAGTTGTTGCCATCTCTTCATCAAATTGATTCGTTGTTTCTTCCCCCTTTATTTCACCTCTAGATGAGAACACTTCCATGCTCTGAGATGACATTATGGACTAGTTCCCTTTGCACAAATTTAGATTTAGGTTTCAAAGGAGATTGCACTATGCACCTTAAAAAAATTGTGTAAAAAATAACGGTGCACCTTAAAACATAGATGCATTGTATTCGGTGCCTCAAGACACTACACATATTGTAATCAATGCTCATTATAAGAACCTGTGGCACTGGTAAAGTCAATATGGCTATTATTATTATTATTATTATTATATGTGTGCCACTTGTATAGGAGCATCGATGGACTTTTTATGATTAAGTGCCCCACAAAATGGTACATCCATACAATCTAGACCACATCGATAATTTGGGAACTTTACGTTGGAATAATGGTGCACTTATATATATAGAGGCACCGATAACAATGCCTCCATACATTTCTTAGAGCACATATAGTTTTTTTATATTTTATAATAAAACACATAAACAATGTGTTTGTAATATCGAGAAGCATTGACAAGCATGCTTCTAGATATTGTAAAGAGGACCGAAAAGTAGGGATTTTTTTTTTAATTTCTATGTTTTACTAGTGCACTCCAACTCAAGCAACACACTATTAGCAATGCTATTGAAAATT
Source organism: Picea engelmannii (assembly GCA_009831015.1). Lineage (NCBI taxonomy): Eukaryota > Viridiplantae > Streptophyta > Pinopsida > Pinales > Pinaceae > Picea > Picea engelmannii. Next base: position 892,585 of record ML779661.1, read on the forward strand.
TACAAACACATTGAAAGCACGAGAATTTGTTGGATTTAAACTAGGCTTGTTGGTGCATTTATAATATTGTGAAGCAACACCTACAATGCTTCTATTTACTAACCGTCTCCTTGAATATGGTGCGTCCTATAACTATTAAGGATGCACTCCCAATGATACATCCTATAAATTTATAACACACACCATGTTTGTTCGATGTGAGTTGAACAATTTGAACGCACTACACAAATTTAAACTAAATTATAAATTTTGATTTTCTAAAAAATTAAATGAAGAGGTACGAATGATTTATAAAGTTGTTTTCTTGATGAGGAGGCATGGTTGCCACATATATAAAGGTGAAAATATGCAACCATTTTGAAAATTTTGAAAATATTCCAAATCCACTTGTGAATCGAAAGAATCAAGGAATCTGGAAACATGGTAGCACCGATTATGGGGTGGTTGTATAGGGATGGTGAGCATGAGTGCTTTTATTGTCAGAACCACTGAAGGAAATATAAAAATGAAATTGCGGTTTGGTAATTTTTTTTATTTAACCCTATCTGGTGTGCTTGAAATTCACACACACTTATTCGCTATGATGTTTCGTGCACAATTGTTTTTTAAAAATTGCATGTTGGTGCATCATATATTGAAGCACACTAGTTTGTTCACTCAACTAAAGGTCAATTGTGCACTATTTGTGTAGGTGCACTAATCTGTGTCATGACGATAAAACACACCATTGAGTTTTTCAATTGTTTTGAAATAAAAACCTATATTTTATAATTAAATGTCTTAACCTAATTCGATGCACTATATAGAAGTAATGCATCATTACGTTGTATAGGAGTAACACATTGATGCACTGTAAATTGGTGTGCATCAGTGGGTTTTTTTGAAATTTTTAGAAATAAAACCAATATTTCATTGAAAATGTGTAACCAATTCAGTGTGTTGTGCATTGTAACACACTAGTGCATTAATATGTTTAAAACGTGCCGAAAAGAGATTGTTTAAAACTAAATAAAAAAAAAATCATAGAATATGTATAGTGATATTTGATGCATCTTAATATTTTATGTACTTGTGTGTCATATATTGGAGCACATCGATGCATCCTTCCAATTATATCGCATTGATTTTTAAAACATTCACTAAAAATTATGGTCGCTCGCCCCACCAACAACCTCCATTCTAAACAAACAAGGGATAACTTTTTGGGGGAGGTTCTGCAAAACCTTCGCTAGAAAGGTGTTTTCGATGTAGTGAATGTTCCATATTTTAGCCTCTAAATCCCCTCTCATATCTGATTCCTCCCTTTGAACTACTCTAAGATTTGAGATAGTGAATAACAACCAATCTCCTCCTTCGCATTTTTTAAATTCATTCTCCTTGTCCTTCAAAGGTGTAAATTGTTCCCATGGGACTTCTTGTACATTGACATTAAACACTAGGGTTTCCATTTTTACAGACTTAAGATTCCCACCTAGTGCCAAGGGAATTTTGATTCCTTATCAATAATGTGTTGGATGTAACTTTGTACCTTAGTGCTTACATGAATCCATGATTGTGATGCAACCTCCACAATTATAATCTCCAACCCTTCCTTGGATAGGTTCCTAAGGTTTGAGCTTCTGAAGAAATATCAACCTTTTCCCCTTGAAACTTAGGTTTTAAAAACGCTTAGGGCTTACCTAAGGAACCTTTGCTATATCTTCCTCTTGTTCCATGTGTTTCTCTAGACTTAGTGCCCTTATCTTTGTCCATCTTTCAATGATCTCGCTTGGTCTCGACCTAAACAATTATTTGAGAAGACCCTCTTCCCCTTCCTTTGATTCATCCATGAGCTCCTCCTGCTCCATTTCTCCTTCAATATATATGTACATATATATACATTATACAAACACATTTATATATATGGATAATGTGTACACACACACACACACCCAATATATATATTGCCAATGTTGTCAATGTTGCTCGGCATGTGGCTAGTTTTGTGTTAGTAGATGTTTGGTTTGAATCCATCCATGCAAGGTGCACTATTCTACACAGATGAGTTTACTAGGGATTCCATACATGAATGCAGGGATGCATCCTTTGGGTTTAGCTACAAGGTTTTCTTTGGAATATCTATTTATTTTCCATGGAAAATGTCCTCGGGGAAACTATTTAGGCACTTCATCACATTCCATGAATGGCCAAGTGGTAAGTGTTGTCCAAGTGCAACATGTGATTCTAAAGTAGAGAGTGTGGTCTTGAACCCCATGAGTTTTCAATGATCTCCACCTTCAAACTAGTATGTTCAAACCAATTGAGGTAATCCATTGGGTTGTATATGGGAAGACATTCTTAGACGTTGGCCTTACTTGGCTTCAAATATTAAAACAAACTGTAAAATTACAATAGGATGCAAGAACACTCAAATTCTAAATCTCACTTAGAACGCACAACTGATGATGATCAACATGAGGCCTTGTGTCCTTATTTGTAATCATAATGAGCTTTGGGAAGCTTCCAAAAATAATCTAGTTATTGTATCCACTAGATACTATTTATGACTTTTGTTATAGTTAATTTATACTATTTATAACTTTGGCATGGTATTTTTGGCATAGTAATGGTTAGGGTGTCTACCGATTTACAAAATCAAAGGACAACAAGTCCTTAAAATAAAATATGTCAATACACATGGGGTCTTATCACATTCTTTCAAATGGACAATGTCAACCACTTACAATATGTATAAGATATTAACAAATTTAAATGACCATTATTCATGGTCTTTGGAATTTGAGGATGATTTGGATCCTATATGATTCATATGTCCCAACAATGACAGTTTTTTTATCAAAGACATATGAATATGTTTGATAGGATTCATCTATTCTTTCCATTTTGTTGTCAAACATAATGACCATATTTTTTATGCTTGACTCTTCAGTGAGATGTATTGTATGATGTAGGTCTGATGGTACTCATACTATGGGATAATTATCCTACCATGCATGAAGATGTGATTGTATAAATGTTGATGATATTTCTTCGTTGGTTTTCCATTCATCATTTGGTGAATCCATATGTAACACCAACCACTAGGAACTCTTATATTGGTGAAATTAAAACCTATATTGTTGGTTAGTTATGTAATGATCAAGGTCATGATATGTCTATAATATTCCACTATTAGACCAATGTGTTTTACCACAATCCAGCTTGAACAAAAGTCAGAGACCCATTTTGGTCTTGGGTGAATACAAAGTAATGTTGCCAATAATATGTCAATGTATGATGTATTCACTCTACTTCTATCATTTCTATCATGGTGTATTAATATCATTCACACATAAAATGAATTTTTCAGATAAAAGGATTAGACAATTCTTTGATTATCCTTTGCAGTTGGGCCCATGATATTTTTGGTGATGAGCACTTGGGTTCTGGCTTTGAATTGTAGCACTCTCCTCTTTCGATTTGGACTTATGATGTTTGTCTCAACTAATTTGCAAGAGCATTACTCTCGTCATTGATATGTTCCACTTTACACTCAAATGTTTTAATAAAAATTTCCAATCTTGTAAGGTTTCCATGCTTATCAAATGTCATATCTATTTTCTTTGTGAGGGAACTCTTCTATCCTTTATCGCCAGATTGAATTATAAACTTGTGTGGAAAGATAAATATTATGAATGCATGAAATGCTTTTACAAATGCATGTATCTCAAGCTCACTGTTATGATATTGATCTGTTGTATTTGGTCAAACTTTGGATGTGTATATGTAAAGTTATTTATCTTCTAGTAATGCTTCTCCCCGTCTAGTAGTAGACACATCAATTTGTACAATATAAGGGCCATTTCCCATTAGGATTATGAGTGGAGAAATATCTTTAGCCTTTTCTTTAATCTTTATGATAGCAGTGATATGTTTCTCTTCCAATTCTATTGGTTCTTTTGTAGAAGCTTTTGCAATTGTGCTCTTTTTGTAGAGATATATCGAGGAATGTGAGTATATAGTTGACAGAAGCCATAAAGGATTGGATTTGCTTAGGAGTGTTTATTTTATTTGGATAATTTGAGATGGTATCATGTATATGTGGCTACAACTTGACTTTGTTAGTTGTGATATGAATTCCAAGGAGTTCAACCTCGATCTTGAAGAGTTCAATTTTAACTTTTGTTAATGCTTTGTCTTTACTAATTCTATGATTTCTTTACATGGATAGTATGCTCCTCAATTGTACTTGAGTAATCAGGGACATTTTCTATATAAACAACAATATAAGAATACTATGAACTAAAAATAGAGTCCATCCATATTTGGAAATAAGATGGTGCATTACAAAACCCAAAAAACATTACCAAACATTCATGTTACACTCGTGTTGCTCTAAATGTTGTCTTGTATACATATTCAAGATTTGTCCTTATTTGGTAGAAGCCACTCTTCTAGTTAAAATTACTATAAATTCTACTTCCAATGAGATGAGTTAATAAGTATCTTTGTTTGGCATTGGGGACTTGAATTTTATGGTGATGTCATTGAGTGGGATGTAATTGATCACCATCCTTTTCTTACCCCTCTTCTGCTTACTATGTTTGTTAATCATGTGTTATTACCCAAGGCGGGGGGGGGCATATATATGGATAAATGTATATGATATGACCCCAAGGGGGGGCATATATAGGCCTAAATGTACATGTAATGTGTAAATATATATGTAATGGGGTCCACCTAGTAGTAAAGGGACCTCATGTGCAAGTGTGAACAACTATGTATAAAAGATCATGTATTCATTATTGGAGAGGGGAATTGTGAAGTATGAAAGGCAATTGGTTATTTGGAGGGTGTTCCCCTATTATTTAAGGAGTTATTGTGTAACTTATCTATCTTGGAGTTGTGCTCCACGCTCACATTTTGTACATGGTGTGTACTTATGTTATTTTATGATATTTTAAGCATTTGGATCATTACATATGATATGACCCCAAGGGGGGCATATGTGGGCCTAAATGTACATGTAACATGTAAATATATATGTAATGGGGTTGGCCTAGTAGTAAAGGGGGCTCATGTGCAAGTGTGAACAACTATATATAAGATATCATGTATTCATTATTTGAGAGGGGAATTGTGAAGTATGAAAGGTAATTAGTTATTTGGAGGGGTTCCCCTATTATTTAAGGAGTTATTGTGTAACTTATCTATCTTGGAGTTGTGCTCCACGATCACATTATGTAAATGGTGTGTACTTCTATTATTTTATGATATTTTGAGGATTTGGATCAATACATTTGGTATCAGAGCATCGATCGCAGGGTTTTTCTTTCTCAATAAAGACATTTTGGAATTTTCGCTATAACTTTTTCTCGGCGCCACTTCAAAAGGTGAAACTTGGATTATTTTGAGAAGAATTATCATAATAGTTGTGGTATGAATTTGAGCATTTGGGTCGTTGTACTTTTGTAGATACACCCTATGGAAGATAGGGTATCTGACTAGTCCTATTAACTAGTCTCAAACAAGTGTTCTAGGTAAAATAGTCATATCTTCTTCAGAGAGGATCCAAATTGAGTGAAACCACTTCATTGAAACTTGGACAGTCTGTGGTATATTTGGTACAATTTTCATAATTTTATATCAATTATTGGGCATGGGGCACATTGTACAAGTGCGCTCTCTTGGAAAGGCTAAAAATCAGCAAGGTGTGGGGAAGTTACCATAACTTCCACTTGGCACATCCAATTTTGGTCAGACCTGTGGCATTACAGAAAATAAATTTCAATGTTCTACAGGTCAAAATTTTAGACTCAAAAGGGCCTAAATTTCAAAGATACATCAAAAGGAAGGTTGGTTAGGAGGACAGACTCCAAATCAAGGTTTCAAAGGCACGTTCACTTAAAACTATCATAACTTTTGATTGGAATGTATGATTGAGCTGATTCAAAATCCATTGGAAAGATAACACATAGAAGAGAATATTGGAACAAGGATTACAACTATTTGAGATCTTTATCCTTAATATATTGAAGTTGGAATTTGAGGCTTGGGTTAGACCTCAATTAAGAATCAATGGCAATACCTAACTTTAGTGGAGATGAAGACAATGATAAAATCAGTCCTGGGGAATGGTTGAGAACGATAAAGAAAAATTCCAATACTCCTTTTGGGCCAGGTATTTGTTTGTATGGTGAAGCTGGAAAGTGGTGGTATAGCTTTGACGAAGGTACTAGAAGAAGCACCACATGGGAAGTATTTGAAGAATTATTCTCCAATAAATGGATCAAGGTTAAAAAAAAAATGGAGGAGATGCATAAAATTCAAGTGGAATTAAAGGAATTGAAAGAAAATGTCTCCAAATTACAAAAGGATAACAAAGAGCTGAGAAAATGTATTACGAAGAAAAATGATGAGTTTTCCAAGATGCAATCCCTTAATGAATCACTCACTAAGAAGGTTAAGAACTTAAAGCAAGAAAAGACTAGCAAAGGAAAGTGAGAAAAATATGAGTCAAGAGAAGATTTGAAAAACAAAGATGAAGAGATATGTAGACTACGAAACCATAATAAAAAACTATTGGATGAGGTCAAGAGATTGAAAGAATAAATGAAGCATTGTCAAAATCAAGAAGAAAGAAGGATCTTAGATGAAGAATCTACCAAAAGACTCGAAAAGGAAATTTGCAAGAAGGTTGAAGAATCCCTAAATACAGATGAGGTAAAATCAGAAATGCAATCCAGAATTGAAGAAGGACATCAAAATTTGATAAATGGGGTGACATTGGAGCTTCAAAAAGAGAAAGAAGACAAGATTCAAGAAGGTCACCAGAAGATACTTGAAGAAGTTGAACTCCATCTAGAGGATGTACATGCCAAATATGATGATATTATCTCCAAGGCTAGAGTAATAAAAGACCAAGCAAAGATGATCGAGGATGCCATTCTCTCTAAAAAGAAGATAGATGAAATGCATGTGCAGAGTGAAGGAAGACCATCAAATGTGAAACCATATCGATAGCCTCATTACCAGGAAACATTTCAAGGAAGACAAGAAGGACGATATCAATATTATGAAGGAAGAAGATGGAATACTTGTCAATATCCATGGAACAAGGCATCACCAAACTACTCTTCAACAAGATATTATCATAGACCAACAACCACTACAAATTAGAGAAGCTACAACAAAAATGCATGGAATCAAAGGAAAGAAAATTATGCAACAACTAGACACCAAGGATTAAGACCGAAAATAATTGATTTTGGATGGATAGATAGTCAACAATGGAATGAAGAAAGCAGGAACATAAGAAAATCATATTACTTGGTTTCATCACATGTGAAGCCTTTAATTGCAAAGCTTTGAGGACAAAGCTTTTTGAAGGAGGGTATTATGTTATGACCCATGGGGGGGGGCATATATATGGATAAATGTATATGATATGAACCCAAGGGAGGCATATATGGGCCTAAATGTACATGTAATGTGTAAATATATATGTAATGGGGTCGGCCTAGTAGTAAAGGGGCCGCATGTGCAAGTGTGAACATGTAATGTCCCAAAGGCCGAGCCCAGTTGTAAATCTTGTTTACGAAATGAGTTGTAAAATGTTTTATAGGCTGGTGAGCCAAGTTTATATAAGTTGGTGGGCTTATGTGATTGTTAGGCCGGAGAGCCTGAGTGTTGAAGGGAAAGAGCCTGATGTTGTACATGTATCTATGCAGAACATTAATAAAAATTTAAACATCGTCGCGTGCAGGCCGACACGATGGATGAGTGATGGGGGACTAAGCTTCCACAGAGTGGGCAAGGAATTAGGGGCTGGAAGGGGGGAAAAGGGGGCTAAGTGTGGAGCCTGGGGGCTAAACCTAAGGGCTTAAGTCTTGGGAATTTTTCTTTAATATTATTCCAAAAAGACATGTGAATAATATATTTTTATCCTAAGTTCTTTTGGAATGACATGTGACTTCCAAATGGTGGGAGGAACGCATGCTGATGGAAGCATGCAGCTTCACGGGTGACAAGTGTCAACCTAAGCCCATGCAAATAAAACAACTGAGATGAGCCATGGTGGGGGGCCTCCTCCATTCTACCTGACCGTCTGAGCGCGAACCGGTCCGACCTCGACAAGAGACCTCATGCATCTTATGAACCGTACATCCCTTGAACCAGAAACCTGTGTTGATTTCGGGAAAAAGTCTGTGTTTGTTCTGGAAAGCCGGTACACCCCTTCTCTGTTCTAAACCATGGAGTCTGAATCGACCCCTGCATGGACAAATCGTCATGCATCCCTGATGTTATAACCCTAAATTGCACCACACATGCTTACCTGGCATCAGGCCAACTCATATCCCTTCCTTGCCAAGGCCATGCTGAACAAACTCTTGAAAAACCTCTTAAATCAAGTAATTTGTGCCCTAACCCATTACTGGGTGCGTTGGAACGCTGGCAGGCCTTCTACTACACGTGTTGGAACGCTGGCTGGCCCACTAGAGCCCGCGTTTACCTAACAAAGCACAAAAACAGGAAAGTTGTCGACGGGACGAAAAGCTTTGGGTCAGTTAACTGGAACTCCCAGCCATGCATGGTCGAGAGTTCGTCCAAAACTCTAGCTCCTTCTAGCCTATAAAAGAAGGGGTAGGGGTACTATTTGGAGGAGGAAAATCATAGCAAAGAAACTCTACCCAATTGTCGAATCCGTCTTCTCCCAACCCTTTAGCCTTTCCTCAAGCTTCAGGAGAATTCAAGCAAAGCAGTTGGAGGACAAAGAAGAGGAGGAGCCCAGGATCAGGATCAAGGAACGGTGTCCGATATCTATTATTATTGTAAGTTGATTCATCTTGAGATTAATAAAGAATACTTTTCTCGTCCCAATGCATGAGTTTTATATGTTTTATTCGATTAATGCTTAATCTCTAACCCTCTAGTAGAACAATAGCATGCATGCGTAGTGTTTTGTCTTGATTGCGGGATTGTCTTTGGAAGGAGCAGCAGAAGCAAGAGGATAAAGCGCAACGGAGGATCTACTCCAAACATCTGCAAAAGATGTTAGTAGGTTCTTTCCATGTTTGCATGTGAAAAAGGGTTTTAGGGTTTGGGGTAGAAGGTTAAAAGTAATTTCTTAAGGGTCATGATCTGCATGCAAGTTTAAGCCCTAGTTTGTTAGTCTGTAGGGTATAATTTCCCAACAACAGAATTGGCGACTCCGCTGGGGAAAGATACTCTTAGGGTTTCCGGATTTAGTTAAAGGTTTTTGGGTAGTCAAAGAATTAGATTTTTTGTTTCTTTGCTTGTCTGTTTTCTGTTAGATCATAGCTAGCAGGGAACCTGGTTCTTTATACCAGTTTTTCCTTGACTGTGCTTGACATTTATTATTGGGACACACAGAGGTACATGTGGCCTGCAGAAGGCCTGCACACATGTAACCCGCGCCCTAACCTTGTACAGACCGCGTTTGAACGCCTGCTGTAATGGTTTCAGTAGCATGTAGGGCTCAGAGAGCTTAAGAGGCAGTCTCCTCTTCCCTGTTAGAATTTCTATTCTCAGGGGGCTTTCTGGATCCTGTCTGGGTCTTGCTGGTTCAATGTCTTGTCTCAGTTTGCCTTATTGCGTTTGTTATTTTTGCAATAATTTTTCTTTTCTGTTAAGAAGAAGCATCCAAGCCTTTAAGAGACCCTGGTTGTCAATACCAGAGGCCTTTTTCAGGTCTGGGCTGCCTGTGTTTTGTTTTGTCTTAGCATTTATACAGACCCGCGGCCTGTTCAGGTTTAGCCCGTGGGTACCCGCGTGTTGTTGTATCTCAGCACGCGTTTGCACGCGTGTTGTCTCGGTGACAGTCGCGGGCTTGATTGGGTGCTTTTCAATCAGGGTGGGGCAGTCATCCCCTCCTGTGGTGAGAAGTGTTCCTCTCAGGGGTTTGAGTCTAGGGATGCATACTCAGTAGGTTAAGGTTTCTTACCCTTAGCCTGTTGTTTCTTAGATTGATTGTTGATCGGAAAGATAAAAAATAAAAAGATTTTTGTTTTATGGTTTTTAGACAAGCTTAGGAGTCGGTGCTTTCTTGATTGCCATTTGTGCGTCTTTGCCCTGGTTCTTTGCGATCTGCACTTTAAGCCAGAATTTTATTTTGTTTTCTTGGTTTTATGCTTGTCGACATTTTTCCTTTGTTGCTTCATTTAGCACTGAAATAAATAAAGCTTCTTTGTTTGAAGATTGTGTTGTTGCATCAGTAGCTAGGAAGAAGTTTTTTTTGCATAAGTTTTTGCAGTGCATTTAGTGTATGAGTAGCTCGCAGATTTGAGCGAAATTCCTTTATGTTTGTTGCATGAAATCTTAGAAAATTTGAAAAGAAAAAGAAGTCTTTCTTATTGAAAAGTTGTTGGTTTTTGCATTGTTTGTAAAAGTTTTTGTTTCCAAGCATTTCTTGTTCATTTTGCTTTGAGTCTTTACACACCATCAGTTTCACCTCCATACCTTGTGACGTAAAAAAACCCATTAAAAGAAACGCTAATTAAAATCAATTAGACTTTTTGTTTGTAGTGTGCATACACTAGCTCAGGACTAGGGCTTTGGAATAGGTTGGAGAGTAAATTCTCCAAGGCCACTCAAACCAAACATTGGAGTCTGTCAATAGGGAGTGTAGAAGTCCAGTTGCGTGAAAGTTATCCAGGACCCCCCTCTAACACAGGGGCTAAACACGAGGTCGCGTAAGGAAAGGTAGCGGAGATAACCCCTCCAAAGCTGGACCGAGCGTAGTGGAGAACACATATCGAGGATTTGTTGAGGGATTCCGTCGTTTGCATTTGCCACGGAGCTTCATGGGTCTCGAATCCGTTCGAGGTCCTTAGTTGTCTTCCTGACCATTTGCTCTCGATACCCTTGACAGGTTTCGGGCTTGATACCCTACTCATTGTGGTCTACCTGACTATCGACTGTACTCGCCTGGTGACTGTTCGCGTGCTGGCAAACTAGTTGCCAATCTTTTTAGGGACATACACAGGTGGTTGCGGGGGTATACCGCGGTACCTAGGACAGACATCGGGCCACGCTTTGCAGAGTATACCCGGAGGGTGCTTCCGTTTTCGAGTTGCACTTGCACCGGTAAGTTGCTCTAGTGTTGGTTGTTGTAACTGTTCTTCCAACTAGTTTAGTGCTTGCTTGATTTATCTTTTAGGGACTTTCTTTTAGTGTGTGTTACTTTTTGCACGTGTAGAATACCTTAGCGTGTCGTGGATCTTCTCACACAGTGGAGCATTCAGAGCTCCACCGGTCACGAAGGCTTCTGGGCCTGCCGCCGGTTATATTGGAGCTACCCCCGCCACCATTGAGGCAGAAGCTAGACCAACGAGGGTCTTTCGAAGCAACCGGGTTTCAAACCATTGAGCCTGAACAAGTCCCGGAGGAATCAACCACTAATCTTGGCGTAGTTGAAACCCCATCCACTGATACTTGGCCGAACATTATTGTGCCAATTCAATTTTACGAATGCCTGTCAGTGCCTAACCCAGTTATGGAACCAAACTCTGTTACTTCCTCTGGGAATTCTTCCATTCCCATCATTGTTGTCACCAGAGGAGAAGCGTCTCCTAACTTGCCATCGTCGGTCCGAGCCACTACGGTCTCGACCGCAACTACATCGCACAGTGGACTGTCCCCATCTATCGCGGCGGCCACACCTCCCTTCTCATCTAGTGCGAAAGGCCCTCCATTTTCATATGGTATGCCTAGTTCGGGTACCAATCCTGCACTCACTTACTCCACTTTACAGAGTTTGGGTCTGGGGGCAGGGAGCTCTAACTCTCCTTTGCAAGGTCAACTTGGGGGCATTCATGTCCCTTTCAACGCTTTTCCTTACGCTGGAGGTCATATCTCTCCTTCGTCCCCTTCGCTTGGTGGTCTGCATCAGCAATCCGCCGGGCAGCCTACACACACAAGTTCATTTGGAGTCGGGAGTCAAGGAACACCTGCGCAAACTCCGCCGGTAGGTTCGTCACCGTTTGTTTGGAACGGGACGTTTGGTAATAACACTTTTGCATCCACTGCTTTCCCATCTGGGGGCACACCCATTTTTGGACAGTCTACTCCGATGCAGGGTACTATTCCTGCGCCGGGGGCACATATACCAGGACCTTGGAACTCAGGACAAGGATCCGTTCCTTCCTCTGGAATGTCGTTCTGGGGTAATTCTTTCCACAGTCAATGGAACGTCGGACAGACTTCTATGCCTCTCCCATCGGGACTAGCATGGGGTAATCCTTCCCAAAGTCCGTCAAACACAATGCATGCCCAACATCCTATGTCCTTTATGGGGAATCAACCAATGATGTCTCCTCAAATGCAAAATCCTTACGCTGGTCAGGGCCATGGTTTCTACCAGAATCCAGGCCAGCAACCAAACTTTTCCTGGCAACCTGGTGCCAGTCAAACTCCAGGACCCTTTTTTCCGGGCTATCAGCAACAACCTAAACTACCATTCTTGGCGACGTTACACTTGCCAGATTTGACACAGCTGTTAAATGATCCTATCTGTCATGATCCGCGGTGGCCTCCTATGCCGACGAAGTTGCCTTCGGACATTCCAAAGTTCGAGGTCAAGCCTAATGAAGATCCAGGTGATCACGTGACTACTTTCCACCTATGGTGTTCATCTAACTCACTGAAAGATGACTCCGTCCAGTTGTGATTGTTTCAACGCACTCTGATTGGGAGTGTCGCGAAATGGTACATAGAGCTTGATCGTTCATGATATTCTTCTTTTGGCGAACTGGCTATGGCTTTCCTTAACCATTTCCAGTTATTTGTGAGATACGACGTGGGAACAGAGCTACTTGCTAATTTCGAACAGACGACAGCGGACCATATCTCTGACCATATCCGAGAGTGGCGACGCCGAAAGAGTCTAATCAAAGTGTCAGTTCCACCAACATTCCTGCTTGAGTGGTTCCTTAAGTATTTAGTTCCTCAATTATCTAAAGACATCGCAACTTCTGGGGTTTTCTCCGAGGAAGATGCCATCATGAGGGCTCAACAGTTTGAGCTTATCTACTCTCAGTCTGGTTTATTATATAACATCCTGCCGGATGCACCACGATCAATTCTGGATAAAACTAGACAGAGAGCTGGACCACATGCCGATGGTATAGTTGGTTCATCACAAACCAAGCCCGCTGAGCAATTGACAAAACAATTGCAACAGTTATCTATTCAACACTCAGCGGCCAGCCAGACTACTGCTGTGGCTGTTCGTCCTACCCAAACGTCGGAAGTACACTCAGTGCAGACGACTACCCCAAAGGCCAACCAGTAGCCTAAAGGGAAGAAAAAACAACGCAAGAAGGGTAAGGGGGATAAAAGATCCACTGATAATGCTGGCGAGGGCACAACGGAAAAACGGAAGGCGAGGTATCCGTGACACTTGTATGCGGAAGACCACCCGACCCATCTATGTCCTCGGCTTGCAGAGGCCCAGAAGTTTGTCACACAGCAACAACAAGCTGTGTTGACTAATCCCTTTCAGCATGGGCAAAATTTAACTCAAGCCTCTGCAAGTGCTGAAGGGGGCAGTTCAGAAACCTGCCCTCCTCCTAACAATTCCTCATCCGCGAACGTATATATGGTTAGGGGTGATGCTTTGATAACGACTATAGTAAACCAAGTGCCTCTGAAAAGGGTAAAGAAGTCGAGATCCCTTCTCTTCCTTTACAGATTGAGAAGACGTTGGGAGAAACGATGACACGCATTCCAAAAGGTGCATTTAAGAAAGCTTCTCACAATCCAAATGCAAGGGCCACCCAGAATTACTCTGTGGTGGAAGATTTATCCCAAACCCCTTGTGCTATGTCCGCTTTGGAGGTCCTCCAAAGTTGCCCTGCTCAGAGAACATCCTTGTTGACTGCTTTAGTCTCTACTGAGACTTGTAACCTGGGTACCATCATGTTAGATACGACTGACTTGAAACCTCGTCTGCCTTACCACGTCGCGTTTCAGATAGTAGTGGCTCATCCCACGAAAACTTTTACACGAAATATTTTCCGCACGGTGGTCGACGAGGGTGATTTGACTTGCGTTATGTCATTAGCATGCTGGAAAGCCATTGGTCAGCTCGAGTTGTCTCCATCACCTACTCTCCTTACTGCATTCGACGGTCATTCTTTCCGACCACATGGCATCATTCCTTCTTTCCCTGTGCAGTTAGGAGGGAAGACGGTGTGCGTCGAGGTAGAGGTAGTTGATGCCCCCCTCGACTATAACCTCTTGTTAGGTCGTAGTTGGACTTATGCGATGCAAGCGGTGGTTGCTACAGTTTTCCAAGTCTTGTTGTTCCCACACGAAGGCCGGATAGTGACCATAGATCAATTGTCCTTCTCTAGACCTGACCCAGCTTTGGGGGCATACACAGTTCCCATGATTGATAATCCTCAAGCCGGTGTTGTCAACGTAGGAGTTGGCTTGTGCCCATCTTTGATGGGTACTTTCGATTACCCACCTCCTCATGGCGATGTCAAGTTTATATCGACTCACCACAAGGCTGAGATTTTTCACGTCTCGTCGTTCCGCACGACTTACTTTCAGGATCCGTGGATTCTTCCTTCCCCATCAGCCACAATGGATGCGACGGGGCATGCTGGCATGTCCACGCCCTTGTCGGTCGCTGAACTAGCGTACTCTTTGGTCCAGCAAGCTTCAGCTACTCCTGATCCGACTCCCGCACAAGAGTTGGATCCACTTCTTGAGCCTATCTGGGCTCAGGATTCTCTTGCCAACACCGATTCGTTAGATTTAGTCTTGCCTTCTGATGAAGCAGTAATCGAAGCAATGACTGGTCCGGATAAACCTTGGGATGATCTTCATCACAGATCATATTTCCTCCCAGATTTGAGCCGAATCGAGGCAGGTGAATTCACTATCACCATGATGGGAGATCAGCCATGTCCCATTAACCTCTTAGCTACACAGGATATTTATGCTGAGGGCAATATGGTTACTATCGCTGCCACGATACCTAACAATATCTCCCGATACCCCGGCATCGTGGAGAATGTCTTCATCGGAGCGGATTGCTCCCCCGAAGAGATTCAGATTTACACATATCTTTTCAAAGAATTCCGCGATGTTTTTGCCTGGTCTTACGAGGAAATTCCAGGCATCGATCCGAAAATAGTTGAACACGAAATCACAACGTATCCTGATGCTAAGCCCGTTCGACAAAAACTTCGTCCAGTTAATCCTAGGAAAGCAGCAGCCATCAAGGCTGAGGTTGAGAAATTGCTCAAGGCAGGGTTCATTTACCCTATTCATTTGACTCAGTGGGTGTCAAACCCCGTGCCGGTCGATAAAAAACAAGGCATGATTCGTGTATGTACCGATTTCCGTGATTTGAATAAGGCATGTCCAAAAGATAATTATCCAACCCCATTCATAGATCAGATCATTGATGAATGCGCAGGTTGTGAAGCCTTTTCGTTCATGGATGGTTTTTCAGGATATAATCAAATCCAAATCAAACCTGAGGACCAACACAAAACGACATTCATTTGTCCGTGGGGTACATTCGCTTATCGAAAAATGCCTTTTGGTCTCAAGAATGCTGGAGCCACCTTCCAGCGGGCCATGTCTTTTGCATTTCACGACCTCAGACATATAGTCGAGGCCTATCTAGATGATTTAGCATCACGCTCTCGCAAGCGAAAAGATCATCCTACACACCTCAGACTCATCTTCGAACGCTGCCGCTACTTCCGGATTCGCTTGAATCCCAACAAGTGCAGCTTTTGCGTCACGTCAGGACGTTTGTTAGGTTTCATCGTTTCAACAATGGGGATCATGGTCGATCCTCTTAAGGTGGAGGCAATAGTTCAGTTGCCCCCCCCCACGCACAATCTTACAACTTCAAAGTCTTCAAGGCAAGGCGAACTTCTTACGACGCTTCATCGCCAACTATGCCGAAATCACTAAGGGCTTTATGCATTTACTAAAGAAAGATGTTCCCTTTTTCTGGGACGAAACCGCTCAACGCTCTTTCGACGCATTGAAACACGCCCTCACCAACGCACCTCTGCTACAACCACCTGATTATAACAAATATTTCTTATTATATCTGGCTGCCGCAGAGTCAACCATAGGCATGGTTTTAGTTCAGGAGGATGACTCGTTTTCTGAATACGTGATCTATTACCTGAGCTGAGGCCTCGTAGGACCGAAACTTAATTATACCCATCTCGAAAAACTTGCGTTGGCAGTAGTTCATGCTGTTCAACGGTTCCGTCACTATGTTATGTTTCGTAAGACCACCGTCATCGCCGTCATGAATCAATTCCAATACATGTTGACACGACGAGTAATCGACGGAAAAATCAGTAGATGGAAGGTAATCCTCCAAGAATTTGACTTAGACTTTGTTTCCACCAAGTCCAAAAAGTCATTGGTCTTCGCAGAACTTATCTCGGAGCTTCTGGTTGAGTCAGGTGACGTTGTGCCTGAGGAATCGCCTATCCGGGGGGATATGTTTTTGATTGAATCTTCAGACCCCTGGTACAAAGATATACTGATCTATCTCTAGACTTTGAAGTGCCCTACCTCTGCTTCTCGTGATGAGCATCGGCGGATATGCCATCAGGCTAAGAACTATCTCATACTCAATGATACGTTGTATCAGAGAGGTGTAGACTGCATCTTACGCCGGTGTCTCACTCATGAGGAGGCCGTCATAGTGCTCAATGATTGTCATACAGGAGCTTGTGGCGGTCACTTATCTGGGTTGGCAACAGCCCAAAATATTTTACGAGCAGGTTACTTTTGGCCCACACTTATCAAAAATTGTATTGAGTCAGTCAAGAAGTGCCATCCGTGCCAAGTCTTCTCACGAAAGATGAGGGCACATCCAGCTCCCATGTTTCCTGTCATCACAATCGGTCCCTTCACTAAGTGGGGGATTGATTACACTACATGCAACCCCCCATCAGCAAGGGGGCACCGATATATCATTGTAGTTGTCGACTACTTCACTAAGTGGGTCGAAGCTATGTCGACGTTCAAAGATGATGGAGAGACTGCAACTCTCTTCTTATTTAACCAGATTATAGCACGGTTCGGCGTCCCGAGAGAGATTGTCACTGACCATGGCAGTCACTTTCAGAACCAAATGATGTCCAAGTTAATGTCAAAGCTTGGGTTACGGCAAGAACATTCATCACCTTACTACCCCCAAGCCAATGGGCAGGTGGAAGCTGTTAACAAAACTCTTAAAGCAATTTTACAGCGAACTATCAACTCAGCCAAGTCAAATTGGCATTTGATGTTATACTCGACATTATGGGCTTACCGAACCTCAGTTAATACTGCAACCGGTTTCTCACCTTTCCAACTCGTTTACGGGCTGGAAGCAGTCTTGCCCATTGAATGTCAAATTCCATCTCTGAAATTGGCAGTACAGTTATTGCCAGACACTTCTTCGCTTGAAGAACGGTTAGTACACCTTGAGCAGCTTGACGAACAACGTCGCGATGCGGCCCTGGCCAACGAGGCTCATAAACATAAGGTCAAGTGTCAATATGATAGGTATGTTCATCCTCGGGTTTTCTCTGAGGGCGACCTTGTCCTGGTTTATGACCAAGATAAGGACCCCCTGGAGGCAGGAAAGTTTAAACCCATGTGGTTCGGACCCTTCATTATTAAGAAGGTTTTAAAACGGGGCGCTTATCGTTTGGTTGATTTTGAAGGGAATGCTTTGGCGGAGCCTAGAAATGGGCTCTACCTCAAGAAGTACTACTCATAGAACGGTCACTGTGGGTAACTTTTTGTAAAATATGTATAGTCTTTGTACTATTATTTTTTTACGTTTCTTTTAAAACGTGTCATGGACGTGTCATTGATGTTATCTTTCGTCGCTATGGCAAATGTCAAGTGAGTCTGAGGTGTTCCTTGGGTATGCAGACGGTGCTAGTCGACACACACGGAGGCTTGCCTCCGCCGCTTGGGTAATCTTTACACCACATGGTCAATTGTTATCGTTCGAAGGTATATGCTTAGGTGACACCACAAACAATGTTGCTGAGTATAGTGCAGTTATTGAGTTGCTTCGTGACGCTTTGTCATTGGGTATCTCTCGTCTCCGGGTCTATCTAGACGCTCAACTGGTTGTGTCATAGCTAAACAGAATATACCGGGTACATGACCCAACTTTACACCGACGATTCCTTAGGGTACGTCTCTTGGAATGCAACTTTGATTATATTACATATTTTCATATTCCTAGGAGTCTAAATCAAATCACAGATACTCTAGCTAATCACATTTTAGATTGGCATCTTGCGCACACATAAAAAGATCATGATCATACACATGTAAATACATTTTTGTACACATAATCCATAAAGACACGGAAAAGAAATAAAAACCATATATATAAACATGATAAAATCCTCAGAGTACATAGATGGGCAGAAGCGCCTCAAAAAGTGGGAACCATAACGAGTCACTAGGGCTTATGCCCTCAAAAAATATATACATATCGGTGCTCGTGGCACATAAAAGTCTACAAGTCTGTTCAGGGTCTATGGGCCCTGTTATACTCAAATACAGCCTGACCCAAACGCCTAAACAATCGGACCCATGTCCGAGGTACCCCCACAATGTGAGTCTGCAAAGAGGGCAGCAAGTCCTCTATCTCTGCCATGGTAACTGTGCGAGTGAGCGCAGTGAAGTTCCGCTCAATCCGCCTAAGAACCCTCTCGGCCTCTCCTGCTGGGAGGTTCCCTGCCACTGCTGCTCCCCCGGCGGCGGCAGCTGCGGCCTCTGGCCGTGGGCGACGCCTGTTCCGTGCATAATCAACAGGTCGCACGGGTCCCACATTTGCACGCAATACAATGTTCACCCATCAAAAACTCTATTATACAAAAACATGATATATGTATCAAAAAGACATAAAAATTACATATGCAAACAAAAAAAAACTAGATAGGTGGAGACTTACCCATCTCCCCTCGCTCCTCACCAGGAGGCACTGGTATCGCTGGATCTCTGGAAAAATCGATCCCTTCATATGGGTAATCCTCAATAGCTAGGATCTGTCGTGATAGCCAGGCGAAAAAGTCGTCATTGAAGGCCTCTGTGGTCCTTCCGCCACCCTGTCGCGGCAGCAAGGCTACCCATTTGCATACTGCGGGGAAAGTAGCCAGATGTCCTTGTACTGTCAACCGAGGACTGAAACATGGAACTCTCTCAAAGAAAAACGAACACAAGATGGTCCCAAACCCAAAGTTCCTATGTGTCCGCTGTCTGCAAGTTGTCAACTGACCTGTCATGCTTGCTAGCAGTGTGGTACTCCAGTCGAAAATTTGTGCATTCATGCACTGAATTGCACAGTTCATCTGTGCGCGCGAAGCCTGGTGCACAGCTGCAGAGCCGGTAATTCGCCCAATGAGCGATAAAATGCTCTGGAGGGCGAGGCTGGTAATCCTACTCACGGGAACCGAGGAAGATCTCTTATCGGTCCCAGCCTCACAGTACTCCTCTATCAATTCCGAGACTTTGCTCGGCCCCGCAGGAAAAGTATGAAAGTTGACGGGATCCCCTCTCCTCGAGAGGCCCGTCAAAAAGTAGACATCCTCGGTGGTGGGCACCAAGGATTGCCCCTCTATCATAAAGGCCTCTGCATCTGGGTGTCAATAATCAACCAAAGCATTCAGTAGCCTGGGTTGAGCGCGCATAAACGGACACAGAAATTTTTTTACCAAGCCACACTGCATCAGCACTGCCATAACATTCAGATCTGCAGCCACCGCCTCATTGGCAGCCTCGTGCTCCCTCTCTCTCCACTGAACATACATCCCGCCAAAAACATAAGGCAAAAAAGGGGGGAGTTAAGTCTTCATTCAATCAAAATTTACATCGCGCGGAGGGCACCCGCGGGCTGTCGAGGCGACAGTCGCGGGTACCCGCGCGCAGTTTTGACTCTGCGCGCGGGTACCCACGGGATGTCCCTGGACAACCCACGTTTGCCTAGGGCCGACCTCTTGGAGGTCGACGACCACCCCCAAAACCAACTTGAATGCAATAAATTAAGTATTGAATTGCAAGATTAAGGAGTTTGTACATACTTGGTCCAAGCAGAAGTCCGTTTCGTCCACTGTAGCTCCCGGAATCACGATCTTTGGCATAAGGGGGTATTTTGGCTCCAGAGTCAATTTCCAAATCAGCAATGGTGATAATGAGCTGCCAGCTTCTATTTATAGACTTTTTGGCCTCTTTTTGTCACTTTTTTGGGCCCTTTTATCAGTTTCTTTATACCAAAAACCATTTTGAGTGATCCAGGAGTTATATGGGAG
>ML779661.1:913123-929229 GCA_009831015.1 Picea engelmannii
AAATCAGCAATGGTGATAATGAGCTGCCAGCTTCTATTTATAGACTTTTTGGCCTCTTTTTGTCACTTTTTTGGGCCCTTTTATCAGTTTCTTTATACCAAAAACCATTTTGAGTGATCCAGGAGTTATATGGGAGGGATTTGATCAGGTATTGGGACATTTTTATTGAGTTTCCAAAAATACAAAAAAATATATATATATTGACGGTCCATATAAAAAAAAAAATCTTTCCAAAATTCAACTTGAGCATATAGGGTAGGATTTCATCCCGATTGTTGCATCTCGTTGCCTTTTGTTCTTATGATATAGGATCGATCCCATTTGGTGGTGACATGGAACTGTCATTTCTGCAATAGAAGTGTCACAACTGGGTGGTAGAGCTTGCCAAAACATGGATGCCCTAGGTAGTTCCTAGTTGCATTATGGTGTCCATGCCGTTGTTTAACACTGTAGGCTCGGGAGTCCGTGTAGTCTTTCCTAAAATACGAATTTGAGCATCATTCGCATGGGTCTTTTCCACTCTTTGTCTTACCCTCTAAACTCCCAAAACATAACGGGTTTCCTTTTAATCCCTTTTCAGACCCTCTAAAAATGAAAAGATTGCCGAGCGATCTTGTGATCTTTCACACTCGTTAAACTGAAATTTGAAGTCATGTCTGTCCGGCAGTAGTTTACCCCTTTTTCGGTCCGGATGGTCAACTGTACGAACAAAGGAATACTATATTGAATTTCCATTCTTTAGAAGAGTATCCTCAGGTAAGATTTTATTCCTTTTTCGTGCCTAAGGGACTAAATTTACGAAAAAGAAACCCCCCCGGAGTCCATAGTTAAGCTCTTTTCAGACTCCCTAAAATTGAAAAGATTGTTGAGTGACCTTATTCTTTCACACTCATTAAAATGGTCCAGAAGAACATTCCTGACGGAGTCCATAGTTAATCTTTTTTCAGACTTCTTAAAATTGAAAAAATAGCCGAGTGATCTTGTCCTTGTCACACTCGTTAAAATGGTTTTGAATTGACGTCTAATCGGTGCTAGTTTATCCATTTTTTCGAACCGACTAGACTATTGACGAAAAAGGTACCCTAATGGAGTTTCCTTTTATGCTTTTTTAGACTCTCTAAATATGAAAAATCACCGAGCTTACCTTCTTTGGGCTCGTTAAAACTTACATCGAAGGACGTTACCATTGTGTGTTTTATCAACCGCATTTGCATCCTTTACCCATCAGCCTAAGTACAGTTTGCTTTTGCGTCTTAACACCTTTGGCTACTAGAGGATTTTTCCCGAGTATCATTTCCCTAGAACATCAGTCTTGTCCTTGTGTCTTGAGCTTGTATGTTTGCTATACTCGTTCCTCCACTGTAACGTAATATTCCTTTATTCTTTTTCAAAATAATCAAAAAGAGCAAAAAAAATCAAATATACCCCAAAAAGAGGATGGGAAAAGTATTTTCTTTATTGGCAGCATCATGAGTCGCCCTTGGATAAAGCACATCTGTCCGTTTGATTCATTAGACTTTGGGATGTAGTACGACCTTAGGAAGCTTTGCTCGCTATATTGAGTTGTGTCCTCCACCGTTTGGTTACTCTTCCAAACATATGGAGAGTTTGTGTTGCCTCCTGCTTCGTAGAATTATGATTAACAGATATGTTGCCTGATTCTTATCACTTGTCGTGCTATTGTCCAAGGGAAGTTTATCACTTAGCCTGAGTCGGCCCCTCTGCAATATGTCTCTTGTCCGCATACCTGGCCATCCTGAACGTCCAATCAAGTCTTTGTTCGAAATCACTGAAGCCTTCAGTCCGATCATCAAGATTATCAAGTCCATACCGACGAGCCGTCGAAGACCTATGGGTAGTGCAGTTGTACACTCATATTACACTCCTACCCGAGTTTTAGAAGATTTTGAAGTTGTTGCTCGAGCTCTGAAGTACAGCCATTAGGCCGAATCAACTTATGGGAGATGGATAATTTATTTTGTATATCTTTCTGATTTCGAGATGTAGCTCCGCTGTGTATTGTTCGCGGCTACTCTTCATAGTTGTTTGACATGGATCTACAGTGTATTTGATTGGTAGCCATGGTTCTATTTTATCCCGAGCATGGGTATGCCCGCCTCGGTGAGACATTTGATATTTTTTGCAGACGACGCCTCCTGATTCCTGATTCTTGGGCTCACTCATTCAGCATATTAGTACAGATTGGTAAAGAATTGGTAATGTATTTCGGTCATCAGATGCTCTTCTGACCTCACACATTAGGGGGCATATGTTATAACCCTAAATTGCACCACACATGCTTACCTGGCATCAGGCCAACTCATATCCCTTCCTTGCCAAGGCCATGCTGAACAAACTCTTGAAAAACCTCTTAAATCAAGTAATACGTTCCCTAACCCATTACTGGGCACGTTGGAACACTGGCAGGCCTTCTACTGCACGCGTTGGAACGCTGGCTGGCCCACTACAGCCCGCGTTTACCTAACAAAGCACAAAAACATGAAAGTTGTTGATGGGACGAAAAGATTTGGGTCAGTTAACTGGAACTCCCAACCATGCATGGTCGAGAGTTCGTCCAAAACCCTAGCTCCTTCTAGCCTATAGAAGAAGGGGTAGGCGTACTATTTGGAGGAGGAAAATCATAGCAAAGAAACTCTGTCCAATTGCCAAATCGATCTTGTCCCAACCCTTTAGCCTTTCCTCAAGCTTCAGGAGAATTCAAGCAAAGCAGTTGGAGGACAAAGAAGAGGAGGAGCCCAGGATCAGGATCAAGGAACGGTGGCCGATCTCTATTATTATTGTAAGTTGATTCATCTTGAGATTAATAAAGAATACTTTTCCCGTCCCAATGCACGAGTTTTATATGTTTTATTCGATTAATGCTTAATCTCTAACCCTCTAGTAGAACAATAGCATGCATGCGTAGTGTTTTGTCTTGATTGCAAGATCGTCTTTGGAAGGAGCAGCAGAAGCAAGAGGATAAAGCGCAACGGAGGATCTACTCCAAACATCTGCAAAAGAGGTTAGTAGGTTCTTTCCATGTTTGCATGTGAAAAAGGGTTTTAGGTTTGGGGTAGAAGGTTAAAAGTAATTTCTTAAGGGTCATGATCTGCATGCAAGTTTAATCCCTAGCTTGTTAGTCCGTAGGGTATAATTTCCCAACAACACCTGAGAATCCAGAGTGTGAGTCTATCCCATGTTGCCAGATTGAGAAAAAAGAAGTGTCCCATCCCTGCTAAGCCTGGTTATGTTGTTGCACCTGTCTGTAGCTGTCCTGGGGTGTTCCTGTCTGGATTCCCGTTGATTGTGGTGGACATGTAGTGTTTGATGTTGTGTAGCTTGTTGGCTAGTTAGTACAACACTCTCTCTAGGTGAGAGAGGTGGTGAAGTTGGAAGAACAGGTTGTTGGGCCTCTGAGCGACTCTCTCCAGGTGAGAGAGTGCGCAGAGGAAGGAGAGAACTCCTGGAAGGAACCCAATAGCTGCCATAGAGCTTGGAGACTTCCGGTCCGATCTGTTGTTGAAACCCAAGGCAAGGGAGGTTAGCAGCCGAAGGACTGTCTAGGTGACAAAGAAGGTGTATACTCCTGGGGTGGAGCAAGCATGTGGGGAAGGAGAATCTGTGAATACTGAGTATGAGTGGTTCCTGGAAGAGAATTCCTTCCTTTTGACTGTTTTTTTACCCTGTAACCTCAGCCTAGCCTAGGATTCATTGCCTTGGGGGTGGAGCTTAGTCCCAGCTCAGGGGTGACCCACTGCTGAGCTTGATGAGCAGTGTGGTCTAAGGCTGGGAGGTTCATGGAAGGCCTGCACCTCGTTGGTGGAATTACCACTGTTTCAAGATAAGTACCAGATGATGTTTTAATTACTTTTTTGCATGTCTGTGTATTTATATTATCATGTATTCTGTTGTGCATATGAATTAATGTTAAAGCCATTGATTATTTATAATAGTAGTAATTCTTATGGTTACTCTGATTTTAAATTTGTTTCATTTGCTTAAATGCATGTCTTATATATAGAATTAAGTATGAGACTGTTATACCATGAAGTAGCGCCTACCCGGCCCAGAACGGGGGCGTTACAGAACAACTATATACAAGAGATCATGTATTCATTATTGGACAGGGGAATTGTGAAATATGAAAGGTAATTGGTAATTTGGAGGGGGTTCCCCTATTATTTAAGGAGTTACTGTGTAACTTATCTATCTTGGAGTTGTACTCCATGTTCACATTTTGTACATGGTGTGTACTTCTGTTATTTTATGATATTTTGAGGATTTGGATCATTACATTCAAATCCTTAGAGTCATACTTTGGCTTCGAATTTGATTTGGAGCTAGATAAGGGAAATTAAATCATTGACATAGAACCTAGTGTTACCATCACAGCCACCAAGGTCCAACCAAAAGAACTAGAGAGGATCAAGGAAGATGAACACCTTTTCCATTCACATATGTTAGTGAAAGGGAGTCCATTACATTTCATTAATGATAACAGTAGCCAAAAAATCCTAATAATAGTAGAGGTAATCAAAATATTGAAGCTACCAACAATGCCACACCCCTAGCCATACATTATCGATTGGTTGATCTAGGAATGAGAAATCCACATAAGTCAACAATGATTTCTTCCCTGTGACATCAAGCCCTTCAAAGATGATGTACTATATGATGTTGCCCCACTTGAAGTTTGTGATGTTATTTTAGGACAACCGTATATGTGGTAACATCATCATGTTTATGAGTCTAGGCCTCGTAGTGTCATTGTTACTTTAGGATTTCCACTCTACATTGGACCAGAGGTATTTTTGACTACTAGAGTTTCTTTTATCTAGGCGAAGCAGTGGATGAAGATAATCTCTCAAATGAGGAGGTTTGTCCTCTTCATGATTCAGTTGGAAGGTAAATAGAAGATCTTATGACTACCATAGCCTTTACATAGGATCCCTCTACATAATAGAAGTGGGTGGACAAGATGATGGAAGAGTAAAAATATATATATTCTTCACCTATAGGGATGCCTTTGCACTACCAGGTCAAGCATTCACTTGATTTTATACAGGGTGCTCCTTTACCTAATGGCCTATTATATAGAAGTTATACTTTAAAGAATGAATAAATCATTCATCGCATTCAAGAGCTCATCCAATAGGGAAACATTAGATTGAGCTCATACAATAGGGAGGCCAATTGTGTTGGTGTAGAAGAAGGATGGGAAAAGGTGACTCAACATTGATTACAAAGATCTGAATAAAATCACGATCAAGAACCAATATCTGATCCCTTGGATTGATGATATTCTTAGTTAGCTCAAGGATGCCAAGTTTTTTAGTAAGATTGATTGAATTTCATCCTACCTACATGTACCAATTGAGTAGATTGATGCATGGAAGATTGAGTTCAAGTCTAAAGAAGGCCTCGTCAAGTGGTTGGTGATGCCTTTTGGGTTAAATAATGCCCTGGAAATGTTCATGGGGATGATGAATGATTTGTTGTAGTTGTTCACAAATTATGTCATGGTCATATATTTGGATGATATCCTCATCCTCAAAAAAAACTTGGGAAAAACATATGGAGTACATTCAACAGATCATAAACATTGAACGACAACCCAAGTTTTATGCCAATCTAGAGAAATTCTCATTCGACACGCACATAATTTAGTATCTAGGAAACATCATGGATGAACATGGTGTGCATGTGGATCCGTCCAAGATCCAAGTCATCTGCGATTGGTTGGCCCAGATGACTCAAAGACAACTCCATAATGTCTTTAGCCTCACCAACTTCTATGATATGTTTGTGTTTGGGTTCTCTCTTATTTCTTGGCCCCTAGTCCTAGTGACCAAAGGTGGAGCCAAATCCAAGTTCATTTGGGTTGAGTAACAAAAAAAAGCATTTGATGATCTAAAACATCACCTTTGTTTGGAACCAATACTCACTCTACCAGACCAACAATATCGCTTGAAGATTGTGACAAATGATTTAGATTATGCCATCGATGTAGTCCTCACTCAACATGAACATTTGGTGGCCTATCATAGTGAGACACTCTATGATGTAGTTCACAGGTACCCCACCCATGATAAGGAGATGTAAATCCATTATGTAGGTCTGTCGTCAACTAAAGAATTACATTTTGGGGAATGTAACATCATCCTTACTTATCAAACAAGTCTGATACCAATATGTAACATCCTTGTTACTTATCAAACAACTATGATGCCAATTTGTAACATCCTCGTTACTTATCAAACAACTCTAATACCAATCTGTAACATTACTCAACTTAATACTGAGTAATGCTACTCCAAAATCCAATGCACAGATTCTATTTTATAACATTAGTCTGCGCAAAATTACTTGAAGTAACATTCTCAAACCCAAGTTGAGTCGCGCCACACAACTTATAACAACATAGGTAACACAAAACAATTGTGCATGCAACCATTATGGCATTACACACCAATTTGTTTCCTTGTGTGTGAGGATTGCTTCCTTATGTGCACTAGCAAATCCAGCCTCTTGTGCACACATAGTATTTCCCTATGCGCATAGCCAATATTACTTCTCACGAAGACTCGTGACCATTATCATAAGGTTAACCTAACAGAAAGGTAACAACAACTGTCATAATCATGCACGACTACAAATAGTGACTATCAACACCACCCTTACATGTGCAAGCAACATTATACAGAATAACAACCCATATTAATCAAAGATAATTAAGCACACAGTAAGGCATACAGTAAATGAGACAAGCACATAAAGACACTTATCTTTTCTGAAAAGTCACCAACTGTAGGCAAAAATTAGATGTTCCTCCCAGCCATAGACTTTGATGCTCATATACATTCAACAACATGTCACCCTCGAGCCGAGGCTTAACTCCACCAAGAAAAAAGGGTTCCTAATACTAGGATAAGGTCAGATAATAAAAAAAAATGTTTAGTCCAAGTTACCCTCTTCTGCAACTAATCTACAGTCTCTCATTCATTATGCACATGTTACACCCAAGGAAGTGTGCCCCTTCTTTGCTCAACATTCCCTCAAATTCCCCACTTCCCTTCCAAGGTTCAAGAAAAATACTAGACAGGAAGTCTTAGAGCCCTGCAACTAATTCCCATTGCACCAGGAAACAATTCTCAACAAACCTCTCACTTGGAGAGAATGCTCATGGGCTTGACAACCCGCCTCTTTGACAAAAAATATCTCACCTAGAGAGAATGCTCATGGGCCTGAAAAACCCGCCTTTTTAGACAAAAAATCTCTCACCTAGAGAGAATTTTCACGGGCTTGACAACTTGCCTCTTTGACAACAAAACTCTAGTTACAGTACAAAAAAAACCTCGTACAAGATTTTCTCTGTAGATAAGGTAATAATCGTCCTTTCTCAGATGGTCTAACCCCTTCTGCACATGGGAAATGAATGATTGATTCCCCAAAATACACTAAGGCCAACAATATATTTGCATGGCTTAAACTGGACACTTGTCACTTGCAAAAGTAGCTTTAGGCACTTGGTGACTTGTTCCCATCCCTAGGAACTTAGGATAAATAATTATCCATAACTTACACTTTTCCGGAAATATTAATAAAATATTCCCTAGGACTTAAGTCCCACCTTTTTCCCTGTGGAGTTAGCCCCCCGTCTCTTTTCATCTAATCTATCTACTCACAATGATGTGATATATTAATAACCTGAGTGTGATTACCTTTACATTGTATGCATGTATGTACACACACACACACACACACATATATATATAACTCAATTCGGTGTGCACTTCCAGATAATCCCCAGGCACTTACTCAAATGTGTGCAACATTGTGAGATGTGCACACCCTTCCTTTGATATGAAACCACGCACACTTACCCATGTGTGCGCAACATTATGAAATGTGCACACCCTTTCTTTGATAATAATTGTCATGCACTACTCACGTGTTCACAAAACCAAAAGTTGGTGCCAACGACTCACCGTACTATATGTACAATTACAAAGGGTTTCATATTAGTGACATTACATTCCCCACCCCCTTATTTATGCATTTTCCTTGGTGCATTATATACACATGTACACACAAAATTTTCAAAAATATTCAAAAAGATGTGGATAATTTGCCCGCATAGCATCCTTGCGCTCCCAATTTGCATCCTCAAGGTCATACCAAATCCATTGGACCTTTACTAGCTCCATGGATCGATTCCGGAGCTATTTGATTTTTCGATCCAATATGCAAACCAGTCGCACTCGAAAATCGCCTTTTGGTTCCACCTGAATCACATTCCAATAAAAAATATGATTAGCATTAGGTACATACTTTTTAAGAAATGATACATGGAAAACATTATGAATAAACAAGGATGCATGAAATGCAAGCATATATCCGACAGGACCAATCCTCTCTAGGATTTCAAATGGCCCACAATAGCGTGCTGCCAACTTAGAATAATTTCCCAACTTCATGGAACTGCGTCTGGATTTTACTTTCAAGAACACATGATCACCCAATTTAAACTCTTTGTGGGTTCTGCCTTTATCTGCGCAACTTTTATGCCTATATTTGGTAGCCTTTAAATTATGCCTTATCTTTACCATATGTTTTTCTATTTCTTGGAGCAGATCTGGCCCAACTACTACGCGATCTGCTGGGTTGTCCCAGCTCACCGGCGTGTTTCACTTTCTACCATAAAGTGATTCAAATGGGATCATCTTTAAAAATACTTGATACCCATTATTGTAAGAAAAAACTACCAAGTGAAGGTAGTCTTCCTATTTTAATGGTTTATCCATCACATACATCCTGAGCATATCCTCAATCACCTGGTTTACCCTCTCTGTTTGTCCATTTGTCTCGGGGTGATAGGTTGTGCTAAAGTTCATATTTGTTCCAAATCCTTTGAATAACCCTTTCCAAAAGTTTGACGTGAACTTGGAATCTCTGTCAGGCACAATTGTCTTAGGTACACCATGCAACTTAGCAATTTCTCGCATGTGTATTTCAGCAATATGGGTTTCCTTGTGCATTGACTTCACTGGAATAAAATGGGCAGCTTTAGTAAGCTTGTCCACCACTACCATAATATAATCATGTTGCTTAGCAATCCTAGTTAGTAATTAAATCCATGGTTACAACTTCCCACTTCCACTCAAGAATGGGAAAAGGTTATAGCAAACCAGTTGGATGTTTGTTCTCAACCTTGACCTTTTGACATTCAGGGTACCTAGCAATAAAATCAACAACCTCCTTTTCCATACTTGGCCAAAAGTATTGTTTTTTTACTACAACAATTGTCTTCTGGTACCTAGGTTTCTTGCATAAGGAACCTTATGCATCTCTGACAATATCAAACTTTTCAACTCCTAATCATTTGGCACATAGACTCTACGCCTATACATGAGGATTCCATCCTCTTTTAGCTCATAACCTTCCAATTTGTGTTGCGACATACCTTGCTGTCAATTTGCCTTTATGTCCACATAGCGTTGATCTGATTTGGAAACCTCTAAAAATTTGTCACACAAATCTGATTTGTACATGTTAATAGTTGTACTGTGCATCTCATGGACCCTCCTGCTAAGTGCGTCAACCACCTTGTTCTCTTTTCCTCTAATATGCTTTATGTCAAATTCATACTCACTGAGGAATTCTAACCACCTACTTTGTCTAGCATTTAAACTTGGTTGTCCAAACAGATACTTCAGACCACTATGGTTTGTTCTCAGCTCAAATATTTTACCCATGAGATAGTACCACCACATCTTCAAGGCATGCACTATGGCTGCCAATTCTAAGTCATGAGTAGCATAGAGCCTTTCATGCTCTTTTAACTTTCTTGATTTGTAGCACACCACATGTCCATTCTGACTAAGGACTCCATCAAGCCCTTCCTTGCATACATCTGTGCACATAACAAATTCTGCATATGAATCAACAATTCTCAAAATTGGCGCACTTGTCAACAAGCTCTTCAAGTGTGGAAAACTTCTTACACAATCTAAAGTCCATTCAAATCCCGCACCTTTCTTTTGCAAGGATGTAATTGGATCTACAATTTTTTAGAATCCTTCAATAAAACTTATGTAATAACCTACAAGTCCCATGAAGGACCACACCTCTACCACATTTCTTGGTGTCAACCATTCCTTAATGGATTTTATCTTTTTCGGATCCACCGCTATTCCTTCCTTGGAAATGATATGAGCCAAATAATGAATTTGTGGCTGGTAAAATGAGCACTTGCTCAACTTTGCATACAATTGATTTTATCTAAAAACTTGCAGCTCCATCCTCAAGTGTTGCTCGTGCTATTCTTCAAACTTTGAGTAAATAAGAATGTCATCTATGAATACAATAACAAACTTATCTAAGTAATTTCAGAAAACTCGATTCATCAAACACATGAATACAACTGGTGCATTTGACAATCCTACTGGCACCACTGTGAACTCGTAATGTTCATACCTCGTTCTGAAGGTAGTCTTGTTGATGTCTTCTTCCTTAATTCTCACTTGGTGATATCTAGATCTAAGATCAATCTTTGAAAATATATGGGTGCCCCTCAACTGATCAAAGAGGTCATCTATCCTTGGAAAATGATACTTTTTCTTTACTATTACTTTGTTCAACTTTCTAAAGTTGATACAAAGTCTCAGCGTACCATCCTTATTCTTCACAAACAATATTGGGGAACCCCATGGTGACACACTTGGGCATATATACCCCTTATTCATAAGCTCTTCAAGTTGCATTTGCAACTCCTTCAGCTCTGGCATACTCATCCTATAAGGAGTCTTGGATACGGGTGTTTCTCCAAGCATACTATTTATAGAGAAATAAATATCTCTTTTCGGTGGCGACCTCGGTATCTATTTAAAAACATCCTCAAAATCTTTTAGTACTGTGCAATCTTCAACATTTGGCACTTTATCCTTAGGTGCCTCCTCCATGTGCACTGCAAATACTTGACATCCTTTCCTATAGTTTTTCTTCAATTGCAAGATTGAAACTTCTATGATAGCTACAACCCTTGGAATTCCTTGAATTGTCCTCAAGTTCCCTACCTCATCCAAGCAAGTAAATTCCTTATTGTAATAGTCTATAACAACATGATGTTGGTCCAACCGATCCATACCAATGGGGTAATCATACGAGCCCAAAGTTATAATATTCAAATCATCATTTGTGCGTAGTCCATTCATTTCCATTGGACATGCCTTAACCATATCATTAATTTTCCTTTTTGCTCATGTAGCTAACTGCACCAACCAAGGTTTTCCAAGCTTGTTTCTTGGTAATTAGAATCTTTCCACCATATTAGGATCCTCCTGAATCAATTAAAATAGCAATGGGTTGGTCATTAATTTTACCTTCCACTTCAATCATGTGCAACTAAAACTCAACTTGCTTGTTATCCAAGGCTGCATAAATCTTAGGTACATTTCTTCCCATGTCTTCAATTGTTGCAACTTGTTGTACACTGTGCACAATCCTCACTTTTTCACCTCTTTGAGTGTAATGATCTCTGCGCATATGATCTCCGCCACAACCCCAACATTGAATAGGTTGTTTCCATGGCTTTTTCCCCACTGTCTCCGTCATTCTGGGTTCCTTGAGAGTTGGTTGTCCTTGCGCAATATTTCTAAAAATATGGTAGCTTAGCCCCCTTATTCCTCTGTTCCACCTTTATTTTCATCTTGTCTTCCCAAGCCTTTTGGAAAGTTGGTCTTCCCCTTTGGTGATCATAAGCACACCTTGTGTTTTCCTCCAATGTCTTGGGCTCATCATATTGTATCTTTCCACTGAAAATGAGAGGAACCCACTTAGGTACCTCTGAATTTTAAATTGCTCATCCTTGATGAATGCAACATATTTCAATAGCTCTAAGAATCTTCTTTCATACTCATCGATCATCATACTCCCAAGCTTGAGTTCAAACAATACCTTCCTTTTCTTGTCATAGTATCGCTTGGTTAAGTATTTCTTCTGAAAATACCTCTTGAACTCCCTCCAAGTAACCTTCTTCTCATCAGTGTGTTGCACTTGCATGAACTAATCCCACCACATTGATGCTTTTCCTTTTAGTTTATAGAGGGAAATTCTCCCTTCTACCTATGCAGAATAAGTATGCAGCTGGAAGTACTTCCTCATACCCAAGAACCAGGTCTCTTCATCTTAAACTTTCTTGTGCTCATCATCAAAGGTAGGACGCCTAATCTTATTCATTTCTCCCTATAGCTCATCCACACTGGTCCTCCTCTTATGATTTCTAATAGGAGATGGACTTGAGCTACTGTATGCTTTCCTAAATGAATGCTTTGGTGAGTGGTGATGATGCATATCAACACTTCTTGCTTCTCTTCTTTTCTCATCATGAGACCTGTGACTTCTTGACCTACTTGTCTCTATCTCCTTACCCATTTTCTTTTCTATTATGTCCAAGCTTTGTATCAACTTGATATTGAAGTCATCTTGTTGGTCACTGGATTTCATAAGCCTTTCATTATTATCTTTATAGATTTGGACGTATTTTTGCAATCCCTTTATGGTTTCTACCAAGTTAATGTGCTCCTCCTTGGATTCTATACCATCAACACCCAAATCGATATACAAATCCATGAATTCATCATCATGGCTAAAATCTCTCTATGCATCTTCCATGTTTTTTGACTTTCTGTGTTGATTTTGTCCTGCTCTAATTTTTGCTAATTCAATGTGTGATGTCAATATTCAACATATGCACCTCCTATTAGTATTTCACATGCACCACATTTTTTGCTCTGCGTAGCCCCCAACTTCAGTGTGCACTCCCATGCACCATTTGTTACTACATATTTCCAACGTCACACCCCGAAACGTCCAAAATTTAGTGTGCATACTTATTTTATGCACAACATGGCCATGTTGTAACTCTAAATTCGACCACTTACCAGCCTGAATTTTTCCTTATGTAGAAACTCAACCCATGCATGCTCAATGTTGAAACTGGATATCTTCCCATGCAAGCTCAGTGTTGAAACCGTAGCTTGGACCATTCAAGCTCAGTGTTGAAACCATAGCTCTGATACCGATCTGCAACATCCTCGTTACTTATCAAATAGCTCTGATACCAATATGTAACATCCTTGTCACTTATCAAACAACTCTGATACCAATCTGTAACATCCTCGTTACTTATAAAACAACTCTAATACCAATCTGTACCATTACCCACCTTACTACTGAGCAATGCTACTCCAAAATCCAGTGCGCAGATTCTACTCTATAACATTAGTTTGCACAGAATTACTTGAAGTAACGTGCTCAACCCCAAGCTGAGTTGTGCCACACAACTTATAACAACGGAAGTAACACAAAAAAATTGTGCACGCAACCATTTTGGAATCACACACCAATTTTGTTTCCTTGTGCGCGCATACTGCTTCCTTATGCGCACCAATAAATCGATCCTTTTGTGCACACAAAGTATTTCCCTACGAGCACAACCAATCTAACTTCTCCACAAATACTCATGACCATTATCATAAGGCTAACTTAACAAGAAAGTTAACAACAACTGTCATAATCATGCACGACTACAAAAATTGACTATCAACACCACCCTTACATGTCTAATCAGCATTATACAGAATAACAACAATTACTTATATGCAACAACATACAAGAATTAAACCCATATTAATCACAGATAATTAAGCAAACTGTAAGGCATACAGTAAATGAGACAAGCACATAAAGACACTTATCTTTTAGGAAAAGTCACCAATTGCGCACAAAACTCAGACATTCATCCCAGCCATAGACTTTGTTTCTAATATACCTTCAACAACAAGTCACCCCTGAGTTGGAGCTTAAATCCACCAGGGAAAAAGGGTTCCTAATGCCATGCTAAGGTCAGATAATCAACAAAATTGTTCAGTCCAAGGCACTCACTGTTGCAACTAATCTAGAGTCTCTCATTCACCACGCGCCTGTTACACCCAAGGAAGTCTGCCCCTTATTTTCTCAACAATCCCTTGGCTGCCCCACTTCCCTTCTAGGGTTCAAGCAATAGACCATACAAGAAGTCTCATAGCCCTGAAACTAATGCCTGATGCATTGGGAAACAATTCCCAGCAAAACTCTCACTTGGAGAGAATGCTCATGGGCTTGAAAACCCGCCTCTTCGACAAAAAATATCTCACCTAGAGAGAATGCTCACAGTCCTAACAACCCGCCTCTTCGACAACAAATCTCTCACCTAGAGATAATTTTCACGAGCTTGAAAACCCGCCTCTTCGCCAACAAAACTCTGGTTACAATACAAAAAAAAAAACTTAAAAGATTTTCCCTGCATATAAGGTAATAGTCATCCTTTCTTAGATGGTCTGACCCCTTCTACACATGAGAAATGAATGATTGATTCCCCAAAATACACAAGGGCCATCAATATATTTGCATTCGTTAAACTGGACACTTGTCAACTTTAGAAGTATCTTTAGCCACTTGGTGACTCATTCCCATCCTCGGGAACTTAGGATAAATAATTATCCATAACTTACATTTTTCCACAAATATTAATAAAATATTCCCTAGGACTTATGTCCCCCACTTTTTCCCCTTTTCTAGTGGAGTTATCCCCCCATCTCTTTTCGTCTGATATGTCTACGCATGATGTGATATATTAATAACTTAAGTGTGATTACTTCTACATGGATAGGTGCACTGGCCTATTTGTGTCTCGACTCACTAGCCTCAAATACATATACATCCACACACACACACACACACACACACACACACACACACACACATATATATATAACTCAATTTGATGTGCACTTCCAGATAATCCCCGCACACTTACTCAAGTGCATGCAACAATATGAAATGTGTGCACCCTTCCTTTGATGTGAAACCACGGGCACTTACCTAGGTGTGCATGACACTTTGGAATGTGTGCACCCTTTCTTTGATAATAATTGTCACGCACTACTCAAGTGCGCACAAAACCAAAACTTGGTACCAATGACTCATCGGTCTATATGTACATTTACATTTACAATTGGTACCAACAGATCATCGGCCTATATGTAAAATTACAAAGGGTTTCAGATTAGGGACATTACAGGGAAGGACTTGATGATCCACACTGATCACAAGCCTACATAGTTTATTAAGGAGCAAGGAAAGTTACAAAGTGATCACCATCAAAAGTGGTCCTTGTACATGCAATAGTTCCATCTAAGCATCGAGTGCAAGAAGGGTAGCAAAAATCACATTTCAGAGTGCCTTGGTTGACCTCTGGTTATAATGCTAACCATAGTGCTCAACTCTTACCAACATAAGAATCCTAGTTGGTCCCAATTGTATGAAAATAACCTTGGATTTGTTGTTACCTATTATACACTAGCCACAAGTAAACTAGTCTTAAACTCTCATCTCCAAGATGAACTTTTATGCCATTTGGGCCATTTATGGTGTTCCTTTAAGAAAGTGTGAGAAGATGATTTGGGAGATTCAATATAGTCTAGTGGCAGTGCAATACAACATGGAGAAGACAATGGAAATGATGCAAAAGTATTGTATTTCCCAAAGCTTCTATAGGACGTCAACATGTATATCAAATCATGCACTACCCATGCCATTTCCAAACTTTTCATCAAGAACCACAGGTTGTACACTCATCTGCCTATCCCAGACAGATCTTGGAGTCCATCTCCATGCACTGCATATATGTCTTGCATTCAACCAAGCATAGTAATGACTATGTATTTGTGGTTGTTGATCAATTATCTAAGATGGTATTTTTTATAACCTGCAAGAAGAGTATCACAACAAATGCTAATGTGAATATCTTCTTCGAGCACGTTTGAGTTCATTTAGGGATCCCATAGACCATTAGGGATCCCATGGACCATTATTTTGGTCTATCCTATGGTCACCAATGGACACCGAGCTAACCAAGTGAACTACTATACACCCTCAAAACAATGGAGAAACAAATGTGGTCAACATGATGATTATGCATGTCTCATAATACAACTCCATGCATCCATGCACATGGGATGAAATCCTTCCTTATGTTCCACATAGCTACAACAAATCCATTCATA
>ML779661.1:931503-974775 GCA_009831015.1 Picea engelmannii
CAAATATAGTTTTGCACATCTTTATCAAGTTTTCTTTGAACATTTTAATTTATGTTTTTTAAATAAATCCAACTTCATGTTATATTTCTACTAAGTTGGAATTAAATTCAAATGTACAATATTTACTTTGGAATTAAATACAAATGTACTTTAATTATCCTATAATGTTGTTGCTCCATATCCATTAGGTTTGTCAAGCTTGATGTTACATTCAATGGATATTGTGTTGCTGTTTCAAATACAGTCATGTGATTGAGTGGATATCTGTTTTTTATTAATATTCATTGGAGTTAAGAAGTTTTTTTATTGTGTTGTTGTTTCATATTCATTAGGATTATGAGGTTTTTTATTTTATTATTTCTTTTTCTAAAGTACGAAAAATCCTATAATACTAAGGGTTATTTAATTAGACTTTGTTGATATAATCTAAAAACCCCAACATGTAGCTACATCATCTTGTGTAGACAAAACCTGGCCACCTGAAATAACATGTTGGTGGTTTGTAGGGGGGGGATTTCCCCTATTGCCAAATGCCTATGGTCTTGGGTTATTAACTTATTTCCTTACATATAAGAAAGGCAAGCTATTAGCCAACTGAGAGTAGTTTTAGGTCTTACTCTAGAACCAAAAGGTGGTTTCAACCTAGATAATATATGTAAGAAAATTGGTGTCCCATACTGCCATCATTGGGGCTACAACAAAGGGGCAATGTTCTTTTAAGTAGCATCCTATTGATGAGCGATTGTTGGGAATATCGAAATGCATTATGATTGTTGAGAATTAATTAACATCCTTAAATTTTATTATCCTATTGATGAGCAATTGTTAAGAATAACAAAATGCATTACGATTAGTGCACCATGCAAAGACTAAATATCTCTGAAATCACTGCATTAATATAATATGGCCAAATGGTGCCTTAGTCCCCATTAGATTGGTTCATAAACAAAAACAATCGAAAATGCTACTATGGATGGTGGCAAATGGTAAAACATAGTTAAGAAATTTTCAACATTTCTACAATAACAAATAAAAAAATTGCAGACCTAGAGTGCAAATGACTAAAGCCATAGAGCAACAAAAAAATCTTTTAAATCTTAATGTTGCCCAAAAATATAACTAAAGTTCTAAGCATAAATACATTGCTACATATGTCAATGATCTTTCCTCGTTGCGTTTGACCACACAATAGTTCTTATGGGCCAATTATCTCGCCAAATCACAAGCGTAGGCCATATATTTCGCTCCATGTATAATATGTTAAATCAAATTAAAAACAACATGACTCACATGCTTTGATTTTAGTTCAATTCTTTTTCCTTAGACATAAAATTAGATCACTACCACTTGGAATATTTGGCAACGAAATTTAAAAAAAAACAAATAATGACTATCGGTGTTTAAAAGATAACATGAAGACTAATGTAATAGGCTAGGATGCATGCTATTCATATTATTGCAGTGAGAGTAGTGAGTTGTTCTATAGCCTAGTATGGGGGAGATGTTGAGGCGTAAAGTATGATGAGACGTTAGATGACCCAATTAAAAATACTAATAATAATAATAAATTGATACAATTAATAATAATAATAATAATTATTATTATAAAAATAAAGTCAGCATAATAAAATGAAACAATTATTACACACATCATTTCAATAATGAAAAAATAAAAAATAAAATAAAATGAAATAATAAAAAAAACTACATGTTAAGAAATTAGATCCCTCTCAGTACTTAATAGATCCAGATTTAACATGGATCTATGCTAATGACAATGCATGTATGTTCTCTACTTAGAAACTTTAAAACCATATCAACTAATTTTCCTTTTGTTTTGCATGTGTAAGCAATAGAGGCTCATGTGTACATACTTTTCATGTCAAATTGTGTTACATCAATGTAATTTCAAATAAAACAAGTTAAAAGAATACCATAGCATAAACACCAATCTTTTGTTTTTAATCATGTGGATCATAATTCATGACTGAATGAACACTTACTTAGGGCCTCCAGGAATCAAGTGGGAACATTGGTCATCGTCACCATTGGATCTATCTATATATATATCATTCTTTGCAAGTAGAACAATTAATATGCACATTTGTGAACATCCCCATTTTGTGAACAACTATCACAATTGTTCAAATTGTTCCAGGTGGATATACTTTTGTATTGCAAAAGAATTATTCTAGGCGGATAGGCTTTTGCAGCATACCCATTTTGTGAAAAACTATTACAATTGTTCAAATTGTTTCAAGTGGATAGACTTTTGTATTTTCTCCTAACTTTTTTTTATTGTCGTGTCTAGGACAAAGTTGTATTCTTTGAGCACATGAGGCATGTTCTGTATATAGAGATAACTTTTACCTTAAACCTATCAATTGGCCTGAAACCTATCAACTGGGTTGAAATCATAAACATGTCAACTGGGAAAAACATGTA
The DNA here is from genome assembly GCA_009831015.1 of Picea engelmannii. Classification (NCBI taxonomy): domain Eukaryota; kingdom Viridiplantae; phylum Streptophyta; class Pinopsida; order Pinales; family Pinaceae; genus Picea; species Picea engelmannii. The sequence goes on from ML779661.1 coordinate 933,949, forward strand.
TGTCATCCAATATCGTCTGCCATGCCATCTAATATCATTGGGAAAAACATGTCTGTCGTCCAATCTCATATGTTGTGTCGTCCAATATCGCCTATCGTGTCACCTATCCACCATGTGTCATCCAATATTGCCTTCCTCTTGTGTTGTCCTTGTTGTCCATTGAGATCTTATGCATTATCTTCTTTGTTGATCGTCGGTTGATTTGTTGTATTTGTGGGAGTCCTCTTCACTACATGTGCATCCTCATCTTGTGGCCTCCGCATGTTATAATCAATGGCATCAAGCACCCATTTTCCCTCCCCTACGCCTGAGACTCGTGGAACCAGATCAGATCCACACATCATCTTCATTCAACACTAAATAATCCACAGATCCACACGAATTCACACTCCAAATCTCATAATTAGCCTTGCACCCTCTCGCCCCTACAACAAACTTGAATTCAACCCTGTATAACAACCTATTCAATATTTAAACCCACTAAGAGGCATTAGACCCACATTTTGTTATCCATATCCACTCCCAAAGAAGATTCGAACCCACGACCTACAATAATACGCGATGTGAACAAATTCCAAGGATTCAACAAAACTAAATGCGCAAACTTGGATCTTATAATTTTTCATGTAGCTTACAGAACCTTGGCTCTGCTTAACATCCAATACATTATCAATGATGCCCCCCGCCTTCAATGTATCCTCCTCCTCAACAAAATCAAAGGTTGAATGTTCCAATGTTAACAGGGGTATCATTTCTTACTATTAGATAGATGATCAAATATGACTCTTGTTTCTACTGGAATTTTTTGATGCTTGTTCTTACCATTCAATGCTCCCTTCTTCCTTCATAGAGATTACAAAACCATTTCTCTGGGTTGAAATACATTACCTACACGCCTCTTGATACTATGGCCCTTGACTTTGGTCCTGTTTTTATTTCTCTTTCCTTTCACTATGCTACATTATCTACAACTTAATATAATAATTGCATCAACTAGCCTTGAAACTAGTACTAAATAAATAATCTTATTGAGTGCACAAAATGACCTAGGTGGTATAAACGATGTGAGAATTTTTGGTTTTATGGCATCAAATGTGTTTTATATAAAACAACCTAGGTGGTATAAAATGTGTGCATCGACTTCTAGGTAATAAAAATGTGTGTCGTGTTGCCAACTTAATTTATTTAAAAAAAATAGAAACTGCACATTACCTATGTGGACAGTACCCATGTTGACCAGAGATCTTGTGAAAATTTAGTAATTTAAAAGTAATATGTGTTGAAAAAATAACATGGACACCTGCTCTGAACCCTAACCATTGTCACCTCCTTCTAATCTGCCTCCATGGCCTCGATCTCTGATGGGGGTGCCCCCAATCCCCTCCTTCTCCTAGCATCACAACCTTTACCTCCTTTATCAATTCCCTCCCCAACACTTCAAAACAAGAACGATCTTCCAAGTTTGTTAAGAAACTCAAGGAGATCCCAGCAGTGCCAATTCAAAACTCCACCAGGAATCTTGCACTCAAACTTGTTGCGAAAGGACTGATTGGTCAATTCATAGGGATTTGGGCATCCCCAAAATCCATGGATCTCTGCATTGACAAGAATTGGAGACTTATCATCAAAGGTCAGCTCACTCGTGCTTTCTGCGATAAGGGATTTTTCACCTTCCTATTTGAAAAAAAAGAGGACAAGGATCTCATCTTCATAAGCGAGCCTTATCTCATGGTATCAAGAGGCCTTTACCTCAACAGATGGACACCTGATTTTTTCCCTGAAAATGACATCCCCACGCCAGTTCCTATCTAGGTGCGGCTGCCTTAGCTTCCCCTCCATTGCTGGAATGACGAAACCATCAAGAACATTGGTAATACGTTGGGAAAATAAAATACTTGGCACCTTGGTAATCCTAGTTGTCTATCGAAATGCGGGTTACAAGGTCAAGCTTGAAGGATCAAGCTTGTAGGAAGAAGGCCCACAAGGTGAGGCTTAAGGGATCAAGCTTACAGGAAAAAGGCTCGTGGGGTCATGCTCGTAGGAATAGACTCTGTGAGAAAAGGTTGCAAAGCTTGGACCGATAGGCTTGTGGGTCGTGGGCTATGGGAAAATATTAAGACAAGATAACTTGACATTTTACAAAGGAGAGCTCGACCACACGAACTATCATGCACCTTCAAATCCGAAGTGATCAAGAGTTGTTGGATTAGATGGATCTCGACCGTCGGATCTGTCAAAGACATAAAACTTCATTAAATATCATGCAGTTTAGGAGGTCATGTAGATCTAGGTCATTGGTCAGCATGATTATCGATCGTTCAATCTATCAAATGAGCATGTTGTCTTAGGAGGGCCATAGGTGGAATAAAACACCACATCATCCTGCCATGCCAACATGCCACGTCAGATGACATGTCATCTTATGATGTCATAAGTGTCACATCAACTTCTTGAGTCAGCATGACACGTGAGATTCCATGTCAACAAAGGCTGATGAATCAGGGATTGCCACGTGGCATTCAGTATAGGTGGGACCCGCAATTGTTATTGGTAAAGGTAAAGGTCAAAATGGATCGAGGATGAATGTTGACCATTCTTCAAGATAGGAGAATGAATCATGACCATTCATTGGAGATAAGAAGTCATGAAGGCTTTCTCAATAGTATTGCAAGTAGTAGTAGGTCCGATAGTGTTGCGGGTTGCATACTGCAGAGGAAGCTATGACTTAGCGAGTTTACATTTTGATAGGAAATTTATGTGGATGCACGCCTGAAAGCATTGCAGGTTGTAGGTCGTGGAGGAATTTTGGGTATGTGTAAAGTTTCCACTTCGCGGGGAAAAGTCCCCGAAGCTGAGTTTGATGGTGTTGTGGGCTGCGGGGAAATCCATAAACCTTGCAAGTTTCACTCCAAAGGAGATACCCCGTGAAGGAGTTCTCTAATAGTGTTGTGGGCTTGGAAGCCCAAAGGCTTGTGTTTGATGGTGGAAAGTAAGTCCACGTTAGTTGAAGGTTCCATATGGGTCCATGTGGATGCCAATAGAAATATGACATATTTTGGATGCATACGTCAATAGGTACACATGGATGCCACGTAGGCTTGATGACATCATCACAAGGAAATGCCTAAGAACTTTAAAGGGGCATAAATTTATGCGTCGAACACATAATTAAGCAAGAAAATAGTCGTTAATGAGAAGAATTGTCCTGTTCATTTAGAGTTTTGATTGGAGCATTAGAATTCCTAAAAAAACATAAAGAGGATGTCTAAGGGATTAATGGGGAAAAATGTTGTATAATTCTTAGATTATTTTAAATTTTTTATAATATAATTTCTTTTTATGGCTACACATTTTGCATAGTAATCTTCACACAAAGTAGAACATGTTCAGCATGAGGACCAGAGATATGGAAGATGATCAAAGGTTTTTCACTCATGAGGAGGAAGTGAGAGGACTCCATGTCAACATGGGGAATGCTGAGATAAAGTCAAATGGACATAGAAGATGAGTGGGGACAGTAGAACTAGTTGAAACTATGAGAATCCTGCAGATGGAAGTGTACAACTATCAAGCAAATAATGAAAAGATAATGAGAGCTCAAGAAGAGCTACTACAGAGGCTGAACATGTTGCGGAAGCAAATCAACAAATACTCTAGCACAAAGTAAGAAGTTGGTTCAGGGAAGGAAATAATATCTAATTCTTGTGACATAAGGGAGGATCCCATAGGGTCCAGACAATCAAGGAGTGTTAGCAGGAAACCTCAACAACATCGCCATTCCCTAAGACACTCAACCAGAAGAACTCATGCAAGATCAAGGTCAATAAGTAGCCTGATTGTGTCCCCTGACAGACATTAGAAGAGAATACATATGCTATAATTCTTGCAAGGAGAGATTGGGAAGCTCAAGCCACCAATTTTTTATGGAGAGCATAAGGAGGGAGAAGAGGTCGAAGCTTGGTTGTTGGGCATGAGGAAATACTTCCAGCTGCAAGATTACCCATCAAATGTAGAAGATAGAATTGCAGCTTACCATATTCAAGGAAAAGCTTCCATGTGGTGGGATTAGCTCAAGCAGACTAAGCATATTGAGTAGAAAAATATTTCTTAGAAGGAGTTCAAGAAATATTTCTAGCAACAATAGTTGTTAGAGTGGTACTATGACAAGGAAATGCTAGAGTTCTTTGAACTTGAGCTTGGAAGCATGACTATGAAAGAATATTCTTGGAGCTTCTAAGGTATGTGGGTTTCATCGAGGATGCAAAGTTTAAGATTCAAAGTTTCTTGAGCGGGATGCCAACAATTTACAAGGATAAAATTCAGTATGGTGAACCCATGAGTTTAAAAGAAGCCATAAGGAGGGATAAGTGCTTGTATGAGTAAAACGAAGGAAGGTCAACATTCCAAAGGATTGGGATGACAAGAAGAAAGGCAATAAAGACCAAAGGAGAAAGGTTTCAATCCACCCAAATTCAGAAATAGATCTCAAGCATATTAGCAAAGTCATCCAACTCAAAGCAAAGTTAAACCAATTGATGCAATGGGGAAAAGGCCAAGGAAAACTCCCATGAGGTGTTAGGGATGTGATGGTGACCACGTGTACACAAAATGTACTCACAAAGGAAATAAGACGAGGACCGCGCACAACATTGAGGAAGTTGATACAGTGTAAGATGTGGGCAGGAGCATGCCAAGGATTTATGCAACCTTAGATAATAGACAAGCAAACTACCAGTCTCACATGATTGAAATAGAAGGTATGATTGAAAACCAACCCATAGTTGTTTTGATTGATTATGGATCTAGTCATAGCTATGTAGATCCCAAGTTTTTTGAAAGAATTAAATTGAAGAAATGTAAACGTGAAAAATCTTGGCTAGTTCAGTTAGCTACTAGGACCAAGAGGAGAATCAATGAGTTTGTTAAAGAATGCCCAATGAGCCTGAATGGAGTCAACACTAAGGCATATTTGAAAATCATACCTCTCGTGTCCTATGACTGCCTGATTGGTATGGACTGGTTGGACAAGCATCATGTTGTCCTAAACTGTTATAACAAGGCTCTTGCATGCCTTGATGAGGAGGGAAACCAAAGGATAGTTCAAGGTATTCCAAGACCCATAATTGTTAGACAAATTTCAGCATTGTAGTTGAAGAAAAGTTTCAGAAAAAGGTGCCAAATATATGCAACTCATATGGAAGAGGAAATCAAGGATAAGGATCTAATTTTGGAGGATTACCTAGTTCTAAAGGAGTATGAAGATGTTTTTGGGGAGCTTCCAATTTTAACACCAAAAAGGGACATTGATTTATTTATTGACTTAGTGACTGGGGTTGCTCGAGTGTCCAAATATCCCTACAAAATGAGCATTCCAAAACTAAAAGAGTTGCAGATGCAACTAGAGGAATTGATGAAGAACGGGTACATACGACCAAGTGTTTCTCCTTGGGGTGCCCCGGTTCTTTTTGTTAAGAAAAAAGGTGGAACATTGAGGTTGTGTATTAAGTTCATACAAGCGAACAAGGTTACATTCAAGAATAGGTATCCTTTGTCGAGGATTGATGATATTTTTGATTAGTTGAAAGAAGCAAATATATTTTCCAAGATTGACTTGAGGTCAGTTTACCATTAAGTAAGGATCAAAGAGGAAGACACTAGGAAGACAACTTTTGAGACAAGATATGGGCACTATGAATTTGTAATGGTGACTTTTGGGTTAACAAATGCACCAACTACGTTTATGTGTTGAATGAATGGAGTGTTCAGGGATTACCTGGACAAGTTTGTTATTGTCTTCTTGGATGAAATTTTCATCTACTCAAAAATAGAGGAGGAGCATGAACAACATTTGAGAATGGTGCTTCAAGTTTTAAGAGAGCATCGGTTTTATGCCAAGTTGAGAAAGTGTTCTTTTTACCGAAGACAGATCCAATACTTTGGCCACATTGTTTCGAAGGATGGCATAGTGGTGGATCCAGAGAAGATTGAAGCAATCAAGAGTTGTCCAACACCTAAAATTATTTATGAAGTTGGATCCTTTATGGGTTTAGTTGGCTACTATAGGAGATTCATTGCAGGTTTCTCTAATATTGTGTGCCCCATAACTTCTCTACAGAAGAAAGGGGTGAAGTTTGAATGGTGCGCCAAGTGTGAAAGAAGCTTTCAACATTCAAAGGAGTTGTTAACTAGTGCAGCTATGTTAAAGGTTGCAGATCCGAATAAGGATTGCATTGTGTGCATTTATGCATGCAAAGAAGGGCTCAATAGAGTTCTTATGAAGAACATACATGTAATTTGTTATGAGTCCAGGAAATTGAAGGAACATGAAATTAATTATGCCACACATGACTTGGAATTGGCAACGATAATACATGCCTTGAAAATGTGGAGGAATTATCTTATGGGTCGTAGATTTGAGCTAAGGTCTGACTATAGTGGTCTAAAACATTTGTTTGACCAACCAACATTAAATGCTAGGAAAAAAAGATGGTTGGAGTTTCTTAGCGAGTACGATTTTGACATCAAACACATAAAAGGCAAAGAAAATAGGGTGGTTGATGCGCTCAACAAAAGGGTTCATAAAATGCACACTGCAACCATTAGCATGTACAACATAGATTTGAAGGGCCAAATTTTAGAGGTTGTAATAGCAGACCCACATTATGTGCAGGTCAAGGAAAGGTTTCAGCTGGGTAGCCTACAACAAAGATATAAAGTTTATAAGCTATGGGACAATGGAATCCTCTTATTCTAAAATTGAGTTTACATTCCCAATTCATTGGAATCGAGGAGCTTGGTGTTAAGAGAGATGCATGATGTGCCATACGTTGGACATATAGGATACCAGAAGACCATCACAGTGGTAAGAGGTAAGTATTTTTGGCTTAGTATGAAGAAGGATGTAGCACATTATTTAGCCAAATGCATGGAATTATGGAAGGTAAAGGATGAGCACAAACACATAACAACGTTGCTACAACCATTTCCCATTCTTGAATGGAAATGGGAAGTGGTTACTATTGATTTCATTACCAAGTTGCCCAGGACAGGAAGGAAACATGATTCCATTATGGTGGTAGTGGACAAGCTAATAAAGGTTGCATATTTCATTCCAGTCAAAGTAACTCATAAGGCAACAAATATTGCATAGATCTATATGAAATAAGTCGATAGGTTGCATGGGGTGCCTAAAGCGATAGTGTTAGATAGAGATCCTAAATTCACCTCCAACTTTTGGAAGGGGTTGTTTAAGGGATTTGGGACAAATATGAATTTCAATATAGCATATCATCCAGAGTTGGATGGGAAAATAGAAAGGACTAACCGAATAATCGAGGATATGTTGAGCATGTATGTCATGGAAAAGCCTTCCAGTTGGGAATACTACTTGCATTTAGTTGATTTTTCCTACAATGACATGTATCATGAATCATTGAAGATGAGTCCATTTGAAGGTTGCTCAACACATGTAGAAGAGTTATGCTCATACAATAAGGACACATAAAGAATCCAAATTGGGGGAGCATGTATTCTTAAAAGTTAAATCCAAGAGAAGCTTGCTAAAGTTGGGAAGTTGCCCAAAATTGGCAACATGATACCGTGGGCCATTTGAAATCCTAGAGAGGATAGGCCTAGTTGCATACATGCTAGCATTACCTACATCCATGAGAATTCATAATGTGTTCCATCTTTCTTTGCTAAAGAAGTATATACCCGATCCTAACCATATAATTGATTGGACTATGATCCACGTGGAGCATAAAGGGGATTTTTGGGTGGAGCGAGTGCACATCTTGGACCGAAAAGTCAAGGTGCCCTTGAACAAATCCACCAGACTGGCAAAGGTTCAATGGACCTAGTATGGTCCTGAAGATAACACATGGGCACACAAGGAGGCTATACAGGAAGAGTACCCACAAATATTTGAAAGTTTTGAAGAAAGATGAATGTATAGGTGTACATAAGTGAATGAAGAATCCATTTTGAAAGCTGAGAATTCTTGGAGCCACATCTCAAATGCTTCCTGTCCGATCTATGAATTGTCCTATAAGGGAAGTGGTGCGGCTCGAAGGATTATGAGCAGTGAAGGGGGTACACTTCCTTGGGTCTTGCATATTGCGGAGAAGCGAGATTGATGGTTGGAATTGTTGCAGACTTGTGAATTTGTAAATGTAGCGAGTATTTAGCTGTAAAACTCTGTGTATGTAATTATGAAATTATGTATAGTTATGTTCACCAAGGACAGTGCAGTTTGTGTGGGGGGGAATGCAACATCCCTATTTTACCCCCAACTTAATGATGTATATATTTTATCAAAGACATATGGCCATGGGCCAAGCAATGTATATGTAAACTTTGTAAATCATTATGATAAATAAAAGATAATGTCAATTGCAGGTGGACACAAACAGAGTAACGAGGGGTTGAGTATCCACAAGATGGGGAAGGGTCCAAAAGGTCCAAGAAGGAAAATATCATGGGTATTAATCTCAACCCGCCTTGTGTTATGAACCTTCTATTTCCTTTGGAGTGTTTCCAAATCCAATCATTGAACACATGTAAGAGGGGTTGGTGAGAGAAGTCATTTCAGGAAGTTATTGTGAGGATGGCAGGGGGTTGAGTACAATCCTCCTTGGGAGAAGTGTGAGTCAAGAAATCCAGGAAAAAAGGATTCGTGTGGGAAAACACAACATCCATTTAGTGATTAAATGAATTCAGGCAAGAAAGAAGTTTGGGGAGCAGGGAGAGACCGCAAGTTTTGGTGCAGTGCGAGCTTACAAAGTGATATTATAGAACATGAGTTCTTAGAGCAATGTAGGAGAAAAAGTGGCAGGTTGTCAATCCTTGAAGGTGAAATCTCCAAGTGAGAGGAAGTTCTATGAGGTCGGTAAGTTGTGTGCTTACAATATTTCCTGACAGCTGACATCCCTGGTATGCCCAGTAGCAATATTCCTATCCGACCAGGTGCACTAGTGCCCTGGAGGAAAGAGGGAAGGCACGAGGGACTATGAGAAGTGAAGGGGATCCCCTTCCTTAGGTTGTGCAAGTTGTGGGGAAGAGAATTGAGTGGATTGGGATAGTTGTAGGAGGACCAAACCCCTTGGGAAGAGTTTTGACTGTGAGGGACACCCTCTTTTGTGGATACATAGCCCCAACTCGGGGGTGATCTGTTGCTGATATTTGGAGAAGCAGGTCTATGGATGGGAGGAATGTTTGTCCCTTGCAGTTGATTGCATCGTTGTTGATTAAAGATAAGTGTTTAATCTCTGTGTTTTTTTCCTATTTATACATTAATTGTTGTGCATGAGAATTCCTTAATTCAACATGTTAAAATATTGTTTTGAGTTGTTGCTTATTTTCCATTCTGGTAAGTGTTGTTAGATGCATGTGTTAGGCATGTTGCACCATATAACCCTTTTAATTTGGTATCAAAGAAAAAAAAATTATGGTAGCGCCTTAGAGGGGGTTCTAGGTGCATTATAGGCTTGAATTTGAGTTGCTTTCAGAGTGTTTTTGGAGTAATGCACCCAAATTGGTGGTATGGGTGTGTTACATTCTAATTCCTTAAAAAATTCATGTTATGTGTGGTTTCAGAGTGCCTGTAAAGTAGAAGAACATGTAGCTTGAGTAGAAGGTACAAAAATATTTTCTTGTTCTCAACGAAGATATTTCTTCATTTTTCTCTTGGATGTCAGTGTTTACATTTGTAAAGATTGCATCCTTTGAAACAAATACATCCTAAACCCATTCTTTATTGTTACGTGGTACAATTCTAATAAGGTTACCCCTACCATAGGTCACATAGCTAGTTTATGAATTTTTTATTTTTTTTTCTAAATTTTTGCCTAAGCAAAATATAATAAAGACTAGCATACCCCCTAAATGGGTGAGCCATTGAGGGATGTTCTCATATTTAAGTTACTAGACCTGATCATCAACATATTGCAATTAGTATTATCTTCTTTCAAAACATGCCACTTTTGAATCCTCAATGATGAACACCTACTTTGATTATTATTTTAGATTTCTACATATATGTATTGCTATGTACATTTTTAAAACTACAATTGGGATGTACATGTGAAGAAATAAACAAAAGAATAAGTAAGTGAAACTTGTGCTAAAATACCTTTGCAATTCTTTTTTAAACATCTATTCTAAAAACTTGTTTTTTCTATTGAGCTATGTCATGTAATCCACAACAAATAAAAATATAAAACCTCCCTATTCCAAATTTGAGATATCAAGCTACGTAAAGACACAACTCTAAGTATTGCATATATAAAATACACGGGATTTAGTAATTAAGTGGAAAAGTTTGTCATTTAAATCATTCATAGTGGTGAATAGTTGTTGTTAGCTAAATGATGGGTTTGGTCATTATGTTTCCAACATTGTCATTTCAATCTTGTAAGAACTGAAAAATAGAAGGATGGAGATGCCAATTGCATTTGGAAATTGTTTTGAGATGTATGGGTCATTTTGCATGGAAGAGAAGATGGATACATGTACATCTTATCATAAATTGTTTTGAGATGTGTGGGTCTTTTGTATGGAAAATAAGACAGATACATGTACATCTTATCCTATTCACCCATGAACACGTATTTTTATGCAAGATTAGTGGTGGTGGCAGTAGTTTTAGAGGTAAATGAGCTAGGAATGTGATTCTCAATGCTACAATGACTCATTGAAGATAAGATAAGTGAATATTATATACATCAAATTTCTTTAGAGATATTCATCAATAGAAAAAATACAAGATGTCTAACAAATAAAAATATGGGAAGTATGTTTAACATTCCAATTGTCAAAACCTCATTTAACATGGTTAATGGTTGTTGATTCTCACTCATCATAACTTAGTTTCATACATTCTAATTCCATATTTATTGTTATAATCCAATATTTTTGCATGATTCAAACATTGTTTGGCCCAATGTAAAAAGTAGTAATTAATGGGAATAAATAAAAAACAATGAAAATAAAGTGGTGTGCACCTCATTAAGGCGTTTGACTCTTTGAGGAAATAAATATTTGAATGACGCGAAAACCTTAGAAATCACTGGCCTGGCCATAGAGAGAGTGTCAAACATAATGTAAGGTGCACTATAAGTGATTACATGCCAGTTTGAAATAATATACATTAACTTCACGACGGATGATGACAACTAGCATAAATATTCGACCCTTGAATGATCATCTTATCCAAAGATTTAAGTAATGTAATGTGATGTAACATACATGGACACATAGAAACCTCAACTACTACCGAAGAAGCCTTTGCATGTGTTCATGTAAGATCACAAAAAGCTTTTATTTCAACCAAAATAGGTTCTACTTGAACTATAACTGGTCCAACCACTTCCATCTCTACTAATAGGTCTTAGTCTCGTTAACTTAAACCATTTGGAAGGTGCATGGAAGAAAATGATATCGTGTTCTTTGACTTGTGTTTCAAAGTGAAATATTGGCATGCACCCATATTAGGCTCTGCATGTCAACCATAAAACCAAAATTGTTTCCTTCTCTTTATCTTGAAATGACATGTACCCATCATATTCTCTACATTCCAACCAAAAAATCAAACATGTTTCCTTCCCTTTATCTTGCAAGTTAGGAAAGTGTCAACAAGAAACCTAGAAGAATAAAAGAAACAAAAATAAACGCACAGCTTTGGCAGTTTGAATATAGGGATAACTTTTGCCCAAAACCTGTCAACCACTCAAAACATATCGTCCAATACCACCTACCATGTCATCTATCCACCTATCCCCTACCTCCTTTGATGTTCGTTTGGATTCGACCTCATGTGTCACCGACCTAAGTGGCCAGAGTGCACATTGAATTTTTTTACACACCCATCACCACCGTCCATTTGACATGTCGCTCCGTCGCTCCCACCACATATAAGATCCACTACAACCCCATCCCCAACAACAATGTGCCCATGAATACCCATGCCAACATATGTCCCACCATTAATCTTCCTTTGCTCTACTGTGTTTCGAACTTGACTCAATGCATTGCCAAAACGAACTAACCTTACTTCATTCGATCTGTCTCTAGTTGCCTTTATTTTTCTCCAACTTCTGTCTTTTTGTTGGTCGCTTTATGACCCCACAGGTATGGAACTAACGATAACTTGCATTATATAAATAAATCTGAGAATTTGATTCCAAATTGGTGTGGCCCGGAAGAACTTTATAAATCTAGAAACATTGAGTAAGCGCTAATTGTCAAATAAGCTAGCATATAATTTGAACAAATAAAAAAATCCAAGAAGTAATGTATCCTTTCATGAACAATCCCCTCCAACTGTAAGAAAAACACATCAAAAAATCAATCTTCTTCAAATTTTAAGCCCTCAACACTCGTTAGATAACCATTTTCTTAAAAAAACAACCAAATACTAACCTTTCATGCATAATTTCCAACTCCCCCCGCATAAAACCAAACACCTCCTTCGAGCTAATAAACTATCAATCTTTTTCGCAATTAGGAAAAGAAAATAGGGGACTCATTTATTGTCGATAACCTTGAGAACTACAAAAGAACTTGGGTAATTTTTTCATGCACAACTCTAATATCATTTTATGAGCTAATTGGTTTGTAGTGACATAAGCAAATATAGAAGCAAATAACGAAATATGTTTGTGAGAGACATTAACATATTTTCCAGCTTGTAGTTTGACGAGCAATCGTGTAATGGCATGTGTGCATATAATGGAAGTTGCATGAAGTTGTTGTCTAACAAATGTTAAGAAGAGTGACACCAATGAATTAATATTGGGCTAATTGGTTGGTTTCATGTTTCAAACACATGTGCATTTCTTGTTCTTTCACTCGCTTTAGAGTTTGGACCTTTAAATTGCATGGAACCAAATTCTCTCCCATGGTTTCCTTCACTTTCTTAGGAAAAGATATTCAGTGAAGTCCAGTTCAACTTTGGAGGTGATTGCATGAGAGCATAGTAATTTTCTTCTCTTAGATCATTGAGTCTCGTAGAATGGATAAAAAAAATATGCATATTGATTTTTTTTCTTTAGTTTATTAAAAAAATATTAGTTATAATATGGATGCGAAGGTGAGACCCGTCATCTGATATATTGAGCTATATTTACAAAAGAACTTGGGTACACTACTCATGTACAACTCTAATATCATTTTTTGAGCTAATTGATTTGCAACAATATAAGCAAATATAGAAGCAAAGAATGAAATTTGTTTGTGAGAGACATTAACATATTTGTCGGCTTGTAGTTTGATGAGTGATGATGTAATGGCATGTGTACATATACTCGGAGTTGCATGAAGTTGTTGTCTGAAAAATGTTAAGAAGAGTGGCACCAATTAAGCTTAATATTGGGCTAATCAGTTGCCTTCATGTTTCAAACACATGTCCATTTGTTGTTCTTGCACTTGCTCTAGATTTTGGGCCTTTAAATTGTGTTGAACCAAATTCTCTCCCCATGGTTTCTTTCACTTTCTTAGGCAAATATTTTCGCTGAAGTTTGGTTCATCTTTGGCGATGGGCACATGAGAGCATAGTAATTTTCTTCTCTTATATCATTGGGTCTCGTAGAATGGATAAAAATAACATGCATATTGATTTTTTTTCTTCAGTTTATAAAACAAATATTACTTTCATTTCGACAATTCAAAAGAGTAACATATGTTTCACACACTTTATTCATGTTATAAAAAAATAATACTTTCATAAATTCAAGGATTCTGAAAATGTTGTTGTGGATTTCATGCACATTTAATATGCATTGGTATCTTAACGTAATAATTGTATTGTTGCAGGGAGGATGGGAACGACGTGTGTCTTCTCATTGTTGACATTCTCACTCTGAATGTCTTTGTCTCGTGCATTCAATTTTGATAGCATGAACAATGTCAATGATAAGTTGGGAACTTGGAATTACCTATAGTTCCTTTCATCAAGTTAATGTCATGGATTGTTGTTTTGGTGAAGAGATGCAAGTTGTGAATTCTTATGATTTTAGAGATATTAAACTTGACTATATGTTTTGCGTTTTTAATGCACAATGTAAATATTACTAGAATTCATGTGGGGAACAACAATATGAAACCATATAAAATCGTTTGTATATCATTAATACTTTATTAATATTCAATTTTTATTATTAAAGTTATAAAGAATTATCAAATTTATCAAATTATAACTATTGATAACATTATTTATTTATTTATTTTATTGAAAATCATTTTATACAAAGAATAGAATGCTATGTTTGATCTAGGAGGATCCAAGAATGCTCACAGAGGTCCAGGATGATCAAGAACATCCACAGAGGTCCATAATGGTTCATAAATGCTCAAAATTCATTCATCTCAGATTCTCTTTAAAACACCATCAATGCGTAGAGTTCGGTGATAGCTTTCCAACGACACAAAAATTGCCTCAAACAGAGCTCGTATGCAAAAGTTATGACTAGTCAAAGTTTGAGTCTAACCGAGGGAAAAGTCAAAGGTCAAAGTCAACATGGTCAAAAGGGGTGACACGTGTCACCACTGCAAGGGTAACATGTGGCACGACCGTGCAACAGATGTGTTGGTGAGTGACTCAATATATGTACCTCCAGGTGGATTAATCATCGGTTGACATGTGGTAGGGTTAGACCAATGAGAGGCCCCAATGTGGTGACCTCCCATTGGCCATTAATGGTCATGGTTTACCAAAATTATGGTGTCGAAGAGGGTTGAACCTGCAACCTCCATAAACTTTACCAAATTCTCCACTACCAATGACACACGAGAGTTACTTAACCATAGTGGGTAGCATTTTTATTTGAACTTATATATTGTAATAGGTGGCGACAAAAGGGCTGAGGTCTAAGCCCTCAACCCATAGTTCTATGGTGTATATCATATAAATGTGACCACGGTATAGTTTTTTGTTGTATAACCATATACCAACAAAAACAACAAATAGACCGGCGGTCGGTGGGGCTTGAACCCCCAACCCACCATATATATATGTGCCAACACTTAAGCAATTCTGCTACAAGTGCAGGTTTGTTAAGGACCCGCCTAACAAATAATTAAGGCCGACCATGGATTGCAAAGGGTGGTTAAGGGGTCCTCACCCTATTTAATGGGCACGTGGATCAAGAATTGTACAAACAAACTCATCATTAATGCAGAGTTATGTCTTGAAGTTCACCCTTGAGGGTACAAGGACTTTGAGGCTACACCGTAAAGCATGTCAAGAGGTCCCTTGACATAATTTTAGGAACTTTATATTCATTGTTCACGATTTTTCGCAAGGAATCCAATGGTACACTATGTTTTTGGGTTTGAGCAATGCAAAAAAATGTCATTGTAAAACACAAACATTTGAGCATTGATAAAGAGGTCTCTATTGGAAGCGGACTCAGAGACGTAGCCAAAATTGGGTGAACTCCGTTATCAAACTTGTGTATGTGATATCATCATTGTTGTTCATTTTGTGCTCAGTTATTTGTAAGTCTTTTATCATTAAAGTGTATTTGGTTAGATAAGTATTTCACGTGTAAATTGCAAATAGTCAAGCGATCATTATTATTTCAAAGATCAAGTAGATGTTTATATGTATCTAAAAATTGATCAGCATCTAAGGATTTTTTGGATCAAGTTGTTATCAGAGCAGGTTTGACAAATGTTTGCGAGTGAATGATTACAAGAACCAAACTCAAACTTGGTAAAGGAGAGCTTGCAAGTTATAAGTCTGAAATTGAAAGAAGACTTTGTAAGCATAAGATGGCTTCCGAAGGAAAGGAAGGAGAATATCCTCCCATGAGTCTAGAATAAATGAGGGATACACTTTGCTTGATGAGAGAGATAATATATTATTTGCAATGAAGAATTCAAAATCTTGTAAGTTGAGAATCTTCGGTAAAAGGAGAAGGAGGAGGCGAAGGTGGTGGGCCTTTAGAGCCCCCTTCACCATTCTCATCATCATCTTCTTTCGAAGCAAGTGAACATTATTCTCATCGTAAGAAGTCCTCTAAGAAGTCTTATCATAATTTGTTTTTATTAAAGTTGGATGTCAAGTTCAAATTGTCGACCTATGATGGAGAATTTAATGCCGATAAATTGGATAACTGGATCAAGCAAATAGAGGTATATTGCAAGGTTCAAAAGATCATGTACGAAGTTGGAATGATACAGTTAGTTGCTTTTCGACTAAGTGGCACAGGCTTAATATGGTGGGAGAGTAAGATGCAAGTTGATCTTGTTTAAAAGGGTAAATTAATCTCTTCCTGGGATAAGTTTACTAAGGCTATATGAAAACAATTATATTCATTGGCACATACACAAACAACAATAATAGAATGGCAACATCTAAGGTAGGGTAAAATCCAGAATATTCAAGCATATACACAGGAATTCCAAAAGAAAATAGTATCCTTAGGGATTATATTGTATACCCATGACACTCTTCTAAAATATATTGGTGGCATGCACTCATTTCTTTGTCACACTATTTTAATGTTTAACCCTACTAACATTGATAAAGTGCCAGTACAAGCTATACATCTGGAGGCTAGTAAGGGTAAGCATGCGATCGAAGATAAGAAGCCATTCAAGTTTGAAAGAAACTGAAAGGTAAATGGAAGAGTAAGAAATCAGCTATAATGAAGTAAGTAGAGGGAATACCTACATGTTCCCACTGTAAGAAAAAGGGACATGAGGAATCTTAGTGTTGGAAGAATTACGACCGAACCAGTTGAAGGATAAAGGGAAGCACAAGCTTGTTGCATTAGTTGATAGGGATCTAGGGTCATATTCTGAGTATGAATATAAGATCATGGCAATGGGAAGCAAAGGTATATCAACTATCAATTCTAATTCTTCAGTTCAATCCGCTAAATTGGAAAGTGATAATGATCAAAAGAAGAGAAGCGATCTTTTTCATGTCATAGTTATATTAAAGCATACAAAGGTGGATACTTTATTTGACAATGGATCTCAATTTAACTTAATAAATAAAGCAATTTTTAAGGAGCTAGGTTTGAAGATGACACCTCGTCAAAATTATTATCCATTAGGATGGGTATGTGAAGATGTTAAGTTCAGGTAATGAAACAATGTAAGATCAGATTTGCAATTACAACTAAGTTCTTTGACAAGGTTGAATTAGATGGTGTGCCTCTTGACATTTGTGGAATTGTCTTGGGTAGTCCATATCTATTTGACATGAAGGTTGTATTCTATCACGAAGAGAATAAATATCATTTTTCCAAGAACAAGGTTGAGTATATTGTCTGAGTTCATCGTATCAAAACTAATGTTTCTTTAGTGAGCACAAGGAAAATGAAGAGACTCGTGAGCGCAAGTAAATATTTTGTTCTCATGATAATGAAACCAAAAGAAGAAGATATAACAAATGCTTTATCAAGCTATGATCGAGATCATAAGCATAAGTTGATCGACATCATATCTAACTATGATGAGTTGTTTCAGGAACATACAGGGTTTCCTCCTAAGAGGGAGGTTGAACATGAAATATATTTATAGCAAGATGCTCCTCTTCCTAATATTGGAATGTATAGGTCATCAATGATTGAGAATGCAGAAATTAAGAAGCAAGTTCATGAGTTTCTCGATAAAGGAATAATCAGGCCAAGCTCCTCTTCGTGTGGTTCTCCTATTGTATTAGTTCCAAAGAAAGATGGCATGTGGAGGATGTGTATTGACTTCCGAGCACTGAACAAGATTATGGTAAACAATTGTTATCCTCTTCCCAGAATTGATCACTTATTGGATCAATTAAGGAATGTTGTTTATTTCACTAAACTGTAATTGAGAAGTGGATACCATCAGATTAGAATTGCAGAAGGTGAGATATGGAAAACTGCTTTCAAGACCAAGGAAGGATTGTTCGAATGGTTAGTTATGGCATTTGGGATATGCAATGCACCAACAACATTTATGAGGGTATTGAATGATGTGTTCAGACCCTACATAGATGATTTTGTTAACTTATATTTAGATGATATATTGATCTTTAGTCGAAGATGGGAAGATCATATAAAGCATGTCAAGACAATCTTTGAACTCTTGAAAAAGGAGAAGTTGTATATCAAAATGTCTAAATGTGAATTTGGAAAAACGTCTATGGTATACTTGGGTTACATTGTAGGGAATAGTGAGCTAAAGATAGACCCTGCAAAAGTACAAATCAATGTGAAATGGCCCGAGACAAATACTGTCACAGAAGTCAAAAACTTCTCAGGAGTAGTACAATACTGGTGGAAATCCATTGTTATTTTCTCTTACATAGTAGCTCCTCTACATGCATTAACAAGTGTAAAACAATTCTTTCAATGGGGAGGCAAGCAACAGAAAGCCTTTGAGACATTGAAGGAAAATATAAGCACCATACCAGTTTTGGCTCTGTTAGATCTACAACAACCATTTGAGATTCAAACCGATGCAAGCAAATATGTCATGGGAGCAATCTTGATGCAACGAGGTAAACCTATATGTTATCATTGTGAGAGTTTCACTCAAGTTGTGATTAATTGTCCAACATATGATAAGGAATTGCATGCGTTGGTACAAAGTGTGAAGAAATGGAAGCATTACTTAATGGGAAAGGAGACAATTATTCATACAGATCATCAACCATTACAATATTTGCAATCATAGACCAAGCTACAACAATCACAACATTTCAAGTGGATGGTTTTCTTACAACAGTTTCATCTGGTAATCAAGTACAAGAAATGTATTCATAACAAGTTTGCAGATATGTTATCAAGACCAATGATTAATGCATCGAAAATACTAAGGTATAATCTTCTAGCTCGTGAAAGTTATGCAGAACAATATGTTAAGGAAGATTTTAAAGATGTATTCGATGCATTAACTCGTGGAAATCGACAGTCATATTATTATATGCATGACAATTTGTTATATCATCTTGGAAATCTTTGTATACCCAGAGATGAAAGAGTGAATATAATAAGAGAAGCTCATACATCTCTCATTTTCTTGTCATTTTGGGGTTGTTAATACAATTGCACAATTACATAGATATTGTTATTGGACTCAAATGAATTAAACAGTTTCCAAGTATATTAAAGGGTGTGTTGTGTGTGCCACAAGTAAGCCTAGCAACAAAAAATTGGGGTTATATACACCACTTCCAGTGCCTTCTCAACCATGGAAAAGTATCTCCATGGATTTTGTAGGAGGTTTTTCAATATCCAAGATAGGTCATGATTATCTATATGTTGTTGTGGATAAATTCAGCCAAATGTGTATTTTGATGCCATGTAAGAAACATGTCACGGTTGAACAAACAACACATATGTTATTTGCTAATGTATGGGTTCATTTTGGAATTCCTACATCTATTATATCAGATCAAGACTCTTGTTTTTTGGGAATTTTTTGGTCTCATTTATGGGAGCTCGCGGACACTAAGTTAAACAAAAGCACAACTTTTCATTCATAGATAGATGGAAAGACAAAGGTGGTAAATAGAATAGTGGTACATCTACCCTGATGATACTGCAACAAGCATCCTAAGTTATGGGATGAACAGTTACCTTATGTACAACATGCCTATAATCATGCCATGCATTCATCTACTCATAAAACTCCTTTCGAAGTATGTTTGGGTACTTGCTTAAATCACCAATGGAATTTGTTTTTGGAGAAGCAAGTAAATAATATGGGCATGATGATATAGATAAAGCTAAAAGGTTTATTGAAAATATTCAACATGTACATAAAACAAAATAGGAACAATTGGGGGAAATTCAAGCCAAATATAAGGTCAAGCATGACAAATATCGGGTTGATCATCAATTCGAAGTCGGTGATCAAGTATGGTTACATATCAACAAGGATAGAATGAAGGGTGAAGGTAAAAATCTAAGGCCATGTTGAAATGATCCATTGAAGATCTTAGAAAATATTGGTATTGATGCCTTTCATTTAGATATACCAGCCTACATGCAAATGTTTTCAGTGGTAAATGTTGATAATTTGAAGTGTTATGAGTCTCCTATGATTACAGATGAAGATGAAAGTATTTAGGTTCCAATAGTTGATGATTTTGCTCCAAAGTATTTGGACAAGCTACATGAAGATGTCATTCTTGACAGAGGAATCAGGACTTCGCAGCGAGGTGATCTGGAATATCTTTGAGTTGGTCTTAAAGGGATAAAAGAAAGTATAACAAAATGGATGGAGATTGGAAGGGTGAGGGAACTCTACCCTCACCTAGTTGTTGAGTAATCAAAACTTTTGGTGGTCCAAAAGGCTTCCAATGCGGAGGAATGATCAAGGAGGATCCAAGAATGTTCACATAGGTCCACGAGGATCTAGAACATGTACAAAGGTCTAGAATGGTCGAGAAATTATTAAAATTCAATCATCTCAAATGCTCTTGAAAATGCCATCAATGCGTAGAGCTTGGCGATAGCTTTCCAATGGTGCAAAAATCGCCTCAAACGGAGTTTGTATGCAAAATTTATGACTAATCAAAGTTCGAGTCAAACCAGGGGAAAAAGGGGTGACACGTGTCACCACTGCAAGGGTGACACATGGCATAAATGTGCAGCATATGTGTTGGAAAGTGACTTAATATCCATACCTCTAAGTGGATTAATCTTCAGTTGACATGTGGCAGGGTTAGACCAATGAGAAGTCGCCACGTGGCGACCTCCCATTGGCCATTAATGGTCATGGTTTACCAAAATTATGTAGTCGACGAGGGTCGAACCTACGACCTCCATAAACCTTACCAAAGTTTCCTTTCCAGGGAACAAATGAGTGATGAAATTCCTTTCCATCTCAAAGATTCCCCAAAGAGATATTGATGATTTTGCTATATTTATCATCATTACCATGGCTATGCATAATAAGTCAACAATTGTTTTTGAGCTTCTCAACCACACTCCTAGTGCCTTCACAGAATATGAGTGTAACATCTCGATTTTGAACCCCTAACTAATTTGTAATTAATTATGTCTAAATGTCAATTTTTATTTTCAACATAGATATTTAATTACCATGCCATGATTATCTGGACATGTTTAATATTGTAAATAATACATCCTTCCGTTAATAGAAAAATTATAATAGTTGACTGAGCATGAGTGCCTACAGGGGTCGTGATACCACAAGTGGGGAAAGTGAGGGGGACCAAAAAAGGGGGTTTTACATGTCAAAGATTCCAAGCCAAATTATTTATGTGTGGATTTTTTTAATTTTGAAATTTCCATTATTGCCCTTTTTTACTTATCCAAGCTAATCATTAAATGTGTATAAGGAGGTTGGAGGAAGGAGTAGTTTCTAAAGTTATGAAGGAATATGCAAGTACCCAATTGATAGAATGTTGTCAATTATTTCGATAAAGAGGTTGGTGGAACAACCTTCTTGTCAACTAAATGCAGAATGGGGCAACAATACACATCTAGGAAATCGTGGATGACCCCAGCTGCATGGAAAGGAGAGAAAATTGCACACGAGTAGGGGGGAAGAGAGATTTGCATGGGGACAGAGTAGAGCCTCTCATGAGCTTAGCCAATGCCTATGAAAAAATAAACGAAAAACCTTGGATTGTTACCTTAATTTCACATGAAAACTTCTCATAATTTTGTTGTAGTGCGGGACCATGATATCAAACCTCATTGGGTGCACAAGAAGGCATTGTAAAGAGGGGATACTCTATAGACCATGTAGCAACAAATAGATCTCCCTATTATGCTATGTACAACCAACACAGGGGATTCCTAGAACTCATAGGAGTCCTGAGACTTCAGCGAGGAGTTTTCCCTACAAAATTACACTTTTGAGAGGTTGTCATTGCCTACAAATGTTGAAAGTTGCAAGGATTTTCCCTGGTGGTATCACAACCCAACTAGGGGGTGGCATGTTGTAGAGAGCTTAGTGCAACAACACCTACGAT
The DNA here is from genome assembly GCA_009831015.1 of Picea engelmannii. Classification (NCBI taxonomy): domain Eukaryota; kingdom Viridiplantae; phylum Streptophyta; class Pinopsida; order Pinales; family Pinaceae; genus Picea; species Picea engelmannii. The sequence goes on from ML779661.1 coordinate 955,886, forward strand.
TGAGTGGAAATTTTCTCATGCTTAGTTAGTTGGTTGGACATCCATCAAATTCAGATAAGTATTTCAAATATGATGTTTTTTTGTTATGTATGCTAGCCTAGAATTGAATGAATGAGTTCAATTATGAAAAAGAAAAATTGAAAGGAAATGCATAAAGAAAGCTTGAATTATGTTTTACTACATTCATATATTTAGTTATGTTTCTAGACTGCATTCCATGGAGTATTGCTCAAAACAAATTCATAGTATGATTGTTGGTAGTGATAGACTTGTACTAATGTCAGGTTTATCATCTAAAAGTCGTGAGATGTGTTATTATCTAGTAGCATTTGAATGTTATGGTCCAAGTGAGGTTACAAGTGTAAATTCCTAGGTATGAATGGAGTTCATGTTGCAAGGTAGTGTTATATTATACTTTCTTAAGAGTTATAAGCTTAGGTTCTTATTATGCTTAACGATTGAATGTTGTGGGTTTAGTTGTTGTATAGTTATCATTTGAATGAGTTAAGATTAATTACTGTGAAACTCAAATTTGAATGGCATAAGTTTGGGTTAATGCCATATTGAAAATTTAATTATTTTCGGTCTGGATACTATAAAGATTATCTACAAGTTATGGAATGGGGCATTTAAATCTTTGTTAGAGACACAATGTTAGGAATAAATACCTGATTTGAAAGTTGTTGAATGCTTAGTAACTAAGGCTTCAGAGTAAGTTTGGGAGAACCTTCTATTATAAAACAAAGAACTTTCCTTAAGTGTTTCAATTAAGTGAATAGAGACATAGGTGGACTCTGGACTTGGTTAATTTGGGAAGAAGTATTCCCTATAAAAATAACCTCAATGACCCTATTGTTTGAAAAAGGGGACCACCTTTGTCAAAAAGAGACTTCTGCAAAATTTATCAATTTAATACCCTATAATAATATAAATAAAAAGAAAAAGATAAGTAATTCATAGGGTCTTGGGACCCTGAGCTTCTAAGACCTGTCTATGAGAAAAAGTGCAGGCTTGAAACTTGGAAGTTTAACCTTCATCTGCTAAGGAACCTCATAACCTTGACATGATCTTGGTAATATTTTCTCACAGGGATGGAGCTAATGTTGAATCTTAGACTTAGGTAATTATTACCTTATAGAAGTTAGAGGATGCATATCAGAGGTGTTTTCTCCTTAGTTTAACTTAGGTAAAAACACTTAGTTTTTCCTGGGAAAGAAACCCTGGAACTTTCTAAGGCAAACTTAGGGAAAGTTTATATATCCCACAAAAATTATTTTCATCCGATATAGAGTGTATCACATGAAGTAAATCTTTGCGTGATATAGTGCATATTCTAGGAAGAAAATCTTCGTGTGATATAGCATGTATAGTGTGAAGAAAATATTTGTGTTGTCACACGATCGCATGAAGAAAATATATGTGTGATATAAAGAAGGACTTCGACAGAAGGGACAAAGACTTAGCGAAATTTCTTGAAAAAGAGGGAATTTTCATGTTTCACATGAAAGAGATCTTTGTTGCGATGCGGTGTATCACACCAAGATAATTTTTGGTGTGATACATCACAAAGATATAAAGTTTGTTGCGGTGCGATAAAAGAAGAGCTTCCTTTATCATGAGAAAGTAAAGTTTGTTGCTATGCGATAAAGGAAGAAGAGCTTCCTTTATCATGAGAAACTAAAGTTTATTGCCATGTGATAAAGGAAGAAGAGCTTTCTTTGTCATGAGAAAGTAAAGTTTGTTGCAATGCAATAAAGGAAGAAGAGCTTCCTTTATCGCAAGAAAGTAAAGTCTGTTGCCATGCGATAAAGGAAGAAGAGCTTCCTTCATCATGAGAAAGTAAGGTTTGTTGCGATGCAAGAAAGGAAGAAGAGCTTCCTTTATCATGAGAAGGTAAAGTTTGTTGCGATGTGATAAAGGAAGAAGAGCTTCCTTTATCGTGAGAAAGTAAAGTTTGTTGTGATGCAATAAAGGAGGAAGAGCTTCCTTTCTTGTGAGAAAGTAAAGTTTCTTATGATGTGATAAAGGAAGAAGAGCTTCCTTTATTGTGATAATCTAAAGTTTGTTGTGATGTGAGAAGGGAAGAAGAGATTCCTTTATCATGAGAAAGAAAACATTTTGGCAATGTGAAAAGGGAGAGACAAGGCTCGTGTTGCAGAAAAAGAAAGATTTTAAGACATGGGACAAATCGTACCATAAAAATGTTTGATGTGACATGTCGCAGAAGACAAAATTTTGTAGGATGTGATAAGCCATATCGCATGAAAAATAAATTGGTGGAATACGTCAAAGAAGGGGAGAATTGCCTCAAAAAATGTGAAACTCAACAAATGTTTGTACAAAGAGTAATGTGTCACTGTACAAGCTGTGACATGTCATTGTGCAATGCCACATAGGATGGAGTGCCACATATGCATGATGACATCATCAAGAAGAGGAGGTCAAATCCTTTAAAAGGCCATAATTTATTGTCTGGAGCTCATAATTGAGCAAGAGTCCAGTTGTCAGAAAGCTCTCAAGGAGTAGAATAATTCTATGAGATTAATTTCAACATCTAAAGAATGTTTAAGAAAAGCATTTGGCGAGACATCACAAAATTCTATACACCCCACCACCCTAAATATGATCAAGGGGTCGGGTGTGTTACAATGAGTATGTCACCTACAAAAACATATGTGTGACATGACAAGACTTGCCTACATTTATTCCTTTAAAGTTGTCATTCCCAATGGAATCCTTTAGGGATCTGCTCAATACTTCGACTACTAAAAGAAAGAGGAGTGGCAACATTAGGCACCCTTGTCTAAGTCCCCTCTCTGCCCTAAAGTGTTAAAGTTTAAGGTATTATTAGGTTTCTTTTCAATTTACTAGATAACCATAGCATACATAGGATCATTGAGAGAAACACAATCACAAGAGACACATCATTTATCCTGGGAAACCCTCATGGGGGAGAAAACCCAACAAAAAATTCATTGATATAGATAGCCAATACAATGCCAAGAGAATAAACCAAACACTACAGAAAGTCCTCTCCCAAGTAATGTGCCTCTCTCTCTTCCTTCTTCTCCAACTGCAGCTCCAAACTTGCGCTCTAGATGATCGAATGAGTGAGTGTACAAATGAGGTGTTGGCCTCCTTTATTTATACAATCTGACAGGTCTTGAAAGGAAGTGTCTTTTCACTGGCAGGACCAACTTCTCTTTCTGGGTGGTTAGAACCACTTTAATTTATTCTGGGGGCCGACTTCTCATTTTGCATATTACAATTAGGGTTTGACCAATCTGCAAAAGGGGATTTGGTCATTTACAATGCCTGACATGATCAATCCACATAAGGGGATTGATCTAATGAAGAATACATCAATAATAAATAGAATACTCTTTGCAGTTACAATATTTCAACACTCCCCCTTAGAAAGAAGGGTATTCTACAACAACATCAGGCGAGAGAGAGGGCAACATCATCAACAACATCTGGAACATTGACTGGTGTATCTATAAATCATCGAAAGTTTTTCTCATCATCAATATCATCAACAACACAACACAAAGGTTGGAGCATCAACATCAACACTAGGATGAGAGTCTTCAGCACGAAGCTGGCTACACAATATCATCAACACGAAGTTGGCATCATAGTACAAGATTGGCAACACGACATCATCAACACGAAGTTGGCATCACAGCACAAGGCTAGCAACACATCATCACGACACGAGGTTGGTAAGCACATCATCATAGCACAAGGTTGGATACACATCATCACAACACAAGGCTGGCAACACATCATCACAGCACGAGGATGGCACATCATCATCACAATACGAGGCTGGCACATCATCAACATGAGGCTGTCATCATAGTAATAGGATGGCAACACAACACTACTCCCCCTTTCGAGGGAGGTCCTTACAAACTACACTAAGCTTATCTCAAAAGTGCTCAAACTTTACACAAGATAGAGGCTTGTTCAACACATCAACAACATGTTCATCTGTGTTAACATATTGGAGCTTTATCGGTCCCATCTGCACCATATCACAGATATAATGATATTGGATCTCTATGTGTCTTGACTTGTCATGGAACACAGGATTCTCTGTCATCTTTATGCAGCTTTGGTTATCACATAGGATCATGGTTGCTTCCATCTCTAGATCGAATAGACCTGTCAACAACTTCTGAAGCCATATGGCTTCACAACTGGCAGAACATGCAACAATGTATTCTGCTTCTGTCTTGTTGAGAGTAATGCTTGATTGCTTCCTACTCTGCCATGAGATCATGGTTGACCCCAGACTAAAACAAAATCCTGAAGTGCTCTTTCTGTCAGAGACACTTCCAACCCAATCTGAATCAGTATAACCACTCAGTCTGAAGTCATGATCTCCATCATAATTGAGACCACAATCTAATGTACCCTTAAGGTACCTCATCACGTGTTTTACAACAACCAAGTGAACATGTCTGGGCTCTACCAGAAACTGACTCAAGGTGTTCACAGCAAAACATATATCTGGCATGTTTTTCATCAGATACATCAATGATCCAATGATCTGTCTGTACAGTGTAGCATAAATCAATTCTGACAAAGTATCAACCAGGAGCTTCAACTTTGTTTCCATGGGTGTATTAATGGACTTGCACTCTAACATATCAAATCTCTTCAGTATTTCAACTGCATACTTCCCTTGGTTAAGGAAGATCCTCTCTGGGCTCTGCCAGACCTCAAGACCTAAGAAATAGTGCATCGGGACAAGGTCTTTCATCTCAAATTCTGTAGCAAGCTTCTTCTTACATTCAGTGATGAGCTTTTCTTCTCCAGTTAAGAATAAGTCATCCACATACAACAACAATATAATAGGCTCATCATTCCTAACCTTGAATTAAAGGTTAGAATCAACTTTACTCTTGGTAAATACCAAGCTCGTCAGAAAACTGTCAATCCTTCCATACCAAGCTCTAGGAGCTTGCTTCAATCCATACAAAGCCTAATTCAACTTGCACATATGAGTCTTCATGTTTTCAACATCAAATCCTTGAGGTTGGTCTATATATACTTCTTCTTCAATGACACCATTCAAGAAGGCAATTTTTACGTCCATCTGGTGTAACTTCCACTTCATCTTAGCTGCAAGGGCTATGGTGGTTCTGATTGAAGGGTATATGGCTACAAGAGAAAATGTCTCTTTATAATCAATGACTTCATTTTGAGAAAATCCACGAGCAACAAACCTTGCTTTGTATTTCTCAATACTTCCATCAACAACATGTTTTATTTTGAAAATCCATTTGGAAGATACCACATCCTTGCTCTTTGGTCTGAGAAATATTTCCCATACATCATTCTTTATGATGGATTGGTATTCTCCTGTCATGGCATCTGCCCATTCTTTATTTTGAATGGCTTCTTCAAACTAGGTAGGCTCCTTTTCTAACAGATCACACATCAAAGCCATATAACTGGAGAATGGCTTAGGTTTCTTCAATTGTCTCATGGTTCCTTCGAGGACATCATACTTCTCTCCATATTGAATAAGTTCCCTTGCCCATGATGGATCTCTCTTGTGGGAGATCGTCATCTGGGGAGGTTCTTGAGATTCTACTATATCATGATCTTCTAGAATCTCCTCATCATGGGAAGCTATGACGTCCCTCACTAGTTCTGATATTCTGGGAGCTACAGGTTCCTCTTCATATACTTCTTCAAGCTGGCATCTTCTTGATTACTTGAGTGTTGCATTTTCATCAAAGGTTACATCTCTGTTGATCTCAATATGATGGTAACCTAGTATATAAACTTTGAAGGCTTTAGAGACCTCACAGTATCTGACAAATATTCCCTTCTTTCCTGAAGGGTCCAGATTGGTTCTCTTCTCTTTTGGAATATGTACAAATAATGGGAAACTAAATATTTTGAGATGGCTTACTTATAGCTTCTTTCCTAAGAACATCTCTTCAGGGGTCTTGAACCCAAGTGCACTATGGGACAATCTGTTTTGTACATATACTGTTGTTTTTGCTGCTTCTGCCCATAAGCACATTGGAATATCTTGATCATGGATCACGGTCTTCACTGTTTCCATTATAGTTATGTTCTTTCTTTATGCTACACCATTTTGTTGAGGATTGTAGGTGGTGGTGATCTCCCTCGTGATCCCGACATCTTTGCAAAAGATTACAAACTCTTTTGAGGTGTATTCTCCTTCATTATCTGACCTAAGTATCTTGATCTTTCTTTCAGGAAGATTCTCTATCAAGGCTTTGAATTCCTTGAATTTACTGAACACTTCACCTTTTGATTTCAAAAAGTAAACCCAGGTTTTACGAGAATAGTCATCAATAAAATATACATAGTATACATACCCACTGATGGAGGATGATGGCATTGGGCCACACATGTCTGAGTGAATGAGCTGTAGGACTCCTTCTGCTTTAGTGTCTCTCTTCAAAAAAGGGTTCTTGATGTTCTTTCCTTGTGCACACCCATTGCACACACCTTCATGGTCAACCTTGAGTTCTGGTAGACCTGTGACTACTTTGCTTACATAAGGTAATGCTTTGTAGTTTATGTGGGCTAATCTTATATGCCAAAGTTCACATGGATTCTCAATGGAATGGGTCATGGCTTCTTCTGAGTGACCCTTTAGCTTATACAAGCCACCTTCTTCTTTTCCAATAACAAGTGCTTCTTCCATGGTTTTTCCTTTGGCCCACATAAGAACTTCTCCATCTATGAAGGCAACTCTAAAGCCTTTCTTTTCTAAATCTAATATGGAGAGTAAGTTCTCTGTCAAACCTGGTACATATAGTACATCCTTCATTTTCATTAGGGTCCCTCAATTAAGCTTGTAATTTGATTCTCCTACTCCCTTGATAAGGTATTGATAATAATCTCCAAGTGTAACTTTATGAGAAAACTTCTTTTCTAAAAGGCAAGAGAGAATGTCTCTTTGACTTGTCATGTGCTTGGAAGCACCACTATCAATGCGCCAAGTGTCCTCACCAAGTGATATTGATCCTGAGAGGGCAGAGATTAAGACACAGTCTTCAATTCATTCTTTTATCATCTTTGTGTGTGGCTCTTCATCTTCAACTTCATGGGCATGGTGCCTCTTGTTTTTCCTCTTGTATTATTTTCGTCTAGTTGGACAATGTTTCGCAATATGTCCCATCTTGTCACAATGGTAACATTGGTAGGATGAGAAATATTTTTCTCTTCTTTGTCCTTTCTGAAACTTCTGGAATCTCCTTGGTTGAGATTATTTATGTATGAATTTGTTTTGGGGGTGAGACTCTTTATGAGTTTCTTTCTGGAAGTAAGACTTCTTTCTTCCTCCTTTAGTGTGAGTAGCTAGGGCTTGATCTTCATATCTTGATAGTAAAGCTTCTTGGTTAGCTACTCTTGATTCTTCCTTAATACATTCTTCCCAAAGACTGTCAAATTGTAGTTTCTCCTTAATGGCACAAATAGTTTGGATGAATTCATCCCAAGGTCTTGTGAGACCATTAAGAGTTGTCATTATGAGTTCATCTTCATCTATAGTATCTCCAATTTCTTCTAGTTGTTCTTTGAATTGTGATATTCTGGAGAAATATTCCTAGATTGTTTCTCCTTTCTGCATCCTTGTATTCTTGAGTTGAGTTCTTAGATTCATCTTTCGATTTATGTTCTTTCCTTCATATAATTTGGTTAGGGCATCAAACATTTCTTTTGGATTCTTCTTTGAAGACACTTGAGGAATCAAGTGATCTTTAATAGAATCTGCAATGATTCTTTTGGCCCTAATTGTGTCCTTTTGGTGTTTTGCTTTAGCTACAGTATCGGCGGGTTCTGGTACATCTTCTTTAATGAATCTTATTAGGTCATTCTCTTCAAGAATGATTCCAGTCCTATACTTATAGGCATGGAATTTTTCCACACCTTCTATCTTGTCAACAAGATTAATGCTTGCAGACATCTTTTGCCTGGAGCTTGGAAAATAACCAAAAAATGAAAATGCTCATAATTGAATTTTGAACTTACCAGAAGGTGTGCTTGGCTGAGGCAAGTAGCCTGGTGTGGTTAGATTTCAGAAAATCCAAATTTTTCCCCTTCAAACTTCACCAGCTAATTTTTGGACTGGTGCTTTTGGTTTTCTGGTACTTCTAGTTTTCTGGTACTTCTGGTTTCCTGGTACTTCTGGTTTTCTGGTACTGGTTAAAACTAGGGTTTCACTTTTTGTGAGTTCTATCCATTGAAAAGGTGCGTTGAAGGTGCCAAAGAGTTCCTTGGGCTAGGGCACACTTTTCTAGATGAATTTTGGGTTGAAATTCCTCTTCAATAAAAATCCCTAATTTCCTTGTACGACAACTGTGACGTTTTTCTTTTTCCTGTGAAAGATGCTCTCTTCAACTCAGCTCTGATACCATGTTAAAGTTTAAGCCATTATTAGGTTTATTTTCAATTTACTAGATAACCATAGCATAGATAGGATCACTTAGAGAAACACAATCACAAGAGACACATCATTTATACTTGGAAACCCTCATGGTGGAGAAAAGCCATCAAAAAGTTCCTCAATATAGATAGTCAATACAATGCCAAGAGAATAAACCAAACACTACAGAAAGTCCTCTCCCAAGTAATGTGCCTCTCTCTCTTCCTTCTTCTCCAACTACAGCTCCAAACTTGCGTTATGGATGATCAAATGAGTGACTGTACAAATGAGGCGTTGGCCTCCTTTATTTATACAATCTGGCAGGTACTGAAAGGAAGTGTCTTTTCACTGGGAGGCCTGACTTCTCTTTCTGGGTGGTTAAAACCACATTGATTTATTCTGGGGGCCAACTTCTCATTTTGCATATTACAATTAGGGTTTGACCAAGCCACAAAAGGGGATTTGGTCATTTACAATGCCTGACATGATCAATCCACAAAAGGGGATTGATCTAATGAATAATACATCAATAATAAATAGAATATTCTTTGTAGTTACAATATTTCAACATAATGAAGGGGGTAGTTGCACCATTTATGAGAATAACAAAAGATATAAATGTGATACAATTCATCACCCAATAAACAAATCGAGGATAGAACCCCAAAATGATAAAAATTAATCTTGAATAAATCCAACTCACCATGTCGTATGCTTTTGATAAATCCACTTTTACAACCATAGCCTTTAAATTTTTTACCTTAATTGAATGTGATGCTTCTTGAGCAACCCCAACTGCCTCATGAATTTGTCTCCCCTCCAGAAAACTAGATTGTTTGGTGGATATCTGCCTAAACAGGATTCCTTTTAACCATCTTGCAATAATCCTAGACATAATTTTATATACGTTGTTACATAAAGAGATTGGCTAGAAATTGTTGAAAAAATTCAAGTTATCAGCCTTCATAATCAAGGTTGAGAAGGTTATACTGAATGCAACTAATATTTTACTTAATATTCTCGATGTCCCAATCAACCTCCTTAAATACTCTACCACAAATTCATAACACCCTAGAAAGAATTCCACTGGAAGCCCATCTGAGCTAGGTCTTTTGTCTCTCTAGAAACTTTGAAGTATTAGATTTAACTCCTCTTTGCCCACTTCCTCCATCAATGCCCGATTGTCTTATGGATTGAAAAAACTTGGGAAAGTAATAGACAATATTATAATTTATGTTATTGCATATCTTCTCTCAGCGTTATATATGGATTCTTCTAACAATTAGTGAATCTATGGAAAAACTTTGTGTTTTCATCCACTGCTTAGAGCCACGGTGCCTCACTTTTAAGTCTCTGGATTTTCTCTTTGTCCATAAGAATGGGTCTATTTTTATCTTCAAGTTGTTTTATTTATGCTTTCTATACCTTTTAAAAGTAATAATAACCATCACTATTATAGAGAAAATCCAGCCCCTCCTCCACCTCCTTTAGAGTTATTTTATTTGGACCATATCATTATAGAATTTTTTGCTCTTTTTAGGTTCTAAAAAAATTGAAGAGGAGTTATTTTCTTAATGAACCATCAAATGGTTCCCATATTGCTTTTATCATTTTTTATGAAATCCTCCTCTTTTAACCATTTTGTATTTAGCTTGAAAGGACTAGCTAGTTTCCCTTGAGCTAGAGCCATTTCCAATAGCATATGACAATGATCTAAGTTCCCCCCCACTAGATACCCATTGAAAAATTCTAAGGGCTTCCTCAAGGAATTCTTTTGATATTAAAAAATGATCCAATCTTTTATCAATTCAAACCTCGCCTATTCTCTTCTTTCTCCATGTTGGTGACAATTTTGTTTGTTCAATATCCAACAAACTCACTTCCAATTTTTTTATAAAATACCCTGACAAAAAATTATCTTGTGTAGTCAGTCTTCACACCTTAGAGGCACCCAAGGTGAATTTGAAGTCCCCTCCTACCACAACCTGTAGTGTTCCCCCACTATTAAACCCAACAATTTTAAAATTTTCTGATACCAAATAAATCAAACGCATGCATGCTAAGAATACCCGAGTATTTAACAACATTCTTAGAAAATGAATGCATCTAAATTAACATTCACACAACATCATACAAATAATTAAAAATTAGAGAAAGCACGGGACAAATAATCCCATAATTAAATGCAATTCATTGAGGATTTACATGCATTAGCAACATTGTGAATGAAAACAATTATACAATACACAACAACGTTTAGTTTACTCAAGAACATAGTATATGCACAACAAATAAAACCTAGAAATATAAACAATGTAATAGAGACAAACACATATATTTTGAACCAAATGTGCAACTGACTACATGGGACAGATGTTCCTCCTAACCATAGATTTGTTGCTCCAAATATCAACAACAAATCACCCCCGATATGGGGCTATGAATCCACAAGAAAGGGTGTCCCTCTTTTGTCCACTCACAACCCAATACAACACACCACAAGCTATTTTTCCTATAGCTATCCCAATCCACCAACTCTTTTCTCCTTAACCTGCACAACCCAAGGAATGGGATCCCTCTTGATTCCACAGAAACACTTAGGCCTTTCCACTTCCCTCCTTGGCTCCAACACAAGTTGTCTAGTGTAAGGTCCTCCATGACACCCACAGAGCATGTGCACTCCATGGCTAGACTTGGTGGCGATTTGATTAAGAGAACACAAAGAACATGTGATTGGTTGGGAATATGAAGTCTTATAAGCACATGCAAGAGCACCTTGGACACATGATGTTTATGTGTGGATCCAAGGGGGAACGCAGCTCACTTGTCTTGCAATAGATGATGTATATTTGGGTTGTGTTTGGACAAGGATGGGGGACTTGGGTGCACACCCAAGAATTGGACCCGCCTGCCCTTGGCAACACAGGCGCATTGGAGAGGTCAGTTGACCCCATCGACACACCCATGACGATTCTAGTCGGTCGGTTTACAGGAACACATAAGGAAAGGGCACACCCAAGAGAATGTGGCGAGTTAGCATGAGGTGCGCACCCAAGGATGATGCATGTCGGTCTAAAAGGACGAGAAGGTTCACAAGCGCACATGTTTGATGGGCACGTCAGTCCATTTGGGTGCATCGTTCCGCGAAGGAGCATGAAACCCAAAGGACACAACAGTCCACGAATGAGGATGATTGGGGTCCATATAAGAACACGAGGTGGATGAACCAAGGAGACACAATGAAGAAGCATAGACATGGAAGACAAGTAACCAAGGGTGGGATGCACAAGGGAAGTTTGGTGAAGTCTTATTGCAGGTTTATGGGAGGAAAGCTACAAGGAAGATCCAAAGTATGTGCTAGCTTGGTGATGTCTTATGACAGAGTAGAGATGGTGAGTCTGTGGTGGGCGTGCATCTGGGGCGCACCACAAAGGTTGCAAAAGTTGTTGTGATAGTAAAGTTGGTGGGGCAAATCTATGTATGAGTCGGTGAGGTGAGGCGAGTCATGTGACTCTGCCCAAGTTGTAAACCGAGACATTAGTGCTCATATTGTAACTGTTTCTCAATATAAATAACTAAGTCTAGTGTTAGGCACTGTTGGTGGCGCCCGCACTATAAATTGTGTCTCTTGTTTTTTTCGCAAGTGTTGTCTTTGTTTCGCATGTTTCATGAATGTATGCATAAATGACCAAATGTTAAGCTATTAACAAATTGTCTAACTATACAAGTGAGTTGCACAGAGTAGGAGTGTGACTTGCCTGTAGTCTAGAATGAAGTATGGGTATGCTCTAGGTGAAGAGGCATAGTTCGGACGAGGTATCCTTGGTGTTGTCAAGCAGCCAAGTGAGAATCGTCATGGTGTTTCATGCCTCGGAGAGAGGATGAGACTTAGCATCTCAGGCGAGTCTCCAAGGGGGTCATGACAGGTGGTATCAGAGCTTGTTCGTTGCAGATTTTGAAGAAGGTTTGGTGAACAACCAGTGATATATTTCCCACTATCTTGGCAATAGGTGGTATCATAGCTTGAAGCACACTCTACTACTGCAATGGCGAAAGTGGTGATAAAGCTCGGGTGGTTTTCAAATTTCATTGCGAAGACAATTCAATGGGAATGTTGGAAGTATTTCATAGACTTGGTGAACAGTTTGGTGAGGTGAACTAATTCATCGCAAATATGATTGTCATCAAACTTACTATCGATTGACAGTGTGATGGGAGACTGTTTTGGGTGCACACCTTGTATAGACATAGATCAAACTTTGTGGTGAAACGAAGCACTTAGACGAGGTGGATGTTTGTATAACTCATCGTAGAGTTCATCACAAGACTTCTCACAAATTTGATCACAGAATTTAGGTGAATGGCTCGGTAACGTGAACTGTTCCATTACATAGCTAGTTTGGGCGCAGACCTTGGTGAATTGTTAAGGAGGAAAAATGTTCCATCATAGGTGGTTTGAGCACAGACTTGGTGAACCGTTGGTTTTTTCCTTATGACAATAGTTGGCACCAAGTCGTAGAAGAATTCATGACTTATGAACGATCCTGTAAGTTTGAACATATGCAAACCAAAAGAAAACTTCGTGGGTGAATCCATCACTTGGATGTGTAGAGGATTATAGAACTCATCATAGATTTGGAACAATGTGAGGAGTTATGCAACACTCTTAGGAAGGAAAAGTGACTTGGATCATGATGGAAAGAGGTGGAGAAATTGGAAGATTGTGTGGGACAAGTGGAAGGTGAAGCTTGGACAAAAAAAGAAAGACTCACCAATCTAAGCTTGAGATGGAAAATACAGGTGACGAGACTTGGAAGATCAAGAGAGATAATACAACTTATTGACTCATGAAACTCCAAGAAGCTTTGGGGAGAATGGATGAGTTCGATGCACAGATGGAGTCTGGGATTGACAAATTAAAGGCATTGGAAAGGGGGACTAAGACCTTGACAAAGGATGTGTTAGGATCACTTAGGGAGGAGAGCACCCAACATGAATACAACACAACAACAAAGGATCATCCCATGCCACTCAAAAATAAAGGTAAGGTGGTTGAGTGCTACTTTTTTTCACACAATCATCTTGTGAGGGACTTTCCAATGTGAGGAATGTTGGCTCAATTGGTTGAAAAAGAGGAGGATTGGATCACACCAACCAAAAAGGAGCCCGAACCCTTGACATAGACGGTTCAAGAGCAGACACAATGGAAGAAATGATAGAAGTAATGAAAACGTTAGTGGAACGCATTTAGGATTTCAAGACAAGAGGTCGAGAACAATATTCACAAAGTGAATAAGTTGATGGACTTTGATTTGTGAATGCAACACTAAGTGGGTTGAATATGGAATCCTTGGTTGAGACCAGTGTAACCCACAATATTGTGAGCGAGCAAGCCACAAAGTCACTTCATTGCAAACCTGAGAGCAACGCAAGATTATGTAAAGTGATGAACTAAATAGTAGTGTTGGTGACGTGAATAGTTCACTCTGCACAATTGAAAGTGGGAGAGTGGTTTGGAAACATGGATCTATTGGTGGCTCCATTGAATGACAATGTGATGATATTGGGGTTGGACTTCCATAGACTTTCGAAAGCAACTCCTCTCATTCATGAAATTCATTTAGTATTCTTGGACAAGGCCAGAACACTAAGCACATCCTTGACGACAAAGGGGAAGCTTAGGAGGATGCCTAGGATATCTATGATCAGGTTGGTAGAAGGAGTCGGTAGAAGCATAGTTGAACCTTGTGACATGACACAACATCAAGAATTCTTTTGAACCGTAACAACTCTAATTAGTTTGGGGCAAGAAGAGAAACAATTGACAACGATTAAAACTTTGATGAAGGCAACCATGGGGAAGTTTGGTCGATTAAGGGACCTGATGAACCATGAATGTGAGTGTAGGAGACAGTTGGACTCTTCACTTACCATGGATCAAATGGGGCATCACTAGGAGAATCATTATCAGCTACAGGCCAACGACGTTGTGGAGGATCGGTCCATAGACTTACTCACCACGGAGACATTAGGAGTTGGGTCAAGACAATATGTGGATGTACTTACTAAACGAGACTTTGAGATAGATTTGGAAGAAGTAGGAGCGGAAGACCGACACCCCGCAACGATTGTGAACTTTTGTAGGAAGGCCATCGGGATATATGACTTCCAACTTACTTTTGAATGACTTGAAGAGTTGGGATGCACACCAAAGGAAGTTAGGTTTGTCTTGCAATACTTTTTCATGAAGCACAATTCAAATACGATGTACACCATTAACCTTGGTGGCGGCTATTGGGTACACTATGCCTACTAAACGAAGGATATGGAGATGCACTGTCAGCAATAAGCAATGTGTTTTAGGATGCCTTGAGGGAGGTGTCATGGAAATAATCAAACAAGGAAATTGCAAAATGACAGATGGTCTGTGGGGGAAACTTGCCAAATTGTGACAAGAGGCAGGACCTTGTCCAAAACTGAAAGGTTCAATAGAAGTTCAGCTAGGTTGAAGCGAACATGTTGAGGGTGTAATGGGAAACTCAACAAGACCAAGATGAGTGGAAAAAATGACGATGAGGCAGACAAAAAAGGGTTTGTTGGAAGTGGAGACGTGCATTCTCTAAGGACGAACATGACAGTTCGACTGATCACCTGACTACTTCAGAACTTGAGAGGATCCAATGTCCACGACATACACACAATAGAGTCGAAGTATCAAAGTCATCACGGGCCAAGAGAATCCAACACTTGGACACACCTTGAGGATCTTCCTAAGGGGAGGTTCCTTTGATAATAATTGTTGAGTGGTGACGAGATCTAGAGATGGGGCATAGGCGCCATGGAAATCGATGGATATTGTCAGCACTACATTTATTTTATTATTTCGATATACAATGTTTACATATTACATCATCAAGCCCGTGGCCATATATCACATTTACATTATACACCACTAAACCAGGGATGTTACATTCCCCTCCCCTTACAATTTTCATATTCCTCGATGCATAACACCATATTGCTATAAATGTATATAATTTTACATCACAATACTTGATAATGTTGCAATTTCACACTCCTGCAGTAATTCCAACCAACAATTTCTCGTTTCCCACAACTTTCACAACCCAAGGAAGTGTACCCCTTTCTTTGCATGGAAGTCCCTCCTATTGTACCACTTCCCTTCAAGAGATCCAATATAGATTAGACAAGAAGTCTTCGAGATGTGGTTCCAAAAAATCCAACTGCCAAAATGGAGCCTTACACACTTATATACAAATGTACATTCAGTTCTCTTCAAAATTTACAAAACATTGTGAGTACTCCTCCCACATGATCTCCTCGTGTTCCCGCATGGCGTCTTCAGGACCATAGTAGGTCCACTGGACCTTTACCAGGATGGTGGCTTTGTTCACGAGCACTTTGAATTTTTGATACAAGATGTGCATTGTTTCCACCCGAAAGTCCCCTTCATGCTCCACTTGGATCACAGTCCAATCAATTGTTTAGTTAGTATTAGGCACATATTTATTCAATAAAGACACATGAAACACATTATGAATGCTTAGGGATGTAGACAATGCAAGCATGTATGCAACTAGGCCTATCTTCTATAAAACTTTAAACAACCTACAGTATCTCACTACCAACTTTGGGCAACTCCCCAATCTTAGCGCACTCCTCTTAGGTTTTACTTTTGATAACACATGCCAACCCACTTTGATTTCCCTTCGTGACATGTTTTTATATGCATAAATCTTTTGCTTTTCCTCTGTAACATTTAAATTATGCTTAATCTATACCATATGCTCTTTCATTTCCCTTAGAAATTTTGGTCCAACAAATGCTTTATCTGTTGGGTTGTCCCAACTTATTGGTGTGTTGCATTTCTTGCCAAACAAGGCTTCAAACAGAATCATCTTCAACGATTCTTGATACCCATTATTTTAAGCAAACTCAACTAGATGAAGGTAGTCTTCCCACTTGTAAGGTTTGTCCATTACATACATCCTCAACATATCCCAAATTATCCTGTTAGTCCTCTTTGTTTTCCCATCTTACTCTGGATGATAGGTTGTACTGAAATTCAAGTTAGTCCCAAATCCCTTAAACAACCCCTTCCAAAAATTAGAAGTGAACTTGGGATCTTTGTCTGACACTATTGCCTTAGGCACACCATGTAGCATGGCAATTTCCTTCATATAAATCTCTACAATATTGGCTTCCTTGTGAGTCATTTTCGCCGATATAAAATTTGCAACCTTTGTAAGTTTGCACACCACTACCATGACGTAATCATGCTTCCTTATTGTTCTTGACAACTTGGTGATAAAATCTATTGCAACTACCTCTCATTTCGATTAACGAATGGGCAATGGTTGTAACAATTCAGTTGGATGCCTATGCTCAATCTTCAACTTCTGAAATTCCATGCACCTGGTTATGTAATCAACCATGTCCTTCTTTATTCCATACTAGAAATATTGGCTTCTTACTACTACAATAGTCTTCTAGTACCCCGAATGTCCAACGTATAGTACATTGTGCATCTCTTTTATAACTAAACTTCTCAATTCCTTATAATCAGGAACATAAATATGTTCCCGAACAAGAGGATTCCATCCTCTTCTAGCTTGTAATCTTTATATTTTTGTTGTGCACTATTTTTTTGCAATACTTCTTTAACTTGCACATAATGTTGGTCTATTGTTATGACCTCTAAAATTCTATCTTTTAAATCTATCTTGCACCTACTAATGGTTGGAGCATGCATTTCATGCACCCTTTTGTTGAGTGCATCGACCACCTTATTCTCTTTTCCCTTGATATGCTTGATGTCAAAATGATATTTACTGAGAAATTCCAACCATCTAGTTTGACTGGCATTTATTGTGGGCTGCTCAAACAAGGGTTTCAGATCACTATGATTTGTATTCAACTCAAACTTTATGCCCATGAGGTAATGCCTCCACATTTTTAAGGCATGAACTATCGTTGCCAACTCTAAGTCATGGGTAGCATAATTTATTTCATGCTCCTTAAGCTTCCTTGAATCATAACATATGACATGACCATTTTGTGTAAGGACTCCACCAAGCCTTTCCTTGCATGCATATATGCACATAACAAAATCTTCATCTGGATCTGTGACCTTTAGAATAGGTGCAGTGGTCAATAATTTCTTCAAATGATAGAAACTCTCCTCACATTTGACAGTCCATTCAAACTTCGTTCCCTTCCTCTGCAATGAAGTGATTGGAGGTGTGACTCTGGATAAACCTTCGATGAATCTCCTATAATATCCAGGTAATCCCATAAAGGATCTCACTTTTGAAACTTTCTTTGGTGTTGGCCATCTTTTCCCGATCCACTGCTATGCTATTTTCTGAGACAATGTGGCCCAAATAATGGATTTTCTTTTGATAGAAAGTGCACTTGTTTAACTTAACTTGGCATACAATTAGTGCTCTCTCTACACTTGAAACACCATTCTCAAATTTCTCATGTTCCTCCTCTATATTGGAGGATAAGAATATCATCCAAGAAGACAATGAGGTATTTGTCCAAGTAATCCCTAAACACTCCATTCATTAGACACATATAAGTAGCTAGTGCATTTGTCTAGACAAATGGCACCACCACAAACTCATAATGGCCATATCTTGTCCTAAATGGTGACTTCTTCTCTGATTCTTACTTGGTGGCAACTTGATCTCAAGTGAATCTTGGAAAATATATTTGCTCCTTTTAGTTGATCAAAAAGATCATCAATCCATGGTAGAGGGTATGAGTTATTTACAATAAGCTTACTAGGTTTTTTGAAGTCAATACGCAACCTGAAAGTTCAATCTCTTTTCTTCAAAAAGAGTATTGGGGTGCCCCAAGGTGAGACACTTCAATGCATGTACCCCTTCTTCAACAATTCTTCTAGCTGCATCCACAACTCTTTCAAGTCTAGTGTGCTCATTCTGTAAGGAGTTTTGGACACTGTAGCAACTCCAGGAAAAAAGTCAATAGAGAAATAAATATCTCTCTTTGGTGGTATTCATGGCAATTCCCCAAACACATCTTCATATTCCCTCAATATTGGATAGCCTTCAAGACTTAGTTCCTTATATTTTGTTAGTTCTTCCATATGGGCTACGTATATCTGGCGCCCTTTTTTTTAAATTATTTTCACCTGCAATGTTGAAATCTCTCTTACGGATATAGGTCTTGGAATACCTTGTAGTTTTTTTGAATTTCCTCCCTCATCAAGGCATGTGAAATCTTTGTTTTAGCAATCTAGGACAGTGTGATGCTTGTCCAACCAACCATACCTATTAAGCAATCAGATGACCCAAATGGTATGATTAACTCTACCTTAGTGCCAACTCCATTCATGCTTGTTGGGAAATACTTGACAATTTCATTGATTTTTCTCTTGGTTCCAGTGGTTAGTTAGACCAACCAAGACTTTTCATGCTTA